>NW_020871864.1:385627-398127 GCF_003789085.1 Penaeus vannamei
ACAGTCTGGCACATATATACACATATTCCTACCTACATAATTATCACAATATCTATAGCACAGCAGTTCATTTCACTACTCTATGTCCATAACTCTCCCATTTCCTATTACCTCCTCTCTCTCCCTAACACGCTACCTATCTCCCCATCTCTCGCTGCTCTCTCCTCCGCTCGCATATGCAAATTTCCCATTAAAAAAAAAAAAAAAAAAAAAAAAAAAAAATAAAATAATAATAATAATAATAATAAAATCTATGAAGAGCACGGCGATTTATAGAATAAAATCATGCATAAAACCCCTGGTGGACGTGATCAAAGGTTTCTTAATCACGGCAATAAACGGATACATTGATTGGCCGTCAAACCTTTCAGAAAAAAAGGGTTAAGTATGGATGCTAAGGTTTACTTTCATGTTTATTTGCTATTGGTTTGTGGTCTTTTCAGATTCTTCGGAGGAAATGGCCGCTTAGAGAAATGTTTTTTTTTTTTTCCATGAAACGAGTGTGAAGTGTGTTTGTGTGGTGTGGTGTGTCCGTACGCGCGTGTGTGGTGTGTTCGTACTAAGATGTCTGCCGACGTATTCTGATCATTGTACAGTAGGGGTCATGGGAGGTGTCCTCTCTCACTGTAAATACCATCCACCGACTTACGGAGACGCGAGTCATGAGAGGTAGTGATGTTGCCAATGACTTACCTCTGGATGAACCTCCACTCGACTCGGGTACGCGGATTAGTTAGAAGGTGGTTTCCTTTCATTCGTTGCGACTGAACATTCACGGTGACCTTTTTTTTTTTTTGTGGGTGTCTGGGTAAGGTCGCATGGCCTGACGTCTCTGAGAAGTTAGCGAACACCGCTCATCCACCAAGACTCCCCCGCGGGCCGCGCTGGTAGCGGTGCTAGTCAAATACTCTCTTACCTTTGTATTCATATGAACACAATCCGCAGTCAAGAGATCTTCGAGAGGACTGGAGAAGGGAGGCTCTGATCACTCTCCTATCTGGATGAACTCCACCGACTCGGGGGGCACTAAGGCGATTTTATGTTGTCTTCTCACTCGTGTAGTAAAACCAGATTCCTACACCGACTCGGGGGGCTGGCACGCTGTTTGGATACACAATTGATCGGGTCTTGCAGAGGAACACTTCTACTACGCTGATACTCGTGAGGGGCGTAGAGAAATAGATGTCTCTGCAAGCCTAATCTGGATGCAGATCCAATACAACCGACCTGGCGAAAATTGGGATGGGAAACGGGGCAAATTATAGTTTTGGGTTGTTTGTCATAAAAAAGGTAAAATTGGGTCTGTTCTCTTTCTCCCGTGGAGGTGGACTGGGAGGATTCCTCCTCTGATGAAACCCAGACTCAAACGTCAGGTTCGGTAGTGGGGGCTAGATGGGAGGTATTCCTCAAAAGCTACTCCTCTTGTGTTATTGAATCATCCCCCCTGAACTCGGGGTAGGTGAGTGTGTCTCTCTTGCCTAATATTTGGATAGAAAGCCTCCACCGACTCGGGGGGGAACTTGAGAGACAGGAGTATATGTCTCGTCCTTCTGAATTGAGTATCCATCCACAGACCTACAGAGTGGGTGAGTACTGGGAGGTGTCTTTCTGCGATGAATATCTCTCTTATCTGACTTTAAAATGCGGTGTGAAGGGTTGCCCTGGTAGTGAGTGTGTCCTTCACTCTGGATTGAATACCAATTCCTCCAGCCCAAAAAAGATAAGGTACAAGTCGTGCTGAGGGGATATATACTGAGAAGGTCACTCACCTCTGGTATGAACCTCCACACGACTGAGGGAGGATACTTATGGAGTAGGATAGCCTCTCTACTCTATGGATGATACCTCCACCGCTCGGGGGGCTGGGGAGTGTCCTCAGCTCTGGATGAACCTCCACCGACTCGCGGGGCTGGTGAATAAAGTGTAGTTGTATGCTCTCATATATGGATATATGAACCTATTACAATACTAGACTATATATGTCGGGGGGTATACGTTAGGGCTAAGAGTGTTATCCTCCTATATATTACTATCTTGTAGATAGGCAAAATCAATATTATATCCATGTTATAATATCTCATCGGTCATGACTCATTCGGAGTGAGAATGGTAAAGAGGAGAAGGTACATGATTAACTATGGTGTAATGATGGTGAGTATAAGGTATGGTTATTTACTCTATATACTACTGGATGAACCTCCACCTATAAGTAACTCGGTGAGGGCCTGGGAAGGTAGTTCATTACTCTGGATTACTATATATATATATATATAATATTATATATATATATATACATATATATATATATATATATATATATATATATATATATATATATATAATATATATATATATATATATATATATATATATGCGTGTGTGTATGTGTGTATTTACGTGTGTACTTGTGTTTTGTGTATGTGTATGTATGTATGTATGTTTATATATGAAAATGCATATATTTTCTTTTTCTTTTTCTTATGAAATCATATGATTCTTTATGATATGCAGTTTATCCTTTCAAAGTTTTGACTGACAGCCTGGTGAGAGATTTTTGGCTGGCGTGACCTATCTTCCTTGTGCGAGGCAGAAGGTAACATTGGAGGAATGGCTACTTAATGAAGATTCTATGATGAACTCACTAGTTCTGTACTTAAATCATTAACTATTTGTGCGTCAGGAATAGTGTATATATATATATATATATATATATATGTATGTGTGTGTGTGTGTGTGTGTGTGTGTGTGTGTGTGTGTGTGTGTGTGTGTGTGTATATATATATATATATATATATATATATATATATATATATATATATATATATATATATATATTATATATATATATTATTACTTATATATACACACACACACACACACACACACACACACACACACACACACACACACGCACATATATATAAACACACGTAAGGGTGAAAAGATGTTTACGTCTCCATTGCATACAAACATAAAGGGGCTAATGTGTATATATAGTCGTTAACCCGCGGCAGCTCGTGCGTGCATGCAGATATGGGTTTATTTTTTTTTTTACGGACAGGATTAACCCATTGACAGCGCATGTGCGACCCACAAACACTCCCTCAGAACCGCCCACATCCCACACACGTTGATCCCCCCCTCACCCATCCCCGCCACGCCCCCCCACGCCCGTGCCCCGGAGAAGCCGCCCTCGCTCCTCCTTGTCCGTCACGATCTGCTCTATGGCTCTAACCGACCGTCCCATATAACCGGATCTTCCACTCCATAATCGGCTTTAGCGTCCGCCGGTGTGATAATCCGCGGGCGTTCGGTAATCCGGCACACAGAGGTCCGGTTGTGGCCCGTGACGTAATCCGGTTTCCGGTCGTGTAGGCCTGACAAAAGGGCCATGTAGATCGTCGGGTTTACAGGCGCATCTCGATCGGCCTATCGCTGCTGTCTCGTGCCACCCCCCCCCCCCCCATCTCCCCACGTATCTCGCTATCCCTCCCCTTCTTTATGTCCCAAACCCCCTTCCCCTACACTCCAAACCCCCTCCTATACCCCCAAACCCCCTTCCTTATATAAACCCCACCCCACCCCTACATCCCAAACTCTCTTCCTTATACTTAAAAACCCACTCCCTACACCCCAAACCCCCTTCCTTATACTTAACCCCCCCACCCTACACCCAAACCCCTTCCTTATACTTAACCCCCCACTCCCTACACTCCAAACCCCTATCTTATACTTAACCCCCCACCCAAACCCCATCCCCCGGTCCTCCTCCACCACCCCTCCCCCACCCCCGAGGTCCTCCCTCAAGCCCCTCCCTCTCTTCCCTTGACCCCCCCCCTTCCTCTCGGTTCCTCGCACGTGCCTTGCGATTTACATCAGAACGGGGTCTTGTGCGTCGTTTTAAGCGATTGGGAAATATTCTCTATGTTGTAATATGTATTTTCTGATGTATTATATATTTATTTCTGGCGTATTGTATATATGTATATATGTTGTAACGTGTCTTTCTTCCACGTAGCTGGGTGTTATTTCTAGATTGAGAAATATGTGTATGTAATATTTTTCTTTTTCTTAGGATGTCTGAGGAAAATATTTCGTATACTCCATTTTCAAGTTTGTAATTGTCAATGCCAGAAAAAAGCAATGAAACAATTGATAATACTTTTTTTCTGACATATTTCTGATTAACAATCTTGTGAGCATATGCTTTATTTCCAGTTTTTAATGTCATTCTGTATTCTAAGCATCTTTTAAAACATTTCGAGTATTTAGCCGATGCATTGACACAAATGAGGTTCTTTCATGGGAATTATGTAAGAAAATTGCTCTGGAATAGAGCTTAGCGTCCAAATAAGCCAAACACACACACGCAGGCACGCGAACTCACACACACTTGCATATATATTTGTAAATATATATATATATATAGATAGATAGATAATAATAATAGATAGATAATAGATACGTATATATATACATACATATAATGTATGTATGATACATTTATATATATATACGATATATAGATAGATAGCATAGATAGAATAGATAGATCTAGATAGATAGACAGATATAGATAGATAGATAGATAGATAGAAAGAGATAGATTTGCGACATAATATAAGTGAAAACCCTAAACTTCATAAAGTCTCAGGAGCGGTGCCATTAAAAGAGCTTGCATTATCGGCGAACATTAAGGCAAGCAAAAGAGTGCCTGCCCTCCGTGCCCCCCCCCCCCTCCTCCCTGTCCCTTCATGCTGCCACCATCTTCTCCCTCCCCCTGTCCCCCTCTTCTCCCTTCACCCTGCCACCCAACTCTTCTCCCTCCCCTGTCCCATCACCCTTGACCCTCTCCTCCTACCACCCTTACCCCTCCTCCCGCCTCTCCCTCCCCTGCCATCCTCCTCCTCCCCCTCCTCCTATCCCTAACCCCCTACCACCCTCCTCCTCTCCCTACCCCCCCTGTCCTCCTCCTCCTCCTCTCCTACCCCCCTGCCACCCTCCTCCTCCTCCCCCTACCCCCTTCCTCCCCCCCCTGACCCTCCGAAGACCTTTTAACCCGCCGAGTCCATCATCCACGGAAGCAGGAGGTCGTTAGCGAAAAGGTGCGGCCAAAAGCACAGGATGCCAGCGTTCAGCCTAATGGTTCAACGGGCGGTGGCGTCGGCAGTGGTTCAGCCTCCAGGAGCACGATTTTCTGTTTATTTATTTTCCGATGGCGTGTGATTCCCCACCTTTCTATTTTTCGTTTCGTTTGTGTCTCTTTTTTTTTTTTTTTTCGGTTATTCTTCTTTTTTTCGAGTGGTTTGTTTCGCGCTTTGTTTTGATGTTCTTTTCTGTCTCCCGTTTTTCTTCCCCGTCTCTCGGTCCTTCTTCCCATCGGGTGTTCCCTCTCCTCCCCTAATTATCCCGATTTTTCCCTCTCTCCCTCTTTTCCCCTTCCCCCCCTCAATCCCCGCCCCCCGCCCCCCATTGTCCCACGCCCGCCCCCTTCCGCAGTCCATAATAGGCTCCTTTGCATCGCGCACCAACGACCATTATCATATTACAATAAACAATTGCTTAAAGACCGCCCATGTCGTTGTAGCTCATGGTGATTGGGTGGTTGGGTTGTCACGGCATAGTTTAGGAGGTAGTTTAAGGTTAGGAAACGCTTAGAGATGCTGGTAAATCTATTACGGCATCCACGGTTGCTGTTCAGATAATACCCCATTTGGCTTGAGGCGTATCGGGCTCGCCTTCCTCTGTCACTGCGTGCGAGGGCGTGCGTGTGTGTGTGTGTGTGTGTGTGTGTGTGTGTGTGTTTTGTGTGTGTGTGTGTGTGTGTGTGTGTGTGTGTGTGTGTGTGTGTGTGTGTGTGTGTGTGTGTGTGTGTGTGTGTGTGTGTGTGGTGTGTGTGTGTGTGTGTGTGTGTTTGTGTGTGTGTGTGTGTGTGTGTGTGTGTGTGTGTGTGTTTATGTGTGTGTGTGTGTTTGTGTGTGTTTATCTAATCTATTTCATTCGAAGTAATAAATATTTTCTGTAGTCTGTCTTATCAGGTCGTCTCTTAGATAAGGTGGCCTTCTTGTGCCTGACTTCTAAACCCTCTAGTTTGTCTATATTCGTTTTAAGCTTGGACTCCATGCCACTGCAACGTACTCTAGACTAGGTCTTATGATGTCTAATGATCAGCACTAACATTTTATGGGCCTTTTCATTGATATGATCATTTGGGATTAAGTTCTTGGTTATGATTATTGCAGCCTTTTCCCCTAAAAGCTGTGTTTAATGCTGTCTCCTAACGTGTATTGGAATAAGGGTCAATTTTTACTCCTACCAATCCTGGCATTAAACTGTGTATACATGTATGCGTACGTGTTTATGAGTGTGTGTATATGTGTGTGCGTGTGTGTTTGTGTGTGTGAGTGTGTGTGTATGTGTTTATGTGTGCGTGGTACCCATCATTAGGTATTCAACTAGTTCTTCACCTAACTACTTATTTTACCACAAATACCCCTATAATTTCTGAAGTCATTTATAAAGATAATCTCCCTTTTTGTGCCTAAACCGAGGCTAGAAGGATTAGCAGAAATCTTCTTTGCCTGTATTTTGTAAAGAAACATATTAGTAATAGAGGGAAAAAATATAATAAACATGAAAAAGTGTGAAAAAAAAGAAATAAAACGTCAAAAAGGTGATCAATCTTCATTACTTCTCATTTTACAACTTACCGCATCTTCACTTTTGAGGCCAGACCTTAATCTCCGCGACTGTAGTCATCCCTCTCTCCCAGCCATATAACCCGCGAGGAAATCGTGAAGAATCGCAGCTTACCGTCAATGAATTCATATTTTACCCGAGTTGACGTCATTCTTCGAGTCCCATGACGACCTGAAACGCCTTCCCTTCTCTCCCTCGAATCTTCTAGAAGCCGAACGTCACTTCACGATCGGATTTTCGAAACCTCACTCTATAGAACCCCTACATATAAGCTTCATTACATTCGAAAAAAAAGATAAAAAAAAAGAAAAAAGAAAATTCTGCCCCATGGCTACTGTCATTCACACAAAGGGAATCATTGTCATTCTGTCTTTATTCCTCCATCCTCTTTATCCTCCTCCTTCCTCCTCCCTCATGACAGAAAGAAAGTGTCTATCACTCTCCTATCCCAACAACTTCCTTCCGATAAAGCCAAATGTCTGTCTAATGGTTGTGTAAATGTCAAGGGGGGTCTCGGAAGCCAGCAGACGGCCTCCGAGTCACGCGTCGGGGTTTCTGTCTAAATTTCTTGACGGTCAGAGAGGCAGTACATCATTAAGCGCCCTTGGTTTTCTTGGCTGGGAAGTAGAGGCCTTGGTGTGCCAGTGGTCGTGCCATTACTAAGAGAGTAATATGTATGTATATGTATAAAAAAAAAAAAAAAAAAAAAAAAAAAAAAAAAAAAAAATATATATATATATATATATATATATATATATATATATATATATATAGTGTGTGTGTGTGTATGTGTGTGTGTGTGTGTGTGTGTGTGTGTGTGTGTGTGTGTGTGTGTTGTGTGTATGTGTGTATGTGTGTGTGTGTATGTGTGTAATGTGTGTGTGTGTATGTGTGTGTGTGTGTGTGTGTGTGTGTGTGTGTGTGTGTGTGTGTGTGTGTGTGTGTGTGTGTGTGTGTGTGTTTGTAAGGTAGATAGATAGACACCAGAGTAGACGCAGAAATAAGCATAGACAGAGAGATAGCACTGCACGCATAAGGAGTACTCTAACAGCTAAGTAATGTATCGTTTATTCAGTGTTTATATTTGTTCCAGTTTCTGAGAATTGGAGTCTTAAATTTTTTAGATGTTTAAGTGATCGAATTATAGCTTTTCGTTTAGAGGAAGGAAGAGATATAACAGATAGAGAGAGAGAGAGAGAGAGAGAGAGAGAGAGAGAGAGAGAGAGAGAGAGAGAGAGAGAGAGAGAGAGAGAGAGAGAGAGAGAGAAATGAAGAAGAGAAAGAAAGAGAGAGAGAGATGAGAGAGAGCAAGAAAGAATGAGAGAGAGAGAGAGAGAGAGAGAATGAATAATATCGTCCAATACAAGGTTTTCACGGTCTTGAGATGTTTCTCTCCTCCCACTCCACCCCCCCCCCATCTCAATCCCCTTAATCCCCCCACCCTTAAGACCCCCTCCCTTCCTATCTGCCAGCTTCTTCTTTTCCCCTTATCTTTTCCCCTTAAGTTCCCCTTACCTTCCTTCTTCTTTTCCCTTTTGTCTATTTTTCCATCCGTCCTATTTCCTTTCCTACTCTTCCTTACCTTCCCCCTTCCCCCTTCCCACTTCTTCCCCTCCCACTTCCCCCCTCAATCCCCAACTTCCCCCTCCTTTTATCTCCCTTTTCCCTCCTTCCTTATCCCCCACCACTTTTCCCTCTCCCTTCTTTATCTCCCCCTCACCCTCCCCTCCATTTACCCCTTCCCCTCTCAACCCCTATCCCCCACCTTCCTCACCCCCCTACCCCTCCCCCATACACCCTATTCCCATCACCCCCCCTCTCCTCTTCACCCCCCCCCTACCCTTCACCCTGCCCCTTATCCACCAACTTTTCCTCCTCCCACTCTACCCCTCCCTCCCTTCAACCCCCCTACCCCCCACCCCCCCCCCACCCTTCCCCCCACCCCCTCTCCCCCTCCTCGCCCCGCATGTCGTGACGCGTCGGCTCAGGTCCCGCCGAGTTGCAGCGGAGTCCCTCACCTGCACAAAGACGCGCCCCTGGGAACACTCCATCAAATTTGTCGCGATTATTCGGGGACTCCTGAAGGCCGATCCATCATGGCGTCCAGGGCGGGAGGTTTGAAAAGGAGCCGTCAAGTTCTCTCTCTTTTTTTTTTTTTTTTTCTCTCTTTCTTTTCTTTTCTCTCTTTCTTTTCTTTCTCTTTTTTCTTAATTCTCTCTTTCTCTTTCTTTCTTTCTCTCTCTTCTCTTTCTCTTCTCTTTCTTCTCTCTCTCTCTCTCTTCTTTCTCTCCTCTCTCTCTCTCTCTTTCCCTTTCTTTTTTCTTTCGTTCCTTTATTTTTCGTCTTCACCTTCAAGTCATATTTTTTTCGTTACCTTTTCTATTTTCTTCTTTTCCCTGGATTTATATCATCTTCTATCTACTCCTGCATCACCGCGTTCTTATCTCTATCTATTTCTCCTCCCCTTCCTCATCTCCTGATCTCCCTCTTCCCTCATTCCCCTTTTACCTTTCCCTTCCACTTCCCTCCCCAACTTCCCCGCCCCCCCTTCACTCCCCTCTCTCATTTCCTCACATCTCCCCCCTTCTTTCCTTTCCTTCATTCCCCATCTTCCCCCTTCTTCCCCTCCCTCATTCCCCATCTTCCCCTTCTTCCGTCCCTCATTCCCCCATCTCCCCCTTTCACTCCTCCCCCATCCCCACCCCCTTCACCCCACCTTCGAGTCCAAATCCTTCTGCTTGCGTCTCCTGCTTACCGCGGACGCCCCTCTCTCTGCCCGTGGGCGGTGCGGGCGGTGCGGGCGGGGGAAGCGCGGGCGTCAGGCGGGGAGGCGCCGTGAAAAAGAGATAAAAAGGAAAAGAAGGGGAAAAAAAGTTAAGTATAGCCTGACTCGGGCCCGGTGTGAGGGGAAGGGGGGGCGGGGAGGGGGCGGGATTACGGAAGGGGTGATGGGGAGGGAAGGGGGGAAGGGGTACATTGAGGGAGCAGGGGGCGGGGAGGGGTAGGGGATGGGGAAGGAAGGGAAGGGGGATGCATTGAGGGAGCAGGGCGGGGACGGGAAGGGGGGGAGGGGATGCACTGAGGGAGCAGGGGCGGGGAAGGGGGAAGGGGGAGAGGATGGAGAGAGCAGGGGGCGGGGAAGGGGAAGGGGGGAGGGGCATGAGGGAGCAGGGGGCGGGAAGGGGAAGGGGAAGGGGGGGAGGGATGCATTGAGGGAGCAGGGGGAGGGGAGGGGGAGGGGAGGGGATGCATTGAGGTTTTAGCGGATAGCAATATTGCAAGCGCGCGGGCAAGCGAGTTTACACACGCAGACACAAAACGTGTGCACGAACGCACACACACACACGCCAGCTTACAACCTGAAGTCACACATACATATACGTACTGACAATACATGTAACAATTGACGCTGGGGATACACAGGCACACACACACACACACACACACACACACAACACACACACACACACACACACACACACACACACACACACACACACACACACACACACAACACACACAACACACACACACACACACACAAACAAACAAACACAAACGCACAAATTAAACTATCTACCATGATATCTACATTATCTGTTAAATCTATCGAGAAAAATGCAACAAAAATTCATGTGAAAAATATATCTTGTAACATTTAATATCAACTTTGTTTGATTTTCGTACGCAGAGAGAGAGAGAAGAGAGAGAGAGAGAGAGAGAGAGAGAGAGAGAGAGAGAGAGAGAGAGAGAGAGAGAGAGAGAGAGAGAGAGAGAGAGAGAGAGAGAGAGAGAGAGAGAGAGAGAGAGAGAGAGAGAGAGAGAGAGAGAGAGAGAGAGAGAGAGAGAGAGGAGAGAGGGAAAATCTACTGTTTTTCTTCAATGTCCGCTTTTGTTATTTTCATCATCATTATTGTTATTGTTATAATTTTTATCGTTATTATCATCATTATTACCATCATCATAATCATTGTCAATATCGCTATTACCATTCTTACCTTTAACTGCTACTACTACTACTCCTTCTACCACTCCGCTACTATTAATATTATTATTATCATTATTATTGCCATTATTATTACCATTATCAATATCATCACCGTAAAAGAAATAGAGAATAAATAAATAGAATAAAGATGAAGATAAAAAAACGGAGAAGAAAAAGAAGAAAAAAATGGAAGAAAAAGAAGGAGACCTATAAGAAAAATGATGACGACAAGGAAAAGAAGAAAGGAAAGAAAAGAGAGACAGACAAAGAAACAAATATATGAAGAATAACTAAAATTCCCTAAGAAGATGAATCACTTAAAACGAAAAAGAGAGAAAATCATTGAAAGAGAAAGAAAATTAATCTCCTTAAGTGTACACACATGAGATACAAGGAGGAGGAGAAGAAGAAGAGAGGAGGAGGAGGAGGAAGGAGAAGAAGAAAAAAGAACGAGGAGGAGGAGAAGAAGAAGATGAAGAAGGGCGAGGAGGAGAGAAGGAGGAGGAGGAGGAGAAGGAGGAGGAGAGGAGGAGAAGAGAAGAAGATGAAGAAGGGCGAGGAGGTAGGAGGAGGAGGAGGAGGAGGAGGAGGAGAAGGAGGAGGAGGAGGAGGAGAGAAGAGGGAAGAGGGAGGAGAGGAGGGAGGAGGAGGAGGAGGAGGAGGAGGAGGAAGGATTGAAGAAGAGCGAGAGGATGGAGAGACGGAGGAGGAGAGGAGGAGGAGGAGGAGGAGGAGGAGGAGGAGGAGGGAGGAGGAGAGAAGAAGAAGAAGAAGAGAAGAAGAAGAAGAAGAAAGGAGGAGAGGAGAAGAGAAGAACAAGTGGGAGGAGGAGATGGTGATGGTGAAATTGGAGGAAGAAGAAGAGAAAGAAGAGGAGAGGAGGAGGAGGAGGAGGAGGAGATTATGGTGGTGGTGTTGGAGGAGGAGGAGGAGGAAGAGAAGTAAGAAGAGTAGGAGGTAAGGGAAAGGAAGGAGGAGAAGAAGGAGGTTGTGTTGGAGGAGGAGGAGGAGGAAGAGTGGAGGAGGGGAGAGGAGGAGGAAGAGAGAAGAGGATAGGAAGGGGAAGATGGTGGTGGTGGTGTTGGAGGAGGAGGAGGAGGCAGCGGCGGACGTGAGTGTAGCGCCGAGCTGGCTAATTACACGAGTTGCAGATGTTGGCAGCCATTTAACCCGTGACTCTCTCGCTCTCAGGAGAGGAGGAGGAAGAGGAGGGGAGAAGAAGAAGGGAGGAGGGGGAGGAGGAGGAAAATGAGGAGGAGGAGGAAGAAGAAGAAGAAAAAAATAAAAAGAAGAAGAAGAAGAGGAAGAAGGAGAATGGGGGTGGTGAGGAGGAGGAAAAGGAGGAGAGGAGGAAAGACAATGTAGAGGAGGAGGAGGAGGAGGAGGAGGAGGAAGAAAGAAAGAAGAAGAGAAGAAGAGAGAAAGAAAAAAATAGTAAAAAAGGCGAAAGCAACAAAAAAAGGCTTAAAAGTAGAAATGAATGACGAAGGGAAAAGGAAGATGCACAGGAGGGGAAAGGGGGCGAAGAGGAGGAGAAGGAGAGGGAGAGGTGGAAAAGAAGAGGGAGAAGAAGGAGAGAAAAGAAGGGAAGGAAGAGGAGAGGGAAAGAAGGAGAGAAAAGGAGAGGGAGAGGTGGAGAAGAAGAAGGGAAGACTAGAATAGGGGAGAAGAATGAGAGAAAAGAAGAGAAAGAAGAGGAGAGGGAGAAGAAGGGGGAAAAAAGGAGAGAAGAGAAGTAGAAGATGGGAAATACAAAAAATATAGGGCACCGACAAGGGAAATAAGAGAGAAGAAGGAAAGAAAAGAAGACAAA
>NW_020871864.1:403127-408127 GCF_003789085.1 Penaeus vannamei
TCCCTCCTTCCTTTCCCATAAACCCTTTCCAATCTCCTTCACCTTCCCTCCTCACCGCCCTTCAACCCCCTCCCCTACCACTGCAACCCCCCTTCCCCCTCCTTTTCAACCTCTTCCGCCACCCTCAAAGCTCCCTCATCTTCCTCTCCACCCTTCCCTCCTCCCACCCCACCTCCCCCTCTCAACCGATCCTTCAAACCCTCCCTACCCTCCTCCTCCTCCCCCCCCCTCTCCACCTTCAACCTCCTCCCCGCACCCCTTCTCCCACCTATCCCGTACCCTCCAAGCCCCGTCTACTCCTCCCCCACCTATCGCCTCCCCTACCCTTCAACCCCCTCCCACCTTCCTCTACATCTCCCCTTCCCTCCCCTGCCATTTTTCCCCTTCCCCCTCCCCCTCCTATTCCTCTTCCACTCTTCCATCTTCCCTCCCCCCTCCCACCTCCGCCCTTTCTCCCCTTCAAATCCTTCCTACCTTTTTAAATCCCTCTCACCTTCCCCCTCCCTATCCCCACCTATCTCCTACCCTTTACCCCCCACCCCACGCCCCTCCCTACCCTTCAAACCCCTCCCTATCCCTACCATTAAACCCCGCATACCCCCTCCCCTACCCTTCAAACCCCTCCATCCCCTACCCTTTACCCCCTACCTCCAACCCCCTCCCTAATGCCCCCACCTATCCCCTACCCTTACCCCCCTCCTCTACCCTCAAACCCCCCTATCCCTACCCTTTACCCCCCAACAATCTCCTCCCCCACCTTCCCCCTCCCCTCCCTATCCCTACCCTTTACCAACTCCCCAACCCATCTCCCCCCCACCTTCCCCTCCCACCTCCCCCCAACCTATCTCCTCTCCCCCAGACCTCCCCCCTGCCCTCCCCCTCCCCTTCCCCCTCGAGACGCAATTATGTGACAGAGGCGACTCGGGGTCCAGTCACGGGTCCGCTTCTCTCTCTCCATAAACCGCCGACTGTGACTCGTCTATAATTACTATCTATTAAGAAGACACTGATTATAGAAATATTATACGTTCGCACCTGCTGCACGCATTATCACACACAATAGGCGTCCCCAGCGGTCTGTGATGACTGCGTGGACCTCTCCCCCCCACCCCCACTCCTTCTTTGCTCATGGACCTCCTGTACCGCCTTCTCCTCCTTTTCTTTTTTCTTCGTTTTGGGTTGGTGGTTTGTCTTCTGTCTATCCTCTTCTTTTCTTCGTTATTTCCTTTTCTTATTATCTATCCTCTTCTTCTCTTTTTATATATCTTTTTCTTTTATCATAGACTGTATCTCTCCATCTCTCATCTACCTTTTTCTATTCCCCTTCTTCTCTTTATCCTACCTCCCACCCCCCCCCCGGGCTATCTTGAACCTCCCATCCCCCCAGCCTCCCATCCCCCTCCTTCCCCCTTTCCTACAACCCCCCCACCCTCGGATCGCCATACCCCCTCCCCCCATGCACTCACTCCCCCTGTACCTATTACCTGTCGTATGTTGTGTGAAAGCATTGTCTTTTATTTTTTTTATTTTTTTTCCTTCTTTGTTCTTTGTCAATGTGTTAATTAATGATATAGATGTGTATTTTTTTCTAAAGTATAAGAACTGAAAGAACTCGAATTCTTGTGGGACAAAAAAAAAAAAAAAAAAAAAAAAAAAAATGGGGGGTAGAGGGGGTAGGGGTGTGACTATGGGAGGGAGGGTGTGTGTGTGTGACAATGGAGGGAAGGGGGGGAGAGGGAGGGAGGGAGGGTGTATGATCTCCCGATGGCGTGTTACGGGATGCTAATTATATCGTAAATCGCCAGTCGGAAATAAATCTTAATTACAACAACAACATCAAAAAAAAAAAAAAAAAAAAAAAACAGCGAGTTATTATATGCTTCATTCTCTTCCAGAAGCTGAATTTATAATAAGAATAAATCATATTTACGAAAAAAAGTCCGTCGCTTGGAAATCAACGCCCCCCCCACACCCATCCCCCCCACCCCTTCCGCCCGCCCGTGTTGTGCTGGAGGCCGCCCATCTAAGCCTGGTTTATGGTGTGGGCGCAGGCTGGCAGGGGACTCCCATAGTGACACCATAGCCATGACAGAGGCGCGGGTGACAGAGGCCGCGTATGGTGTCACCTCCGTTGGCGATGGGGGGGGCGGGCGATGAGCCATCTTGCGGCCGTTCTCGGAACTAGTGGGAAAAGACTTAGGGAAAAGAGAGAAAAGAAAGAAGGGAAAAGAAAGAGAGAAAGAGAGAAAGGTGAATGATCATTGGAAAAAAAAGAGAAAGAAGTAAATAAACGGAGGAATTAGTGAAAGAGGAAAGTTTTTTTTTAATTAAAAAGGACAGGTCGCCATGTGTTCTTTCTCGTGCTGTTTGTGAGGGGGTCACGTGATCGCCTTTTCCAGGTCTTTCTGTGTTTGTGTTTTTTAAAATATGGCGGGAACAGCAGTGTGGATCGTGCAGTGAACGTACAGTGAGACTACAGTGTTCATAGTGCATCCCGAACGCCCATATACATATATTTTTCTACTCTCCTTTCTCCTCGACGTCCCCATCACGCCCACATCGAACAATCACGCCCGCACACCGCCTCACCGCCCATTTAGAATCACCCGACCGCCCGCCCCGCTCACCCCAGACCGCCCACACGCCCGCGGGATGAGTGTAGTGGAAGACGTGGGCGTACTGAAGGCGCGGGCCACAGACTTCTCTATTGCAGCGATCATGGGCGCCGCAGCCAAGATGTCGCCCCAAGCACGGGAAGGTAGGTCGACCTGCTCTCGTTATTTATTAATCTTACTTCTTATTGTCATTGTCATTGTTGTTATTAATATTATCATTATTTTATTCTTATCTCTATATATATATATTTGAGGTGGTAGAGCGTGGGTTTTGTTTTTTCCTTTTTTTATTCTATAGGCGATTTTGTGGTAACTGGAAGGATTAAAAAAAAAAAAAAAAAAGAAAAGTGGTTTATTTATCTATTTTTTTTTTCTTGAAAGCGTACACCTGCTTTTAAGTTCATCTATGGAAATTTTTCGAATAACCTGGTTTGTTCTTCAAGAACGAGGTGACTGATCACTTTATGGCGGGGAAAAGTAACCGAACTCACACACACAAATTCACTAAATTAAAAGACGCATTTGCACAATACATTGATAAATGCGAAAGAGATGAAGATAAAGAACAGAAGTAGACAGAGCATAAGAAATTCGTCAATGTACGAAGAGAGAAATTAAGGTAAATGATTATATTCATCATTACAGAAATCAATTTAATGATAAAAATTAGAGATATCAAAATAAAAAAAAATTTTCGCATCACAATTGCCGTCCACATTACCTCATAGACTGAAATAGATAAATATGTGATAAAGTAAGTAAATATATAAATTAAATGAATATAAGTAAAATAGAAATAAGTAGATAATTAAATATGAAATAATTACATAGATTTGCTAAACAAAAAATACAATGAATAAATAAACAGATAAGAGAAACTAGATAAGTAAAAAATGTATATATTATATATATATATATATTATATATAATAATATATATAATATAATATATATATATAATATTGATAATTAAATTAATAAATTGATAGATAAAACAAAATCACACGAGAAAAAAATGTGAATATCGTTTATTAAAATCAAAATGTCTTCAAGATATGATTATGATATGATAATGAAAAATGTATGATAATGAACTGAATAAATTTTTTATCAAAATGCCTTCAAGAGTATTGCAATGATATTTAATAATGAAAATGTATGATAATGAACTGAATAAATTGATAGATAAAAAAAATCTACACGAAATAAAAAAAAGAATCTTTTTTAAAAATCAAAATACGAAGCGCGTAAAACGGAAATGAGCATCTTTGTAATTCTGTTTAGCATCATCAGCGCAAGCAATTTGAGACTTATCATCATTACATGTTATAGCACATTAACCTGTATCATCACACTATCATTCGGAGCAGATTATAATTTCGCGGCTGAATTTCATAGCTATGAATACTTTCAGATGTGAATCTGATCAAAATTCACGCTCATAACACGCACGCACGCAACGGACACACACACACACACAACACACACAAAGACACACAACCACACAACACACACACACACACACACACACACACACACACATTCACATACATACACACACGCACACGGAGACGTACACGACACACACACACAACACACACACACACACACACACACACACAGACACACACAAAGACACGCACCTCTCGGCCTGGACAATTATCTCTCTGATAATAACTTGTGACTAATTTCACCCCCCCACACCGCCCCGCCTCTATCTGGAGAGAATGTTGTTTTTTTTTTTATTCAAAATTGCCTTCAAGTAGTATGATAAGATAGTGAATGATATATATGTATATTAATGAACTGAATAAATTAATAGATAAAACAAAAATCACACGAAATAAAAGATAAAGATTTTTTTTTTTTTAATTCAAAATGCCTTCAAGGAGTATTGCTAATGATATTTATAATGAAAATGTATTGATAATGAACTGAATAAATTAAGAGATAAAACAAAAATCACACGAAATAAAAAAGAATCGTTTTTTTTTTTTAATCAAAATGCCTTCAAGGAGTATTGATAAGGATATTGATAATGAAAAATGTATTGATAATGAACTGAATAAATTAATAGATAAACAAAAATCAAACGAAATGAAAATAAAGAAACCTTTTTTTTTTATCAAAATGCCTCCAAGGAGTATTGCTAATGATATTTATAATGAAAATGTATTGATAATGAACTGAATAAATTGATAGATAAAACAAAAATCACACGAAATAAAAAAGAAAGATTTTTTTTTTTTTTTTTTTTTTTTTTTAAATCAAAATGCCTTCAAGAAGTATTGCTAATGATATTGATAATGAAAAATGTATTGATAATGAACTGAATAAATTAATAGAACAAAAATCACACGAAATAGAAAAGAAAGAATCGTTTAAA
>NW_020871864.1:415627-418127 GCF_003789085.1 Penaeus vannamei
TATATACTTCTCCCATCCTTACCTCCCTCCTCCCTCACTTCCCATATCCTTCTCTCACTCTTATCTCTCTCCTTCCTTTCCTCTCCTTCACCTCCTCTTCCCTTCCTTCCACCTCCCACTTTCCATATACTTCTCCCACCCTTACCCCCTCTCCGCTCCCTCTCTCCTCCTCCCACCTCCTTTCCCTCCATCTCCCACCTTTACTTTCCCCCTTCCCCTTCCTCCCTCCTACTTCCCCTCCCTCAACCACCCTCAATACCCTTCTAACACCACCCCTCCCTCCCTACCCCCACCACACCATATCCTCCCCCTCCTCCAACCCTCCCCCTACACCCCTCTCCTCCCCTCTCCTCCCATATCCTTCACCCCTCCCCCTCTCCCTCCCCTACCACCCCTCCCCCCCACACCCCACTCCTCCCTCAACCACCCATATCCTCCTCCACCCCAGACCTCCCCACCACCTCCCTCCCGTCCTCCCTCCACCTCCCCCATCTCCCTCCCCATCCCTCCACCTTCCTCCAGGCCTACCTCCCTCCCTCCACTCTCCACATCCTCATCCTCCCTCCACCTCCCCACCTCTCCCCCAGACCTCCGGCACTCCCCCATCCGAGGCCTTCACTGCACTAGACTCAATCACGCGCTCCTCCACTGCCTCCGAGGTGGTTATTTGGCCGCACAATAACAGAGTGGAAGTGTGAGGTGGCGGCCCCTGCACTGTCATTTAGCCCGGCACGAACCCGCTATACATCAGCTGCAAATCGTTGCGGAGATGGTCGTTAGGTTAGCCAGCTGTGAATGGTTTCCCCGTCGGATAAATCATTTGCTTGTTTGCTTCGATCTTTTTTTTTTTTTTTTTTTTTTAAGGAGGGGGGGGTGGATGGGGTGGGGGTTGGGTGGGGGTGTTTTTGGTGTTTCATTCCGCTGTCTATCTCTGTCTCTCTCTCTTTCCGTCCTTTTTCTTCCCTTTTTCATTCCTCCTACACTCCCTCCCTTTATTTTTTCCTCTCTCCCTCTCTTCTTTCCTCCTTCCCTTCTTCCCTCCTTTCCTTCTTCCCTCTCTCCCTCCTTCCATAAACGTACGTCTAACTCCTCCAATTCCTGTTTTTTTTTTCTCTTCTCTTCTCTTTATTTTTCCTGTTTTTCATTTCTCCTCTCTTCAACTTATTCTTCTTCCCTTCCTTCTTCATTTTTTTTTATATTTCTTCTCCCTTGTTTTTCCTTTGTCATTTATTCTTTCCTTTTCCTTACTTATCTTTCTTCCTTCTTCCTTTCCCTCTTATCTCTTTTATTTCCATCTTCTCCCTATCCTCTTCGTCTTTTCCTTCATTCTCCTTTCCTTCACTCGTCATTTCTTCGCTTAATCTTCTCTTTTTCTTTATCTCCTCACTTTCTTTTCTTCCCTTCTTTCATCCTTCTATTTTCTCTTCTTTATTCTTCTTCTTCTATTCCTCTTTCTTTCACTTGTCCATTTATTATTCTCATCCTCCTCTCTCTCCCTCTTCCCATCACGTTCTCCTTTAATATTTTCTTATCTCCATCCTATCATCTCGTCCTTCTATCTCCTCTTTACCTCTCCTCCCATTTTTCATTTTGCCTCTTCATCTTTTATTATTTTTTTCCTTTTTTTCTTTTTTTCTTATACCTCTTCATTTTTTTCTTTTTTTTATGTTTTTTTCGGTTGTTTGGAAAACATTTTCTGGTCGACTTTTTTTTTAATCCTTAGCCTGAAGGAGAAGATGGGACGGGTATGCTTTTTATGCTCTCTCTCTCTCTCTTCTCTCTCTCTCTCTCTCTCTCTCTCTCTCTCTCTCTCTCTCTCTCTCTCTCTCTCTCTCTCTCTCTCTCTTTGTTTGTTTGTTTTGTTTCTCTCTCTCTCTTTGTCTTCCTTTCTCTCTTCCTCTCTCTCTCTCTCTCTGTCTTTCTTCTCTCTTCTCTCTTTCTCTCTCTCTCTCTCTCTCTCTCTCCTCTCTCTCTCTCTCTCTCTCTCTCTCTCTCTCTCTCTCTCTCTCTCTCTCTCTCTCTCTCTCTCTCTCTCTCTCTCTCTCCTTTGTTTCTCTCTGTCTCTCTCTTTCTTTCTCTCTTCTTCTCTCTCTTTTTCTCTCCTCTTTCTTTTCTCTCCTCCTCCTCTCTCTCTCTCTCTCTCTCTCTCTCTCTCTCTCTCTCTCTCTCTCTCTCTTCTCTCTCTCTCTCTCTCTCTCTCTCTCTCTCTCTCTCTCCCTCTCTCTTTTCTTCTCACTCTCTCTCTTTCTTCTCCCTCTCCCCTCTCCATCTCCTCCTCTCCATCTCCCTCTCTCCCTCTCCCTCCCCCCCATCTCTCTCTACCTGAAGTAGAATTAGTAATAGTGATGCTGGTGATACTAATTACAAGCAACAACAATAAGGATTATGATGATCAGTATAGTCATTATCATTATAATCATTATTACTATGATTATTATTATAATAATAATGATAATAAGCATAATGGTAATGATAACAACAATAATAATAAAGTTGACGA
>NW_020871864.1:425627-440627 GCF_003789085.1 Penaeus vannamei
TTATGTATATCCGTCTATCTCTATTTATCTATATGTGTGTGTGCATGTGTGAGTGAGTGTTTGAGTGAGTGTGTGTATGTGTGAGTGTGTGCATGTGTATGTTCATATATACATATAAATATATTCTATTTTTCTCTCTTCCTATTTCATCTTTCTCTTTTCCCTTTTTCTTTATTTTAATTTTCATCATTTTTGTTTACATACGAGACGACATATTTCCCTACACAACAAAATCAGATCAGACCACAGCGGGTTTTTAACACCTCTCAGAACACGGGACATAATCTGATACATTTTTCTTTCCGTTACGAAAAACACCTCATTTACATCATGGATTCCGAAGCCACACCGCACTGGCCTAAGTAATCCCCTGGAATCCCGCCGACATCGCTAAACGTGAGAGGAAATCGCCAGATACAGAGCGGTATGTAGGGTTGCACGCGTCTGCTGCAGTTGCGATATGCGAGCGGGGTTTTCGTCGTCCGGGATTTCCGTCTCTGCCGTATGTATAATGATGTTGCCGTACGTTTAGCTGTTTGGTCGTACGTCTAGCGCTGTTGAGATACGTTTAGCGCTTCTGCCATATGCCGAGCGCTGTTGCTCGTCTACTGGTGTTGCATACGTCTAGTGCTGTTGCCGTACATCTAGCGACGTTGCCATCTAGGGCTGTTGCTATACACGCCTAACGCTTTGCCCAAACGTCTCTCGCTGATGACATGCGTCTAGCGTCTGATATATATTTTACCATACGTTAGCGCTGTTGCCATACATCTAGTGTTTTCGTCATACATCTCGCTGTTGCCATACGTCTAGCGCTTCTGTCATACGCTAGCTATTCTGCCATACGTCTAGCGCTATTCCATACGTCTAATGCTATTGCCATACATCAAGTGCTTTGGTCATACGGCTATCGTTTGCCATGAGTCCAGCGCTTCTGCCATACGTCTAGCGCTGTTGCCATAATTCCAGCGCTTTGGCCATACGTCAAGCGCTGTTGTTATACGTATAGCGCTTTGGCCATACACCCTTCGTTTCTGCCATACGTCTACCGCTGTTGCCATACACCCAGCGCCCATGACAACGCAGAACGAGTGACGTGCAAACTGCCATGAACACGTACGCCTTACCATCGCCAAGGCTTCATAACGTTAACACCTTCTTTAGCGAAGTCACACGCACGCCCTCGTCACGCTCTTTGATGTCTCTCTGTGGGTGTAGATACAAGGTAGATATACTATCTGTGATTTCATTAGCACGGGTTATAAGTCATGAGTGAATGTATTCGAGGTCTGTAGTCATGGGGTGTTCATCAAGGCAATGAGCGGGGGAGGGAGGGGGGTTGGGGGTGTGGGGTGTAGCCTTCAAAAGCAAATTCGCACATTTTTAAGGAATATTTGCACTTCACGCGACTTGGCGTTTGGGGGTCTTATTAAAGAACTTTTTTTTTTTTGAGAGAGAGAGAGAGAGAGAGAGAGACAGAGAGAGAGAGAGAGAGAGAGAGAGAGAGAGAGAGAGAGAGAGAGAGAGAGAAGAGAGAGAGAGAGAGAGAGAGAGATTTTCTTTTTTTTTTCTTTTTTTGAATGTCTTATGATTAGAAGATTTGGATTTTGAGTTATCTCTTCTGACCTCATGATAGGGACATAAAGAGAGATAAAAGAAGGGGTTAGACACTCCGAATTTATCATTTCTCCTTATTAATCTTTCGAGTGTTAACACCTCCGAAATTTAACACAAAGTTCCTCACATATTAGAGTGGTTTTCTTAATTAGAAGGAAGGGCGTGAACTAGCTTCTCATTGAAGAAAATTGATCTATTATCTATTCGAGTCAATTATAGCTAAATACATTCTTAGTTCACAGATTCACAGGTAAATGTTTTGTTCATGTATATATACACGAAGAATGTATAAAAGACGTTGGTTAAGACGAAAAATGTTCAATACTTCCCTGAGGAATTTGCATATTAAGAAAGAGTAGGGAGGCGTGATCACGTGTTAATTTGTCTTATTGTTCAAGTGAATTTCGTGACCACGCAAAAATAAGAAAAGAAAGAAGAAAGGAAAGAGAAAGGAAGAAGGAAAGGAAAAGAAAGAAAATGCAAGGAAAAAAAGAAAGAAAGAAAAGAAAAGAAAGAAACAAGATAAATAAATAGATAAGAAGAAAGAAAGATAGAAAGAAAGAGAGAGAAAGAAAGAAACAAGATATATACATAGATAAAGAAAAGAAAGAAAGAAAGTAGAAAAGAAAAGAAAAGAAAAAAAGTAAGAAAACGAAAGAAAGGAAGAAAGAAAGAAAAGAAAAGAAAAGAACGAAGGAAAAAAAAAGAAACGAAGAAAAAAAGAAAAAGAAGAAGAGAAAGAAACCACGATTTTCGTCCATTTTGCGCGACCCCGAGTACGAATTCCCCGCACCTTCACTACATAACCCGGCTCTATGTGTTGAACGCTGAGTCCTAACAAGGCATAATCCAGGCATATGCTTCGGCCCACAACACCTAGACATCATGACCCGGGCATATGGACGGGCACATAACACTTCCGCAACATGACCTTACTTTATGTGCTGGAGTATATCCTCCTCAGTATGATCGAGGTTTATGTACCTCAACGACGCGACCCGGTTTTACGGGATGGAGCACAGAACCTCGAAAACGTGAGTCGGACTTAGAGGCCGATACGCCTCGCCTTTTCAATAGCGTCCGAGCTCAAGTGTCGGCTCATATGCGCAGCCATAGTCTCGCATGAGGGCCACATACCTCTGAAAACAAGAGAGCGAGGCAGTCGGGTCCTACCGTTAGACTCCCTCGCGCTCCACGTGCTCAGATGTAATTGTTTCTCGAAATGGCGCGTTCGGACACCCCCCCCACCCCCTCCCCCGTTATCTTCCCTCCCCGGAACTAAAAGGGGGGGAGGGGGGGGTCGTCCTGTAGCCCCCTTACTACATCCCCAGGGTCCTCCTCCCCCTTTCCTCTCCCTCCTTCTCCCTTCCACCCTGGCCATTCTCAATCATACCCCTCTTTTTCAATTTCTTATAGCTTCCACTTTCCCCTTCCTCCTCCCTCCCTCCCCCACCTCTTCCCCTTCCCCTCCTTCCCCTACCTCCCTCCCCTTCTCCCTCACCCCCCCCCCCCACCAAAGAGCAAGCGGTTGATATTTGATATATTATCCGATATAATCCGATATAATGCGTGTCATCCTGCGCCGTATCTCTATAAGACGGTTATTTATATAATTGTCGGGGCCGGTCCGGCGGATGTCGACAGTTTAAGGCTGTTCGCATTAATCCTTAAATACGACTTTGTGATGGGTCCTGATTGTAGGTGTCGATGGCTATTCGAGTGGGGGT
The DNA here is from genome assembly GCF_003789085.1 of Penaeus vannamei. Classification (NCBI taxonomy): domain Eukaryota; kingdom Metazoa; phylum Arthropoda; class Malacostraca; order Decapoda; family Penaeidae; genus Penaeus; species Penaeus vannamei. The sequence continues at coordinate 428,972 of NW_020871864.1, forward strand.
AATTTCAAACGAGGTAATTGGAGGTAAGTGTTGTTGTGATGGTTGTTTGGACTCGGGGGAGATTTGGGGTTATGGGTTGTTTTTGATGCGATTGGAAACAATATAAAGAACGCTGCTGTGATGATGTAATCAATATATACTTATACCTGAACGAAGAGATAGAGAGAGAAAAGGAGAAGAGAGAAAGAGAGAGGGGGAGTGAGGTAGAGGTAGAGAGAGAGAGAGAGAGAGGAGAGAGAGAGAGAGAGAGAGAAGAGAGAGAGAGAGAGAGAGAGAGAGAGAGAGAAGAGAGAGAGAGAGAGAGAGAGAGACAGACAGACAGGCAGAGATCAAGACATATCGAATGATATGATATAGAGTCAGACATGCAGATTTATATAAATAAACAGAAAGATAAGCAGACGGATAATGAGAAAAAAGAACAAGAAGACAAAATATAAAGCCAGACAGACAGATGGATAGATAGATAGATAGATAGATAGAGAGAGAGAGAGAGAGAAGGAGAGAGAGAGAGAGAGAGAGAGAGAGAGAGAGAGAGAGAGAGAGAGAGAGAGAGAGAGAGAGAGAGAGAAAGAGAAAGAGAGAAAGAGAAAAGAGAGAGAGAAAGAGAGAGAGATAAAGAGAGAAAGGGAAAAACTTGAATGCTGCAATTGAATGCTGCAAAAAGACAAAGAGGAAGAGAAATAGATTGAAGAGTGGTAGGGTTTGAGTTAGTGTGACGGAGGGGGGGAGAGGGGGGGAGGGGGGGGGCGGAGACAACCCCCTGGCAACGGATGGGCAGCATAGATGATGATGGTTAAGAGGGGGAAGGGAAGGGAATGGAGGACAAGGGAAGGAAGAACCAGAAGGGGAAGGGGGGAAGGGGCAGGAGATGGAAGAAAGGAGAAGGGGAAGGGGAAAGGGGAGGAGAAGGGGAAGGGAGAGGGGAAGGGGATAAAGAAGGGAAGGGGGAGAGGGGACAGGGAACAGGGAAAGGGAAGAGGAAGGGAAAAGGGACAAAAGAAGGAAGAACGAGAAGGAGAAGGGGGTGGGCAGTGGATGGGGGAAGAGAAAGAGAGATGGAAGTGGGAATAAGAAGGGAACAGGAGATAAAAGGGAAAAAATAGAAAAAAAGGTATAGAAAGAGGGAATGGGAGATAAGTAAGAAGGAAGGGAGAGAAGGAGAAGAAGGAGATGAGAAAAGGAAGAGAAGAAGTGAGGAAGGAAGGAAGAAAGAGGACGAGAAAGTCAAAGAGAAAAAAAGAAACGAAAAAGAGGGGAAAGAGAAGGAGAAGGAGAAATATGAGTAAATGGGTGAGAAGAAGACGAGAAAAGAATAAAAAACGAAAGAAGGGAATGAGGAGAAGGAGAAGGAGAAAAAGGAGCAAATGGGTAAGAAGAAGGAGACGAGAAAAGACAAAAAGAAAAAAATAATAAACGAAAAGAAGTAGGAGAAAGAAAGAAAAGGAAGCAAATGAGAAGAAGACGAGAAAAGGCAAAAAATGGAGAAGGAGAGAGAGAAAAAGAAGCAGATGAGACCAGTGGTGACTAGCTAATGGTCGGAGGCAGACAAACCGTAAAGATGATTTAGAAGATGATAGTGATGGCAACACCGCTGATGATGGGTGGGAAGAGACAGACACGGCAGACAGAAGGAAGAAGAAGAAGGAAGAAGGAGAAAAAAGGAGGAAAAAGGGGAAAACATGAAGGGTGGAAAGTAAAGCGAAAGGAAGCATGAAGCAAAAGAGGATAAGTGCCATACGCACGCACATACACACATTTAAAAGTGTGTGTGTAATGTTATTATATTATTATTATTCACTATTGTTTGTTTTTGTTGTTGTTGTTGTTATCTGGTTATTATTATTATTATTATCATTATTATGTATTAGTTGATTAATATTTGTTATTATATGGTATTATTTTATTTTATCTAAATTAATTGTGTTTGTTGATTATATGTTTTGTATAGTTTCATGTTTTATTACTATAATACATTGTTATTATTCATTATTATTATTTAGATCTTATTATTACTTTTTTAATTTATTAGTTATTATTGCTATTATTATTGATTATTAATTATAGTTATTATCGTTTTTATTGCATTTATTATTATTAATTTTCATGGATTTAATTACTTAATTATTATTATATATTATTATTATTAATTACATTTTTATTATATTTATTATATTATTTTTTATGTATTATTATTCAATATCATGGATATTTGTTATTTATTATTATTATATTTATCATTTTTAATTCTATCATATTGTTGTTATTATCATCATTATGTTATTATTACATCATCTTTAATTGATTATATCATTATCATTAGATCAGTTATCATTATTATTTTGTTATTATTATTACTTCTATTATAGTATTATTATCATTATTGCATTCATGTTAATAGGCATGCGTCGGAGGGGTACCATTATTTTGTTTAATCATTATCATTATTATCATTTCACTGTTATTAAATTTACTGTTCTATTATTATTATTCTCCCTATTGTCATCATTATCATCATCACTTTGTTATTAACATTATTTTATTATCATTATTATCATTATCATTGTTATTATTATTACTTCTATTATCATTATTATTATTATTGTTATTACTATTGTTTTACTATTATTATTGTTACTAATATTATCATTATTATTATCCTCATTATTGTCATTATTGATATCAATATTATTATTATTATCTTTATTATTATCATCATTATTATTACTTTACCATGATAATTTTCATAATCATTATTATCATTTTTATTATTAACATCATTTTCATTATCATTAAAATTATCGTCATTATTGTTATTATCGTTATCATCATCCTTACCATTATTTATTGTCATGATTATCATTATCATTATTGTTATTATTGTTATTATTATTATTTTATTATTATTATCATTGTTTTATTATTATTATTATTACTATTATTATTATTTCTACTGTCATTATGATCATAATGGTTACTACTATTATCATTATCATTATTATCATTATTATTGTTATTATTATTGTTACTATCATTGCTATCTTTATCCTTAATATCATTGTTATTGCCAATGTAATAATGATAATATTTTTTCGTACTGTTGTAATTGTTACTTGTTATTTCTATGATTACCATTTTCTTCATTTTCTTCATGTATTATTATCAATATCACCATCATCATTGTTATAAAAGATATATTGCTATGCTTGTTATTATCAACGAGATAATACTTACATTATTCTTTAAATCAAATCGGTCTTGTAATTCCAATATCGCCGTTATTATCCACACACGATTATTTTAATTCATGATGAATGAAAGAAAAAAATTATAATCGAATTTAATAATTCCTTTATCTTAAAATATTTTCATTATTTTCACCGCGGTCCTTCAAGTCGGCGCGAGTCTCTTCGGCCGAGGTCTGGCGAGCGAGCCTCCTCCAGGCGGGAAGACTCGCGCCATCCCCCCTCCCCCCCTCCCGACGAGGACTAGCGGGCGAGCCTTAATTACAAACCCGGGTGGCGAAGGGCGAGTAGCTACAAACACGACTTCCGTTTGATGGCATCCGATCATGGATTCGATGATGGTCGTAATGATGGACGAAAAAGGAGATGGCCGCAGCCGTCATTTAGCAAATTTAACATTGTCAGTTTCTTGTCCGCGATGAGAGTTATAGACATACGACGGCCGTGGCGAATTTTTGTATCGGTCGCCATCTGGTGGGGAATTCATGTCGGGTTTCGCTCCAGGGGCTGGGGCTGGGATGCGGGGGGGGGGGGGGGAGGAGAAATGGGGGGGGGGGATAACCACTGCTTACGAGACGCTATAAAAGCATGTACATGTAGATAAAGCATACATGCATACACACACACACACGTGCGGGTTAAATTATATATATATATGTGTATGTATGTATCTGTCTGTCTATCTATCTATCTGTCCATCTGTCTGTCTATCTATCTGTATACACGCTTACATGTGTACATATCTATTTATCTATCAGTCTATATATATATATATATATATATATATATATATATATATATATAATATATATATATATATGTATATATATATATATATATTATATATATATATATATATATTATATATATATATATATATATATCTATATATAATTCTATCTGTGCGTATATACACTGAGTAGCTTCTCTCTCTCTCTCACACACACACACACACACACACACACACACACACACACACACATATATATATATAATAATATATATATATATATATATATATAATATATATATATATACACATACATTATACGCACTCGCACACACACACACACACATACTATATATATATATATATATATATATATAGTATATATATATATATATATATATATATATATATATATATATATATATATATATATATATATATATATATATATATATTATATATATATTCATTTATTTATATATGATATTTATATATACATATAGATAGATAGATAGAGACAGACAGACAGATAGACAGACGTATACACATTTATGCATATAAATACTTGCCTTGATTTTAGTCTCACTGAACCTATTTCATTTTCTCAACAATTAATTACTCATACGACGTCGAAGATACAGCAATCAAGACGGTGACGCAGACGACGGAGAAAAAAGATAATTAATAAGAAAAAAACGATAATAAAGATAAAAAGAGACGATGGAAACAAAGATAATTAATGTGAAAGAAGATAATAAAGATAAAAAGAATATGTATATATAAATTAAAATGATATTTTTTTTCCCCGATTCAGACAATTTATTTCATAGTACAGTGCTTTATCATTTCCATATTTTGATTTACGTATTCAGCTCTCTGATCTGGCCGGATCTAGGGTCCAGATTAGCCCCACATTATTTGGGATTTTCGCCCTTAACGCCCCTAATGAGACAAGGACAGTGAATAAAGGGACGTGGAGCGACTGTTTGGGGGGGGGGGGGTTGGAAGGGGAGAGGGAGGAGGGGGCAAGAACATGAGACGACCGGGGGGAGATAGAGGGGAGAAGGGGAGGGGATAGGCGGGGGGGGGGGAGAACATGAGACACTGATCAGAACAAGAACAATGAACATAAACATAATAAAAAAACAGGGGGACAGATTGTGGAAATAGAAAGGAAATGAAATGAGGTGGAAAATGATAGTGGAATGTGATATATGCGAAGGAATGAGAGGAGGAGGAGAAGGATGAGGATAAGGGAAAAGGAGAGGAGAAGATAAGGGAAATGGAAGAAAACAGAAAAAAACAAGAAAATGGAAGATAAGGGAAAATAAAATCAAGTTAATAAGAGGAAGACAAAAGAAAATTTAAGAAAGAATGAGTTAAAATAAAGAAGATATAGAGAAATAGGAGGAAAGTAAGGTATCGAAGTCAGTGGAATGGTAGACAGAGAAAGAACGAAAGAAAAGGAGGAATAAAGATCGTAATAAAAGGAATCGGAAGATGGAGGGAAGGAGAAGGAGGGAACGAAAGACAAGGATGAAGAAGAAGAGGAAAAAGAAGAAGAAGAGAAGAAGAAGAAAGAAAGAAGAAGAAGAAGAAGAAGAAGAAGAAGGAAGAAGAAGAAGAAGAAAAGAAGAAGAAAGAAAAGAAGGAGAAGAAGAAGAAAGAAAAAAAGAAAAAGAAAAAAAAAAAGAAAAAGAAGAAGAAGAAAGAAGAAGAAGAAGAAGAAGAAGAAGAAGAAAGAGAAGAAGAAGAAGAAGAAGAAGAAGGAATAGAAGGAGAAGAAGAAAGAAGAGAAGAAGAAGAAAGAAGAAGAAGAAGAAGAAGAAGAAGAAGAAGAAGAAGAAGAAGAAGAAGAAGAAGAAGAAGAAGAAGAAGAAGAAGATGAAGATGATGAAGAAGAAAGGAGGAGGAGGGAGAAGAGGAGGAACAGGGGTATAGAAAGATTAGGAGGAAGAGCAGTAGAGACGAAGAGAGAGAAATAGAAGAAGGAGATGGAGAATGAGAAGATAAACGTAGGAAGAAGAGAAGGAACAGAAGGACTAAGATAGAACAAGAGAGAAGGGAAGGAGAAGAAGAAAGAAGAGAGGAAGAGAAGGAACGGGAGAAAGAGTGACGAAGAAGTGGGAGATAAAGAGCAGAACAGAAGGAGGAGGAGGAAATGGCAAAGACAAATAGAAAGAAAGAGGGGATAAGAAGAAACAGGAGAAAGAAGAGGATAAAGAACAGAAACGAAGGAGGAGGAAAGGCTAAAAGAAGGACGAAAGAGAGAGAGAGAGAAAGAGATGGTAGAAGGGAAATAAAAGAATAGGAGGAAAAAGCGAAAGGGGAATTTGGAAAGAAAAGAAATATAAGAATAAGGGAAGAAAGGGAATAAAAGGAAGAGAACGAGGATGAGGAAGAGAGAAAAAGGGAGAGGGAAACAAGGCAAGGAAGAGTGGAAGAGAGGCAGGAGGAAAAGGAGAAGAGAAAGAAAAGAGAAGGAGTGGGAGGTAAAGGAAAAGAATAATTAGTAGGAAAAGATAAAGACAAGATAATCGGGAGCCACAAAATGCCGCCCGACACCGACGCTCGAAGTCCCGACACCCGACTCATCATGCCCGACGTCTTACCCCCAACTCCCGACTTCCGACACCCGACGCACAACTCCCGACACCGACGCTAAAAGTCCCAACGGCCCGACGCCCGACACCCGACGCATGATCATCGACGCCCGACACACGACGCATCACGCCCGACCCCCCAAATCCCGACTTCCGACACCCGACGCACAACGCCCAACGACCCGACACCCGACGCATGATCTTCGACGCCCTACACGCGACGCATCACATCCGACCCCCCAAATCCCGACTTCCGACGCCCGACGCCAATGACCCTTACCACAGCGAGCGACGTCGGGAGGGACAGGTATCGCCGTCGGAACGTGGAAAAAGGGTAGGGATGGGGTCTGGGGAAGGTGGGTGGGGGGGGGGGAAGATACCCGGATTACCAAAGAGGCGTTCGTGGGCGTAGGGGGGGGGGAAGGGATGGAGAGAAGGGAAGGGGGGTAAGGGGGAGGGGAGAAGAGAGAGAGAGAGAGAGAGGAAGGGGGATAGGGGGGAAGGGAGAAGGGAGAGAGAGAGAGAGGGAAGGGGGGTGGGGGGACGGGAGAAGGAGAGAGAGAGGGGAAGGGGAGAAGGGAGAGAGAGAGAGAAGGGGAAGGGGGGTGGGGGGAGAGGAGAAGGGGAGAGAGAGAGAGAGGGGAAGGGGGTGGGGGAGGGGAGAAGGGAAAAGAGAGAGGGGAAGGGAGAAGGGAGAGAAGAGAGAGAGGGGAAGGAGGGTGGGGGGAGGAAGAAGGGAGAGAGGAGAGAGAGAGGGGAGGGGGGAGGCGTAGGGGAGAGAGAGAGAGAGAAGAGGGGAAGGGGGTCGGGTTTGGGGGTGGGGAGGAGGGGGAGTATTCGGTCGGATCACAGCGAAATGTACCAACATCAATTACTCCGCTCGGCCCGACCTTCAATTTATTACGAGACTTCAAACTATCCATTATGCAACAATTATTTCGTCCTACTGATGAATGTCTGGCCGCCACTTCCTCACCTTGCAACAATAAATTCATAAATTGTCGGTTCACTCGCGCTTCCGACCCTATAATTGAATATAATGTTTACGTCGCCAATGATACCTGGTGAGTTAATAGGCAGGTGTCTCCCCCCCCCCCCCCCCCTCCTGTACCCTATTCCTCCCTCATCTTGTCCCTCCCTGCCCCCCCCCCTCTCTCTCTCCCTCTCTCCCGTTCCCTCCCCCTCCCCCTCTCTCCCTCTCTCCCTCTCCCTCGTTTCTCTATCCCCCTCTCCTCCACCCTCCCTCTCTCCCCTTCTCCCCCCCCCTCTCTCTCTCATCTCCTCCCCCCTCCCTCTCTCCCGTCCTCTTCTCCACTCCCCACCCATCCCCCTCTCGTTCATACCTTCCCCTTCCCCTTCTCTCCCTCCTCCCCCTCTCTCCTTTCCCATCCCCTTTCCCCTCTCCCATCTCCCCCCCCCCCTTCTTGTCCCCTCCTTCTTTCCCCCTTCCCCTTTTTTTAGAAATTAGTGCTCGAGAATTTATCTTCTTCTTGTTCTCTGCTTTATATGTTATTAATTAATTACTTTTTTTTTATATACGTTTTATTTTCTTTATTTTCTTATCAAACTCTAACTTCTAACACTACATTTAACTTCTAACTTTCCCTTTAACTTCTTTCTTTCTTTCCAATTCTTAACTTTCCTTTTAACTTCTTTGTTTCTAATTTCTAACTTCATAACTTCTAAATTTGCTCTTTACTTATTTTCTTATTAAACTTTTTCAAGTTTATCCTCCTAACTCTCTAACTTATAACTCTACATTTGACTTCTAACTTTCCTTTAACTTCTTTCTTCCTTTCAAACTCTTAATTTTTCTAAATATAATCTACCTTCTATATTTCCTTTGAACAACTTCTAAATTTGTAACTTCTTTCTAACTCTTTACTTACAACCTCTAACTTTCTTGCAAACTTCTAAATTTATTTTTTATCTTATTTTTCATTTGTTTTTCCCTTGTTCCTCAATTATCCTTATTTTCTTATATTATAAATCTTATTAAGCGGCAATAGTCTTTTTTTATCTTTCTGATATATTAATATTTCATTTTATCTGTTATCGTGATTATCCTTGTATCAAATCGTTTCTTATCAATTTTAAATGCTTTTTATGTCCAATTTCTAAGCCTTATAATCATGCCTATATTTTTTTCTCTACATACTCTTTATTCTTATTTGTACATTTCCTTTTGTCATTAATCATTCTCTCTTTATTTTCTTTTTTCACTTTTATTTTCATTTCTGTTCCGTACATTGACCCCCCCCTTTTTTTTAGAATAAAGTTCAACTTTTTCTTTAATTAGGAGGAAAGAGATAAAGGGAAAAAAAAAGTAAGTATATGTAATTTGGAAGAAAGAGATAAAAAAAGGAATTTTACAGTTTCCCTTCTCATTCTTCTTCTTTTAAATCCGTCCTTTATTTTCATTATCTTTCTTTATCAATATTTTCGAAAATCAAAATTATTATTATTATTATTTTTTTTTTTTTTTCTGTCGTTTTTTTTTCTCTTTCCTTCCCATGTCGTTCGTTTTCTGTCGATCCTCGATTTTCATTATAGATAAGTGAAAAAAAAAATAGCCAGAAAGAGAGAGAATAGATGAAGGAAAGAAAGACAGAAAGAAGAAAGAAGGAAGGAACAAAAAGGAAGAAAAGAAAGAAATTGGGAAAAAAAGAAAGAAAAGGAAAGAAAAAGAGAGAAAGGTAGAAGGCAAAGAAAAAATATAGGGAAGAAACAAAGAAGGAAGGAAAGAAAGAAATGAAAAAAAAAAAGAAAGGAGAAGAGAAGATGAAATAAATATGTAAAGAAAGAAACAAAAAGACAGAAAGAAAGGAAGGAAGAAGAATAGAAAGGCAGAAAGAAGGAAAGAATGAAGGAAGGAAAAAAAGAGAAAGACAAAAAGAAGGGAAGATGGAATGAAAGACGGAAGAGAAAGAGAGAGAATGGAAGAAAGAGAGCAAGAAAGACAGAAAGGAAATAAGAAACAATGAATTAAATAAGAAAAGAAAAAAAAGGAAAAAAACAGAAAGAGAGAAATAAAGAATAAAGGAAAGACAGAGAGAGAGAAAGAAGAAAGGAAAGAAAAAAGAAAGAAAGAAAGAATAAAAACAAGGAAGAAGAAGGAATGAAAGAAAGAAAGAGAAAAAAAGAAAGAAAGACAAAATCAAACAAAGAATGAAGGAGAGGAAAAAAATAAAGAATGAAGGAGAAGAAAAAAAGAGAAAAAAAGAAAGAAAAAAAAGACACCAAAAAATAAAAACGAACAGGCAACCCTCTAAGCAGAGAGTAAACCACAAAAAATTGCAAAGCTAAAAATACCCTTTGCATAATCAACTTTCAAACAGGCGTATCATTTATATAATAGATTATGCATAAGCTATAACAGGCTAATGAAAGTGAACTATCAGATTTATCATTGCAAAGGAAAGACTGTCATTTTATAAAGATGAATGCAGGAGGTTGATCAGCTGGACGTGCACCTATTTCGGTATCATCATTATCTATGATATTATTATTAGATTTATTATCATCGTTGTGGTTGTTATTATTGTTATTATTATCTCTATTATTATTATTGTTATTACTATGATTACCATTGTTATTATTATTATTATCATTATTATTGCTATCATTACCATAATCATAATTGTTTTATTATCATCATTATTACTGTGATAATCATTATTGTCATCATCGTTCTCCTTCTTAGTATTATCACTAACCTTATCATTATTACTATCATCATTACGATTATCATCATTATTATAAGTAGTAATATTAGTAATAATATGAATACTAGTGTAACTTATTACCACCGTTCTCTTCCTTAATTTTCTATTTACTTATTTGTTTATTTCATTTGATTGTTTGTAAATAAATCTGATCGACTGGTGTTGCAAGCTAGTGTTTGTGAAGTCAACATTGCAGCTATTGTATTTACTTTATGAAGATATTTACTGTCAACTTGTCTCTTTAGTGTTTTTGTAGACCTTCATTTTATATCAAATGGATTTCTTTAATGTTTAATTTTGTAAATATCATTATGTAAATTTAATTCCCATAAGAAAAACGCTATAATTTTTGTTTCTATAAAGAATTGGAGTAAATAGTTATAGTGTTTCTGATTCTCACATTGTTTTTTCTCAGAAGATATTTTTCTCAGAAGATATATTTCTCAGAAGATATTTTTCTCAGAAGATATATTTCTCAGAAGATATTTTTCTCAGAAGTTTCTCAGAAGATATTTTTCTCTCAGAAGATATTTTTCTCAGAAGTTCTCAGAAGATATTTTCTCAGAAAGATAATTTTCTCAGAAGATATTTTCTCAGAAGATAGATTTCTATATTTTTCTCAGAAGTTCTCAGAAGAAGAGAAGATATTTTTCTCAGAAGATATTTTTCTCAGAAGATAGATATTTTTCTCAGAAGATATTTTTCTCAGAAGTATATCAGAAGATATTTTTCTCAGAAGATATTTTTCTCAGAAGTCAGAAGATATTTTTTCTCTCAGAAGATATTTTTCTCAGAAGAAGATATATTTCTCAGAAGATATTTTTTCTCAGAAGATATTTTTCTCAGAAGATATTTTTCTCAGAAGATATTTTTCTCAGAAGATATTTTTCTCAGAAGATATTTTTCTCAGAAGAAAGATATTTTTCTCAGAAGATATTTTTCTCAAGATATTTTTCTATTTTTCTCTCAGATATATTTCTCAGAAGATATCATTTCTCAGAAGATATTTTTTCTCAGAGATATTTTTCTCAGAAGATATCTCAGAAGATATATTTCTCAGAAGATATTTTTTCAGAAGATATTTTTCTCTTTCTCAGAAGATATTTTTCTCAGAAGATATTTTTCTCAGAAGATATTTTTCTCAGAAGATATTTTTCTCAGAAGATATTTTCTCAGAAGATATTTTTCTCAGAAGATATTTTCTCAGAAGATATTTTTCTCAGAAGATATTTTTCTCAGAAGATATATTTCTATTTTTCTCAGATATTTTTCTCAGAAGATATTTTTCTCAGAAGATATATTTCTCAGAAGATTTTTTTCTCAGAAGATATTTTTCTCAGAAGATATTTTTCT
>NW_020871864.1:448127-470627 GCF_003789085.1 Penaeus vannamei
TAGATCAATATATATATATATATATGTGTTGTGTGGTGTGGTGTGTGTCGTGTATTTTTATCTTCATATCTTTATTCTGGTACCGCCTGTGTGTGTGTGTGTGGGTGTGTGTGCACGATTAAATTCCTCTGTGTGTGTGGTGTGTGTGTGGTGTATGTATGTCATATAATATATATTATATTATACTATTATATATATTATTATACCTATTATATAATATATATAATATATACATAATACTAATATATGCGAACTCATGTCGGTGGGGTGTGTGTGTGGTGTAACGAACATTGTGTGTGTGTGTGTGGTGACAAGACTTGTGTGTGTGTGTGTGTGTTGTGTGGGTGTGATACGAGGAAAGTGATTCTAATTGACATGTGTGTGCGTGTGTGATGTGTGTCGTGTGGTGTCGAATGTATTGTGGTTGAGCTTATGCTCCTGACATCTTGTGTGTCGTTGCGGCAGCATATTTATGAATGAACGACCTACAAATGATTGTGTGTAGGCTGGTGGATATCAATCCCTTGTGCTGTATATTATTATATACTATACTTATGACCTATATAATATATATTTATACCGTATATTATGCTATCCCATATCATATCTATTCTACTATCAATATATATATATATATCTTCATAATATTATTATATATTATTCATAAATATATATATATTACATACTATATATACTTATATATTATATATCATCTATTTATAATATATTATTATATATACCTAATATATAATATATATATATACTATACTTATATATATATATGTATGTATTGATCTATATCTCTCTGTTCTCTCTCTCTCTCTTTCTCTAAGCTATTCCTATCTATATATCCCATCAGCCTGAATTAATTCCACCGCAGGACTAGGTCTCCCTAAATCTTTCCCAACTTTCTCCTTGTCTCTGCAACTTCTGTATTCCAGTCTTCGGCCTATAAATCACGTTATTTCGTCCACGCCATCTATGTTCTTCGGTCTGACCCTTCGGCCCGACTTTTATGTTATCTAGAGTCCAGCAAGACACTCATGCTGTAATATCTTTGTCCATCTGTCGTCTTGGTCTCCGACATATATTGCCACCTGACCATTGCCATTTCTTCTTTTTGATGCTCCCGAGTTATGATCCTATATAATGTATAGCATTACATACTATATATAATAACATATATATATATATATATATCACTAATAGTTATAGTATACCTAATATATTATATATACGCCGTAGTTATATATACATATTTATATATATATATGTATTGTATGTATGTATGTTTGCTATATATTATGTACTTTGTAACTACTACTTATAGATACTATATATATATATAATGTATATATAGATATATTATAAATATATTTATATCAAGATTACTTATATTATAACTATATATATATTATATATGTTAAATACCTATTATATATATATATACTATAGTATATATATACCTTAATAATATATAATGTATATGTGTGTTGTGGTGATGTGTGTCGTGCGCGTGTATATATTCCTGCACACACATAAACACACACACACACACACACACACACACACACACACACACACACACTACACACAACACACACACACACACATATATATAGTAATATACTCATTATATACTATAAACATTATACTAAATATTATATATACATAACATATACTATTATTATACCAGCCTCATAATATTACGATATATTTATAATATACTATATACTATTACTTATTATTACCTAGCTTATTATATACATACTATACTAATCAACGCTCGGAGTAATTCATAGATACCTGATCTAGGACATACTCCATACTTATAATATATAGTATACTACTATATATGACTTACCGTAGCATAATACGATATAATATATACAGTCATACTACATATCATATCGTATCATATATATATAGTATCATATTTACTTAATTTCAGTTCTTTTTTTCTTTGTGTATTTTTTAATTTTATAATTTTTTATTAGCATCTACTATTATTCTACTCTTTGTATATTTTCATATGTATTTTATTTACGTTTAATTAATATTTTGACTTAATATTTTTTTATTCACTATTTATATTAAATTATATGGACGGTGCATACATGCTGTTGTTCATTGCGCCTGCTGATCTATTTCTTAATCTTATGGTTATTTTATCAACATTTGTAATCAATGTTACCATGATGTCGATTACTTTTTCTTTTCCGTTGCTGACCCTCAGAATTATATGTGATATATATATACTCATAATATACCTACATATTAATATTAATACACATATATATATATATTATATATTTCTTTGGTCTTATTGTATGTTTTTCATGATGAGTCTTATTCTTCTGTTCTATATTTTTAGTTAAATTGATTTTTTTATTTTTCATATTTCTAATGTGATTACTTTTCAATTGTTATGAGATAAAATGCATTTAATAACATCATGACATGAATAATGATAACAAATAATAATGATAATACAATATGATTTAATACATCTATAATGGATAATAAATAAATGATAATATACTAATTGAAATAATACTTCAGATAGCAATTAATAATGATAATGATAAATAAAGTACTAATTTAACTAATGGAAATTTAATATGACATCATACATCAGATGAGACAATAATGATATCTAGTATATTACATGATTAACTACGTACTCGATACTAATGGTCATAATACAACAGACAAACAACCAATAATAATGCATTTAAATAATTAAAATAACTGCTGGCACATCAATAATAATAATAATAATAATAATGAATAATGGAATGATATATGATGATGTCGATAATAATAATAAATAATAATATCAATATAATAATAATCAATAATAATTTAATAATAATAATCAATAATACAATAATTTATAATAACTAATCAATAATTATGATTGAATGATATAATGGTCCGAGTAATTCGTAATAGTAATCGATAATATTAAAAACAAATTTAATATCATATTAATTAATTAATACATAATAATAATGATACATAGCATGATAATACATAATTAATCATGATAATGTAATTCAATCCTAGTAATGATAATTATTGTATAACTAAGTGATTTAATCACATTATCACATAATAATAGATGATAATGAAAAAATCATTTATCAATGATGATTGAGAATCAATAACACTTGATTTGATGATAGATCATACGTGATAAATGACTAATCAAATAATAATAATGACACATAATAGTTCGATAGATGCTAATTACATAATGATAACAATAGATGATCACTACACTGCTACTACAGTATGGTCGATTGATACTCTTAATAACAACAACAACAGCAAATTAGTAAAAAAAGATGAGTAATAATACTACTGCACTAGTCGATTAAATAAATCTAAATAATACAAAATAATAATCATAGATAATTATCAACTACTAAATTATTACGCTTAATATGAGAATAATGCATGTAATACTTAGAATTATAACGATAAAGTTGATGGTAATGATAACAATTGTAATAATAGAATGGTAATGTTAATAACAATAATACTGATGATATCACTACAGTAATAGTAATTGATAATACAATCAATAAACAATTGATAATGAGGATGTTATTACGATCATGACAATAATAATAATAATAATAATAATAATAATCATAATAATAATAATAATATAATAATAATATATAATAATGATGATAATAATAATAATTAATAATAATAATAATGATAATAATGAAAATAAAAAAAGATACTATAAAAGATACATAGAAACAAACGCATGATAATAGGGATAATAATAATGAAAAAAAACGATACTATATAAGATACAGAGAAATAATTACATGACATAAGCAGAAAGTCATGCTACAGTGACCATGCGCGAGCCTCTGTAGCACATATGCAAAGTTCGCGATAACTGCATGACGCCCAGGCAGCTCTGCAAAAAAGAAAATGGCGGACGCGCAGATGGTGTTGCAAATAATTTATTTACAACGTCGACCTAGCGTGTTTGCAACGGATAAAGTTCAATATTTCTTGGAAGTGTTTCTGATTTATTTCACTTTTTGGATGTATTTTCATGAAGTTGCGGCTATAAAATCAGAAACGGAATTATTCGATAGGAATGATTTAACTAGAAAAAAATATTTGTTGTTGCGTTTTAAGAATCTTGTTTTGAATGACTTCAGAATCTATCTATCTATCTATCTATCTATCTATCTATCTATCTATCTATCTATCTATCTCTATATATATATATATATATATATATATATATATATATATATATATATATATATATGAATAATAGATACACCAAAGTATTGAATGATTTAAACTTTTCCGTAAAACAAGGAAAGTGAAACTAAAACAGGTTAGTTGCTTGACATTATTATGGAAGAAGAGAAAACAATGAAAGGAAACTTAACCTGATCGCACATCACGCCTTATCTGGAACCTTTTCTGTTCTCTCTCCGTGATTTTTTCTTCTTTTTTAAGTGTGATAGATTTATTAAATCATCGAAAAACCGCAACGAATATAGATGATTTATAGTTGTTTTTTCTCTCTCTCATGCTGACTATATATATATATAAAGTATCGAACGCTATACAGTTATATGGAAGATGAAAAAAAAAACTAGTGATGCGTCCAACCGATAGATGTCGCCGTGTACCGCGCAGTTGCCAGGGAGGGAAAAATGGCTCCTGCATCTTTACGATTTCCGAGTGCTCTCCGTTAGGTCAATCACGGATCACAGTAATAACCGTCATCTACGAGGGAACAGACATTAATCAGCTATTGCCCGGAAGTGATGGTAATATCGTTTCTCATCTGTCAAGAATGTCGCGTCATTTCTGATCGAAGGCGTGACATGACAGGGAGATTGATTTCGTTATTACTCCGCGTTATTTTTCAGGTGGTGTGTCGATCTGTAGATGATTTCGCTCATTTCCCTCCCGTGGCGCCGGCAGAAGGAGGGAGCGCCGACCCCTGCCCCCCCCCCCGCCCCCCTCGCCCCCCTGACATCCGCGTCACTGGCTCAAGCTGTGATTGCAACTGCGAATGAAGGATTAGGAGGCTTGGCGCAATTTATGAGGCGAAGATGTGGTCTCTGAATCACCGGGAGATGATGTGCAAGGCGCTAACACTCTGGCGCGGAGAGCTGCTTCGCGCTGAATTGTAAATAAATCCACCCATGATGCAATAGAATGTGCCTCATTTATGGACCGACAGCACGAATTGGCATTTATCGGTATGTTATGCCGATATTCAGTTAAAACAACGGGCTGTAAGCTTTTACGGTGGTGAGGTACAAATTTATTTTTTTTTACTTTATAATTTTTACTTTAAAATGTATATCTATATCATTATCTATCTATATATCATATATATACTATGATATGTATATATTTTACCATTATCATCCACATATACATACAACACACACACACCCGACACACCACACACCACGACACATCACACACACACACACCACACACACACACACCACACACCACCACAGCACACAACACACATATTAAGTATATATGTAATATTATCATACTAATATGGATACCCCATATGCTCACTAATATATGTAATTATTATATGTTGCGCGATTATATTTACCCTGTATCATATGCTAATACTATATATAGCAAAGCTCCTTCATATATCTATGTCACTGTACTATACTATAATGTATGTCATCACTATATGGCTTAGTCATAACTACTACCGTATACAATACTAGCTATATATATATACTAACGTGCATATATGATCATGTATATATAATATGTAGTACTATACACACTATATGTACTATTAATGTACTATTATACCTGATACGTATATATTACCTACTTCATATATGTACTATCATATGCATCTACTATTGCCTATGTCAAGGCTATCACCCCACGCTGTTACTGACTCATACATCAACTATATACCATATACTTTATAGCATCACATATATAGTGTGACTTCCCACTTTAGTTATTATTTGAGTGTATACTTCTCTAATACCATCTCAAGACTACGTCGTATCACCATCTATACCACCTGCTCTATCATCAACTCATCACCTACCTATATACTACCTCACTATTACTAATAATATAATATATATAGATAACTACTATCCTATTATACACTATATATACTACTAGTACAACTCCTTGACACACCACACACCCACACACATCACTCAACCACCTACCACCACCACGAGCAACATATCATAGTCACTATCATTACATCTACTATATTCTTATAATATCAATATACTATATCATATATATATATTATGATGCTGGACACAAGCGTATCGACTATGAGAGACGCAATATCTCACAATACAAGAGATGTTATTTGACGACGTTTCGATTATACCTCGTCAGAAATCTACATGATCATGTATGTCTGACGCAAGATATAATCGAAACCCGGTTTAAAAATACCATCTCCTTGTATTGTTTGAAGATATATCGTTCTTCATTCATACCGCTCCACATCTGTCCACATGAATACGGCTTTCATAATGATATTCACTATACATCTATATACTACTCTATCTATCATCATCAGTCTATGCTATCTATCGATCTATCTGATCATACCACCATTAGTCTGATCTATCCTTACCTATATGTATCATCATATATGATACATCTATACGTAATATTACCCTATAATATATTATAATACTATACCTGCTACACCCTATATAATATAATACTACTATGATATTTATATATACCGTTTAAATATAGTATATATAGACGCGCGCCACCACCAACCCATCCTCTGCGATAACCACTCCGACTACCCAATCCGCCCGCAGCGCGACTACGCTGATTAACCCTACGCAACCACCTACCCTTCCGTCCCCTCGCACTTACACACCGGCGCGAACGCGCGCCTACAGCCATGCCCCTCAGGGTACACGACGCTGGACCCTCATAAACGCACACCCCCCAGCCGCAGCCCAGCATCATCCCACTCACATGCCTGATAACCTGCCCGCAAAATCACTGAAGCCGTTCACACAATATACACACTACGATCTGCACCCATCGACGCTCTTCTGAGCCCGAACAGTACTCCCACAAATCGACTTAACTCTCACCGCTCCATTACCGCCATCATTACCGTGACATACTATCACTATACCCACTATCCACAGCAAGTGCCGAAGTCATATACGCTGCCTCTCATCTCCGCGCTATACCACATACAAATCGCTGAACACGCACATAACGGCACTTCAGCGCTCATTAGCTCGACAATCTCTCGTGGGACTTACGAATCAACAGCCGTCGGTATCTTCCACAACACAGCAACTACGCTAAAGATCTCCACGGTCACCGTCGACCTCGACGCATCTGCGACTACCACCCAAGTCCAACCCCATCCCTCTCATTTCCTTGACTCCACCCAGCCTCGGCGTGCTACCCAGTCATCTAAACCCCTATAGACGCCTCACCACTGATTCACCTCTCTCAGCCGATTCAAATTCCTACTCGACTCTCCGACCAGCCAGCCCATCATCACTCCTCGAACTTTCGCACACCTCCAGGCAGAACCACTCAAACAATCAAGTCGTCGTAACCGCTCTGACGAACTATGCGAGCGATACTCGGCACCGCCTCATGCGGCGCGCGCAATTCACTGACTATCTCCACTCCTATCGTTAACACCGTGCGCTAGTCACCTGCACCGGCAGCCCCTCCTATACATCTCAACGCTCCTTAGCGGTCACACTCGCGATCCCTATCAGCGCACGCTACGTCATCAGCGAAGAATCTAGCCCCAGCGGCTTCCCACCGCAATCGCCACCGACACTACTACTCGATCATCCTTCAAGGACTCATGCGACCAGATAGATCGACGATACGACTCACAGCCCACAATTCGGTACCCTCCACGCCTATATCATCGCTCTCTCACCTCCCACCATACCTACCCCTACATCCCTCGACCACCTCATCCCGATCCCGCCTGCTCGAGCACACCGACTCCCAGCAGCAGCTCCATCATAATCCTTCATCCCACACATCAAGTGACCGACCTCACAACCATCTCTCCCACGCTCCCGTAGCACCCTGCGTTTACCACAGCCTACCCGCGCCGCCGACACCCTCGTGCCACCGTACCCCGCTGCAGGTACCGACAACCGTATATCTCCGAAATAGCACACACTCCTAAGACACCTGCAGCAGCACACGAGCGCGAGCACACCGGGTCACTACCACATCTACCTCCGCATACGAACATCTCCACGTCATTCTAGCGATCACGATCGCACTAATCACCTCCCATCATTCCCCCGTAGTGGTCAGACTACTACTAGCTGCTACTCCACACTGCGCTGAGAGTCTCCAAACTGCAATACTTTTAGTCCTCCCGCAAACCAACCCCAATCAGTCGCGCGTTTATCCTGGCACCTCAGTCAACACAAGAGACCTTGTACTACTACCCGTGGTCGCGCTCAAATCAGCATTATCCGATCATTCATTCACTGCAGGCAATGCGCACATAGCCTAAGCCGTCCGCCGATATCTCTGTAGCCTGATACTACCTGACTGCTCGTCACTCGGCGCGTCACACAATGGCATCTCCCTCTTACCACACGCGACCACCTACACTCACGCGTCGCACGAACGCGCCCAATCTACTCACCCAGCTGTGCTACCCTCCAGACGGGGCATATGCTTCAGTAGGCCAGCGGCTCTAGTATCATCGAGTACACGTAGTAATCTCGCAGGCAATCACGACTGTGCTGAGCAACGTAGCAGACTCAGTCACATAATCAACAGAGACCTCAACTCACCGACCGTCGTCAGCACAACAATCGATGCTACCATCAGTCGTAAAACCCAACGCTTGGGACAACACCTACTCACTTACCCACAAATCATGGCAGCATAGCGAGCACAATGCGCCCGCGTCACTCTCCGACAACCTTCGGCCCATCGCATGCTCGTCCCTATGCCCCGTCACGCCTTCAGCAGTCCTCATCTCAACGCTCCTTAGAACGATAAACTCACTACACCACGCATCCATACACCCAGACACGCATGACCCTCACCGCCTGACATATCGCTCATCACAATGTCACCACGTCCAATCACAATCATAAGTCCATCCAAGCGTCACCTGGCATATAACCTTAGACTCACACCACACTAACGATGTATCAGTATAAGCACTCCGCGTTCAGACCTCCGCCGCAATAACCCGCTCAGCTCTGTATCATATATCTGATGTCAAAGTAACGCATTGCCTTCAACCCATACATGCTACAAGGCCGATCAACTACACCTGCCGATGCGATGCACTGCAGAACCTCGCCAGTCGACATCCTTCCAGCCTCCACCTACTTCCTAATGAGTCGAGCACTACTCAACTAAGCCCACACGACCTCCACTCGAGTTAATACCTCAAGACATCGCTACTGAGCCACGCTACCGCACCGGATACGAGAGCCCGCAACGTGGCCAGGCCTACGCAAGCAGAGATGCAGCGACCAGTCCAGACCTAGCAATGAACTATCAAACCGAACACTACTCTCTACACCCCTACATGCCAACTAACCACTCCCCCTCAGCTTGCAAACTCGTGTCCCCGAGTCTGCACAGTACGACCCTGTCCTGAATGACCTTGCCCCGATAACACACGCACCCAGCCCACCCCCCCATCGCCATCCCCCACCACCCCATCTTGTCACCAAGCCCTCACATCCTTCATGATGAGCGCTCAGTCACAAAGCAGCCTCGCGACCACACTTAAATTCGATCGACTCCACTAGACTCCACACCCAGCCAGGCCGCTAGCCTCGCACACCACGCTGCGAGACGCTACCCAAACCACGCTCTGAAAAACCACGCTAGGTCCGCCCCCACGGACAAGTCAGAGCCAATCATGCATAAACCTCAAACCAACCACCGCCTACTCTCTGCCGTCCACGCATACCACGATCTCCCGCTACATACTGATACTTATCGCAGAGTGCGATCATATGCTAATTAGCCACATACGAGTGCTCCTCTGCTTCAGTAGCGTGGCCGTGTCGACGTGAGAAAACACCACGGCGGCGAACCTCCCATTAACTTACACAGCTACAGACAATCGTTGCTACGACACTCAGCATGTGCACGCTAAACTATGACACCGTCGTCTCCGACATAAACTACCTACACGACATCCTACTACCTTTCGCACGCATGCCAGCTTTCAATCCCCTACCATTCACCGCAACCGACCGACGTACTCATAACCGATACTCTCGCGACTATGAGGATCCACACACCTGCCGTCTCCTGCTTGCTATGATGACACGACATCCACCTGATCATGCACTCGCCCTTAACCGTGACGTACACAGACTCTACACTTGTACACACCTAAGACTCGATATGCAGCATCATACCCCTACTGTACATATTACCTTAGACCACTGCCCTGCTGCCACCGTTACCACCCTCAAAGCAATCCGCATGCCACTGACTCTCCCAAGACCTAATATTCACGCTCCCGGCTCTACAAACTCACTCTTTGGCCTGAGAGCCCAGTTGTCATCCCAACACTGCATAGGATCGTAGCGGCACACTGCGCTCAAGATCACTGATTGATCGATCCCTTCGCGTCTCGACGCACTCACGCTACTGCTATTGCACACACCGTACAGCTCTCTTCATCTAACACCACTGACAGCTCCCTCACGACACAACTGCCTGCTACACTCGTGCGCATCGCTCTTCCCACCTTCTCACAGCTCGCAGAGCCACGCTGCATCGCGTCCTGGGCGACGATCCATGCCACCGTTACAGCATCACGTCTGACCTCCCAAAGGAGACTACTCGCAACACACAAAAGATATCCGCTCCGCAGCAACCCCACCCACCGAACACCTCATCAGAACGCTCCACTTTCTGACCAATGCCAACCACCAACGGACGCCTAAACTCATCACCATCACAAGATATACACCCCAACAGCGAATCCCACACACAGCCACGACCCCAACCAACACAGATCCC
Source organism: Penaeus vannamei (assembly GCF_003789085.1). Classification (NCBI taxonomy): domain Eukaryota; kingdom Metazoa; phylum Arthropoda; class Malacostraca; order Decapoda; family Penaeidae; genus Penaeus; species Penaeus vannamei. Next base: position 459,180 of record NW_020871864.1, read on the forward strand.
CATATGCAAACTCACGGCAACACATTCCACACGATCACCTCACCCTCGCCAAGCAGAGACCAAAAAAAACACTCATCCTACCACGCCACCAAAACGTCGCCACAATCCCGCTACTGTCCGTCCAAGAACTGTACTCCCGTAGACACACCCACTCACTGTGCAGCTCGTATGCCTGCTCCACTCACCCCGCTACACAGCCATCACTTCTACCTATGCACCACCCAAATATTCAAGCACTCGATCGCACCTACGCCTGCCACGATACAGCACGCCTTTCAGACGCTCACCCGATGTACATCCTCTGACTCCGGTCAGCCCGGACCTGTAACTTCAAGTCGAGCCTCCTGGTAGCAAACTGATCCATAATCCAACCTCACTACTCAGCGTCCGCCAACGCGTCGCGCACAGACCCACGCGCTATTCCGACACCACACCCGAAAAATCACATAGTGACCTCTCTCCACGTCGCCACTAACCACGACCCCGCTCGACTCGTATACCCCACACACCTGCGCTTCATCACTACCAATCCTCCATGAATCATAAGCCCTCACCTACGATTACGTCCGCCGCGGTCCAATCAACGAACAACATCCTCCACTTGCTATCTCCATAGTCCCATTCCTGCACCACACTAGACGCGAGTCTACCAGCCTTCTGTCACACGAATAATCTACTCCAAGCCACCAGGATACGCTCGCAACGAATATCACTATCGTCCCCCCTTACGCTCCACTAGTCGCATACCCCGCACACACAGGCTTCGCTCACCATGGACCTATCACCTCAGCCACCCAACCCGACGACCGCTCATATCCCACGAGCAGGCTGCGCGCTGCTCTATACTAGAGCTCTATAGCAGACGCAGACCATCACGACGCCGCACCTGCGCTCGAATCCATCTCGCGCCGCGGCGCGAACCGCATCACGGCGCCCCGCGCTACGCACTTGCACGCCCATCTGTCCGCTGCGTGGTCCGGGTGGAGATGGTCTGCAACCGCAAGTTCACAACTCCACCAACCAGCTGCACACTCCACCATCCACGACCCCTCGAACCTATTCCTCGTCGTCATTCGGCCGCATTTCCGTCCCACATCGACAGTGACTAACAGATCGCCAAACAGCCACTCCCCACTACCTCTTCATTACAACGCAACACGTCGCCGCCATATTCTACTCACCCTCATATAGGCCAACCGAGACTTGGTACCCCTATGACCGCCTACCGCGCATTCCAATACCTGCGTCCAGACGCCGCGGAGACAACACTACTCCCATTTCGCCACACCACGCATCCCGATCAACTTCTTCAAGAACGCTTCCTCCCTAGGCCCTACCACAGACCGACACGTCGACCCAATACGCGCTGGACCCTCGCACTGACAGAGTCGCCAGGCACTACCGTGATACTTCACTACAGCGATTGTTGCTGATCTGACTAACACACCGCAAAGGGCATATCCAAACAGATCACATAACCATCTCCTCCACTCCAATACCCTCCTCCACCACCCGATGCCAACGAAATCCTACACCACACTGCATACTCCCTACACGCCAATTACGCTCATCCTTGCAGACTACTGTCAGCAATCCCCGACTGAAGTCCATTCCCAACTCACCACGTACCATCCACCCGACTGCTACGCGACTTACACCATCGCCGATGCGAGCATGCCACCTCAGCCGAGCCGCCTCGACGAAGCCTAACCTACCCAAATCTCGTACTGAACTCCATCCCTAGAACCTCACGTCCACGCAAGCAGCTATCTTTGATGCCCCACATGCACTCACCATCTGCGCCATGACCCCGCACACTAACGGCTCACACGCCAAACGTAACACCGCAGTCCCCACGCTCCCTCACTCGCCCCAAGTCCCATCACAACCCTGCTACTCAGCACGTCTCTCCCGACCGGCGTAGGTGCGCAATGCCAACGCACTACCACCCCCTCGCCGCATATATATATGTGTGCTGTGTGTTGTGTGTGTGTGTGTGTTGGGGTGCTATATATGTATTATCTATTTATATTATATTATATATGTATCATATATAATGATACAGTATATATATATATATATATTATTATATATATATATGATATTAGTATATATATAAGATGCTATATGATTATATTGATAGTATCTAGTATATGTATATACTGCTATATACTATATACAATCTAGTTATATATCGCAAGCTAATCAGCTAACTATATTAGTATATGACTATGCGCCTGCCTACATATATCGTAGTATACTATAAACTGATAACTATTAAATCATCATACGATCTAGCAGCATATAGCCCATATATATATATTACCTACGTCATATATATTATAATAGTCTTCACGACATCTATCATATATATATAGTATATATGATAGTGTATTATAAGCTTGACTACTTATATAGCTGTATAGTAGTAATATTAACGTGGATATTAGTGCTAACATAGCGACTATATAGTAACGCGATAATATATCACTACTACTACCATGTACCACGGGTCTACTATAAGGGCTATCAGTTGATAATACTAAAAATATAGCCTAATATAGGTCTCACTACTATATATCATATTCACTACGTAGATAGCTATAGTATTATAAGCATAGTATTATAGATGAGTACCATCAGTCACAGGTCTATTTTCACGCAGAAGTTGGAACATACTCACTTGCGTGATCATATGGTCACTATATATATTTCTCTACTCATCTCACACATTGTGCCTTAATAATCAAACTACACATATACTCTATATCATACAAATATACTCACTATAGTGATGGATACGTCATAGCGATCCTAGTACTACTATATACCCGTACCCCGTACTACATACGTAGTGCATAATTACACACGACCAACTGTTGGTCTACAGTCCATTTACGAGTGAGACCATGATCCTTCATGTTGACTAGAAGTCATGTCGACGGGCTATATATGCACACCTATCGGTATGCCATTGCATGCTGTATACAGTCATACTGCTATAACTAGCTATATATTATTTGGTCAGCTCGCCCATCTATATTAATATGTTCCATATATAACTAAAACTCGTGTCAAACTAACTCAGGCCATTAATACTGCTCTATCCTACAACGTAATCCGCTTGTATATATGAAGTGCTACTCCGGTATTATGACGTACCGAGGTATACTATATGTATGGGCAGGGTTATTCATATATTGTCAGCGGTGGTAGTATTACGTATTACTATAGAGCAGCCGGCGTACGTACGACTCACCAGGCCGGCCGGTCTGGAGGATATCATCAATGTTATCCGCCAATCCGCACTGCGGAAGGCCCACGCTTCAAGAGGCACATTTAACCAGAAAGGCTCATACATCAGACCTTATCATACAAGACAGGCCACCATAGCCAGTAGTATATGTATATAGCGAGGAAGGTCGACAAGAAGCCGACCAGCGTCGCAGTCATGTGTGTTGACGGTAATGTGTAGTTCGGTGCAGGTGTGAATCAATGGAGGTCGTGGGGGTCTATGGCCAGCAGGGGAACCAATAGCGGGTGGTACCCAAGGCCTGTCAGCTACGCTGAGCGTCGATTCATATACCCAATCCCGGCCAGGCCACGCAGAAGGCCGCCGCTGCTCAGCCACGGATGGACCACCTCCACGAGTACACCCACTAAATCCTAGATGAGAACGGTCAGCATCCACTTCGAGGATTACATCAACGGTATTACCTCATAATGAACCTTCAAAAACTACCATAGACTCATATCTGGCCACGACGCCTGGGCCTCTCACCGGTAGCCTAAAGTACGAACCTCGTACATGACAAGGTGACCGTACACCTTGGAGTACAGCCAACAGAAATCCGCAGATTAGTCATAAACTGTCAGCCCCCAGGCACCTCCGGAGCGAACGCTGGTGAAGCATCAGACATAGAGTAAGATAAGACACAATCGACGAGGTATGGTGCTGCGCCGGACTTACATCTAACACACGTCAGGAGCCAGACTAAAATACATATGCCCGTGACAGCTTTGTCCTCCAACCCTAGCAGGTTGTACAACAGCTAAATGTACACTAGGCGGTCCACAGCGTACGTGGCCCTCACTAACCTGACGCGCTACCCGTAGCTCACGATGTCAATAATAAAAACCAGCCCGAGGGGCACTCCCTCATCGACAAATAGCTCTCGAGTCTAGCTGCCCCAGGTGCAGATCCAATACCCACGTGACCACAGCTAGACGCACCGTTCCGCCGACCGACGTGCAAGTGCGTGCGGTGACTCAGGCTGATGATACGCACATAGACCACGTAGCCAGTCCCGTCGCCGTCTGACCGCACCTCCACTAACACACCCCTGCGCACCCTTTAACTCGCGCCTCATGCATTCAACCTCTCAATTGTGGCGTGAGACCATAACCACCGTCTCTCACTAAGCGTCTACCTCTATGTCTGAGCAGGCCAGCATCGATAAGCACGACAGCAAAAAACGGAACCGACTCACGTCATCAGCTGCACCCCAACTTGACCCGCGCCACATAAGCCCTGTGTACAAAGTACACGCCAATACATCGCACGCGTGAATGAGGATGACCCACAGTAAATACTGCAGGATGCCCGTCACATACTTACCCGCCGGCAATGCCGGCCAGGACGCGCGAGTGCAGAGAGGAAGGGTGAGAGGAGGCAGTGATGATACCATGCCCCGGGGCCCGCAACGCCGGCGTGTAGCCCCGCGCGAAACCACATAATTCACGCCCACGCCCACGCACCGATCGGTAGACCCGCGCGTACTGGACAATACTACACCTCACGACGGCGAGGTAGGAGTGTGCGGCGTGTCGAACGGCTGGGAGCTGCTGTCCGCTCGGAAGGCGTGACGGCCGGCTTACGCAGAAACCCCTGTCCAGCACCAACTAATACGGGCGCGCTCGAGGTAATAATGCGCTCCCACTACCCCTACGAGCGTAGCTACTGCAGGCGGCACGATTTCCGCCATAAGCTCACGCTTAATAATGGAGGCTCAATACCAGGACCACTCAATAGCAGAACCACCAAGAGGCCGAGACCCGACCGCACAGACTAATGGACGCCATAACTAACGCAACGCGACGCACCTGAACCGCGCCTCGTCGCCTCCAAAAAATATCTGGACGGAGGTACCAAAGTCGCCTACCGACTTAATTCTGCAACGGTCCCACCTGCGTGAGGACCAGGTGCGGGTCCTGGAACGGACCGCTGGAGCAATACAACAGGCCCGCATGCCCCGGTTTACAGTGAGCGGCGTGCCGACGGGCCAGGGAAACACAGCCGATCGGGTATGATCTACGGGAATACGGTCCTCTATCCTCGCTCAAAACCGCGGATACATAAGTAACCCAGCTCCTGGTATGGCTGCGCCAGCGCGGCGACAAGCGGAGCGAGCACCACCGCACAGGTACCAGGCAAAATAAGAAGGTTAATCCTCTTGACTTTACCAGACAAACTGACGGGGGTGCAACAGCGCCACGCCACCAAGAAGAGCGAGCAAACGGGCGAAGGATAACGGAGTGTGCAACATCAGTCGAGCCAGCGCGGCTGGGCGACAGGGAGAGCGCGACAGGAGCGGCCAAAGAAGAAGTTGGCGCTGAAACGACCGTGCCAGAGGCAGACGCCAACAAGCGTCGCGTAAGTGGACAACAAGGACACTGGGGGACCGCTAAAATGAATGCTAAAGACCAGGAAGTTGATATACTAAACAGCGGAGCATCCACGGGGCATGCCACGCCAGGAATACAGAAGAAAAGGAAGAGAGATTAGTACCCAAAAGACGCCACACTGCACAAGGAGATGGTATCTCCTCCATGGTATTTAATCTGCGTCCTTCCTTTCGCGCCCCGCACCACGAGGACGCGCGGGCGAGTGTGGTGAGGGAGCCCAAGAGGCAACGGCGAAGAGCAAGGGCGGAGAACCTAGTAAAGGAACAAGAGCCGCCAGGCAGAAACCAGCACTCTGAAAAAACAAGGGTCACCGCACAGTTGTGTAGCAATGAGCATGGCATTGCGTCGCAAAAGGAAACGACGCAGTGACAGAACACGGAAATAACCGGGTCATACAGCCAGACATTACTCGGTCAAAATCGTACTTTACTTCACCTTACGAGGTTCCAGCAATGTAACTCCCGCCTTGACTTCTGAAGATATCTTCTTTTTTTTCCTTTTCCTCTTCTTGTTTCCACTTTTTATGCGATCCTCGCTGACCACGGCTCCGGTCCTCCGGGCCCGGGCCCGAGATCGCCGGCCTTCCCGTCGGCCTCCTGGTAAAATCCATCGAACGCGGGAAGATAGGACACACAGAAACAAATCGGACGACGGGATTGAGAGGTATACGGGAGGTAGAGGTCCAAGAAGTTGAGCAATTAAGCGATCTACGCCTGACAACAAATGTAAGGAAGAATATGCCACATTCAAACGAGCATAGTAACAAAAACTACTATATATTTTATTTTTTTTTTTTTTTTTTTTCTGTATTCCGAGCAAAATTTGCTACGTGAGCCGCCCGAATGCAGGATGCAAGAGGCCGGCTGCAATGATAGGCATGTTTTCGTTGTTTATTGGAGAGGAAAATATTATGCTTAATGGCTTCCATACCACTTCATTTTTTTTTACTTCATCTTATATTTTCATCTTTACTTCGTTTTTTTTAAATTTTTTACTTCGTTTTACTTTATTTCTACTAGTTTATTTTTTTTTATGGAGTCCAGTCTTTTCTACGTCACCTTTACTTCATTTTTACTTCGTTTTACTTCATTTTCTACTTCTAGTTCATCTTGTCTTCATTAACTTCAGTTTTTACTTCATCTTCACTTCATTTTCTACTTCGTTTAATTTAATTTTCACTTCATTATCTAGTTCATCCTTACTTCAATTTCTACTCTAGCTTTACTTCATTTTCTTACCTCACTTTACTGCATTTTCACTTCATTATTTAGTTCATCTTTACTTCAATTTCTACTCCAGCTTTACTTAATTTTCTCCTTCAATTACACTCTCTACTTCATCTTTACTTCATTTTCTACTTCATCTTTGCTTCATTCACTTCATTTTCTACTTCATTCCTGTTTGCTTCTGTCATACTTCATTTCCAATTTTCGCTGCGACTTGCCATAGCATCACGTATTATCTAAGTTTTTGTTTTATATGCAAAGCGCGATGCAAACTAGTCTATGTAGGTCTATGTATGTAGGTATTTGTATATATGTTAGGGTTTATATGCATATATGTAGTATTATGTGTATATCTATCATATATAGTATATATGTAGGTATATGTATATATATTAGGTATATTGTATAGGTAATGTATATATGTAGGTATATGTATATATGTAGGTATATGTATATATGTAGGTATATGCATATATGTAGGTATATTTATATATGTAGGTATATGTATGTAAATATATGTGATCAAGTTCTTGTTTTATATGCAAAACTAGTCTATGTAGGTATATGTATGTAGGTATATGTATGTATATGTATATGTGTAGGTATATGTATGTAAATATATATGATCAAGTTTTTATCTTATATACAAAATTGTGGAGATATTTTCCTTTGATGGAAATATGAGATGGATTGCAATAATTTGTTCAGGAAATTCAATTGCAAGATGTAGGGATATGATAGAATGATTGTAGGCATATGAATGTATATGTAAATGTGTAGGTATATGTATGTAAATATATACGATCAAGTTTTTATCTTATATACAAAGCGCGATAAAGATAAAACAGGAATTTTAGTCAAGAAGGATAACGAAAAAAAACATGATTAAAACGAGTATTTAAGGGGAGACATTTCCAAAAGCTCGTTGGTAAGATGTGGACGAAACCTTTGTCATTCTTCTTCACCCTCCCCGTTCCTTCTTCTTTCCCCCTTCTCCCTCCTTTCCTTCTTCTCTCTCTTTCGTCCACAGTCCCTTCAACCTTCCTCCCCTTCCTCCTTCCCTTGTCCCTCTCCTCCCTCTCTACCTCCTTCCATACCTTCTTCCTCCTTCTCTCCTCATACCTTCTTGCCTCCCTCCCTCCCACCCCCATTCTATCCCTCCTTCCCCTCCTTTCCGCCTTCTCTCCCTCCCTCCACACCTCCCCTCCCATCTCCCTCCCTCCCACCCCCATTCCCTCCCTCCTTCCATATCCCCCCTCCATACCCCCTTCCTCTCCCTCCTATCTCCTTCCCTCTCCCTCCCTCCTTCACCTTCTCCCTCCCTCCCTCCCCAATTCCCTCTCCCTCCCTCCATACCCCCTTCCATCCCTCCTTCTTCCCCACCCTTCCCCCCTTCCACCCCCTCCCCCGCCCCACCCCAATCTCCTTTGCGGCACCTCGGTTACGGTTCGGCAAAGTGATATTTAATTTGCGTGGCATATATAGAATTCGCCTAATTATCCGTAGAGTAATAAAATACGACATGGAAACCGCGGAGACCATGTGATACTCTGTAATTATCGTGTCTCGGGCAACAGCGCGGCAGTTCAAATGGCGAGGAGGTAAAAGTTGATTTGGGGGAAAGGGTTAAAAAAAAGGAGGAAGGAGGAGGAGGAGGGACAGGGGGAGAGAAGAAGAATGAGGAGGAGGGACAGGGAGAGAAGAGAGGAGGAGGGAGGAGGAGGAGGAGGAGGAGGAGGACGAGGATGAGGAGGATGAGGAGGAGGAGGAGGGACAGGAGGAGAGGAAGAAGAGAGAAGAAGAAGAAGAAGAAGAAGAAGAAGAAGAAGAAGAAGAAGAAAAGAAAAGAAAAAGAAAAAAAGAAAAAAAAAGAAAAAGAAGGGTTGCCGGGGAATAGTTTTGAATAGGAATAAAGGTTTTGGTAGATGAAATAAACAGCTCGGGGTTTTCCAGCAGTTTTACATCGTTTATGGTTTCCAAGTGAGCTTGCCAGGTTGAGAGAGCGATTGAAGAAAATAAAATAAAATAAAAATAAAAATCAGAATCTCAAATAGCTGTAATAGAAAACGGAAGACCACAAGAATGGAACACGACGAAAAAGACATTTTAAGGAAAACAATTGAAGATGAGATACAGAGATTAAAGATATATGAGATGAAACGCTAAACGAATGTACGTATAAACAAGAAGAAGAAGAAGAAGAAGAAAACAACAACAAAAACAGGAAAGAACAGCACTAGGATGAAACGAAACCGAAAGAGAAAGATTCGAACGCGAAAGAGACCCCGAAACCCCAGATCCGCGGTCCGAATGCGTGCGTCGGAGCTTCGCATTGACTTCAAAACAAACTTTCCATTATCCCATTCAAAGCAAGCAAAAAGGGTTTACTCGCAACTGAATCGGCAAAGAGTGCGATCAAGCCGTCAGTATGTAGTGGTAATGAAAAGCGAGAGATGACTTGTCTTTCGTAGTTGCTACTGCGATTAAAGAGATTAACGAATGTATAAAACCACACTTGTGTTCGGGTCCAAGCACTCGCATACTTTTGGACACAGTGGCACGTACATGTCTTTATCTGTATCTATTTATGGAAGTATATGCGTGTATGATTGTATGCATGTATTATGTATGTATGAATGGATGAATTTATGTATGTATGTATTATGTATGGGTGGATGGATGAATTTATGTATGTATGTATGTTTATATTATGTATGTATGTAAGGATGTATGTATGTTTGTATTATGTATGTATGTATACATGTATATATGTATTATACATTTATGCATGTATGTATGTTTGGTATGTATGATGTATGTATGTATGTATGTATGTATGTATTATAGTTGTATGGTATGTATGTATGTATTATAGTTGCATGCATGTATGTATGTATGTTGTATGTATTATTAGTTGTATGCATGTATGTATGTATTATTATAGTTGTATGCATGTATTGTATGTATTGTATATATGTATATGCATGTTTGTATTATGTATGTAATGCATGTATGTATGCATAAATATATGTAGTATAAATTCATGAATGTAGGTATGTATGAATGCATCAATGTACTTTATTTATATCTTAGGCATTTGGCTTAGAGAAACTCGCCATTTTCCTTCAGCGAGAAATACGAATGAAAAAGCGAGCGAAAACAAAGGCTCGGCGCCCAGCCCGACGTCGGCCCAACTGCGAGGAAGAGAAAGGGAGAAAAAAAAAATACCAGACATTAATATTGCCGTCATTGCCCCGCCCCGCTGATCGTGATCGTAAATGCTGTCGACAAATTCCGCCAGATTATCGACCTTTCTACCGTAACTTTTCATTTTTTGTCCCTAATAGGATTTGACTCCACCGAAAAAAAAAGAAAAAAAAACGTTCTTTTCAGCTGACTCACTTCGTCCGTTCAAGGATGTCAACGTTGATGGACACGTGTCCCGGGCCGAGGGGCTTAGCTGTAGAATCAGCCGTCACGGAATTTTGACTCAGAATGTCAAATGATATGCACGACAGATTAATGAAGTGTCTATCATTCTCGATCCTGCATGAAGCAAGACTGACGAGGAATATTTTACAGGTCGTAATGTAATTAGCGAAGGCGTCCCTCTCTTGACCTGCTCCGCCCCCTTCCCCGCCCTCCTACGGGAACTTCTTCTGGCTGGGCGACTCGTGGGCGGGGACGGGTGGGTTCGAAGAGTGGGAGGAGGGGCGATGGGGTGGGGGAGGGAGGAGGGAAGAGGAGGAGGAAGGAAAGGGGGGAGAGGGAGGAGGGAGGGGGAGAAGGGGATGGAGGAGGAAAGAGGCTGAGGAAGGAAGCGGGGAAGTGGAGGAGGAAGGAAGAAGGAAGGAAGGAGGGAGGTTTTTGGGGAGAAGGGAAGGAGGGAGGGAGGGAAGAGAAGGAAAGAGGAGGGAAGAGGAGAAGGAAAGAGGGAGGGAAGAAGGAAGGAAGGAGAGAGGGAGGATTTTAGGGGGTGAAGAGTAAGGTGGAGAAAAAGACGAAGGCAATGGAAGGAAGGAGGAGGAAGATGGAGGAGGAAAATGAGGAAGGAAGGGTGGAGAAGGAGGAAGGAAGGAGGGGAGGGAGGGTATAGGGAGGGTTTCAAGAGATGTTGGGGATGAAGCGATGGGGGGAGGGAAACGGAGGGAGGGGGAAGAAGGAGATCATACTGGGTGAAGGGAGATGGAAGAAGAGAAAGAAAGAAGACAATAGAAGACGCAAAAGGAAGAAGAAGACGAAGAAGCAGAAGCATAATGAGAGAAGAAAATGAGGAGGAGGAAGGAAGAAGGATTTTTTTAGGGTGGGAAGAAAAGGAAGATGGAAACGTAAGGGGAGTGGGGGGGGGGGGGTACAAAAGGAGGCATTTGACATTGTTAAGCCACGAATCCCCAAACCCTCCCACCCCCTACCTTTCCCCCACCCCATCCTCAAAGACGCGTGACCTCCTCCTCCTCCTCCTCCCCCTCCTCCTCCTCTCCTCCCTCCTCCTCCTCCCTCCTCCTCCTCCTCTCCTCCCTCCTCCTCCTCCTCCTCT
>NW_020871864.1:475627-485627 GCF_003789085.1 Penaeus vannamei
CTCTGGTGGTGGAAGTTCTCCTGGTGGTGTTGTTTCCTCACGGGTGTGTTTCCTCCTGGGGTGGTGTTCCTCCTGGTGGTGGGAGTTCCCTCCTGTGGTTGGTGTCCTCCGGTGGTGAGTTCTCCTGTGGGGGTGCCTCCTGGTGGTGTGTTCCTCCAGGTGGTGGAAGTCCTCCTGGTGGTGTGTCCCCGGTGGTGGTTGTCCTCCTGGGTGGAGTTCCTCCAGGTGGTGGTGTTCCTCCTGGTGGTGGTGTTCCTCCAGGTGGTGGAGTTCCTCCCGGTGGTGGTGTTCCTCCAGGTGGTGGTGTTCCTCCAGGTGGTGGTGTTCCTCCTGGTGGTGGTGTTCCTCCTGGTGGTGGTGTCCTCTGTGGTGGGTTCCTCCTGGTGTGTGTTCCTCCAGGTGGGTGGAAGTCCTCCTGGGTGGTGGTGTCCTCCAGGTGGTGGAGTTCCTCCTGGGGAGTTCCCTGGTGGTGTGTTCCTCCGGTGGTTGGTGTCCTCCTGGTGTGAGTTCCCCTGGTTGGTGGTGGTTTCCTTCCCGGTGGTGGTGTCCTCCGGTGTGGTTCCTCCGGGTGGTGGAAGTTCCTCCTGGTGGTGGTGGTTCCTCCAGGTGGTGGATGTCCTCCGGTAATGAGTGCCCCGGTGGTGGGTTGTTCCTCTGGTGGTGGAGTTCCTCCTTGTGGTGTGTTCTCCTGGTGGTGGTGATTCCTACCTGGTGGTGAAGTGCCTCGGTGGGTGGAGTCCCGGTGGTGAGTTCCTACCCGGTGTGGGTTCTCCTCCCGCCGTGATTTGCTCCGTTGGGAGTGTTCTCGCCCGGGTGGTGTCCTGCACCGGTGTGTGGTGCCTGCGGTGGGGTGCCCTCCGGTGTCATGGGTGTTTCCCTCAGTGTGCCTGAAATGCCTTCCTCCGCGTGGTGTGTTACCCTTCCCGGTGGTGGGGTGCACCCCGACTGACGGGAGTAGTGGGGTATCCTCGCTTAGTGTGGTGGTTGTACTCTTCCTGGTGTGGGTTGGGATGTTTCTCCTTTCTGCTCGATAGGTGAGGTCCTTCTCTTTTTGGTCGCTCCTCCTCCTGGCGCATCCTTTCTCATCTCCATCCTTGTCCTCTCGTCCATTCCTCCTCCTTCACCGCAGTTTCTGAGTCATTCCTCCTCCTGTTACGCCTACATCAGACCCCCCGTGTCCCCATCCAAAACGCGTTCACCTCCTCTCTTAAACCCTCACCACTCCTCGCAAATGCTCTGGCCTTCCCACCTATCCGCTACTACACCCCTCATGTCTAACACCTGACCCATCCCCTCACCTCAATGTCAACACAAGCCTTCCCACACTCTCACCGCCTTCACAAACACACTCCCCCTCTTACTTCCCCTCAATAGAACCGTCCTTCACCTCCCATGCCCTCCATCACCAAAACATCGCCTACCACGCCCGTCCCCCTCACCTGCATGGGCAAACATCGTACTCCCCTCTTCCGCAACAATGTACTACCCCCACTAACGCCCATCCGCTCACCCAACAGTACTACCCTATCCACCACACCTCCACCTCCGCCGCCACAGGAAGCCCTCGACCTTCACCAGCGGAAAACAACAACACGGATCAACTCTCTCCATACATCTTCTTATTAGGACAAACGAGTGTCTTGGGCAATTTGCAGTGGTATATTTTGGGTCATACGAGTATTCCACAGTGAGTGGATTTATCATCATAACAGATAAAATAATCCCTTGGCGAATGCGTCTTGCCACCATGCACTCCACTGTCATGGCGAATTCCCATAATGGAAAGACAACTCTTAAGCATGACAACCATCCGTCTGTTTAAAACATGCTATTAACATCATCTCATGTTTTATCTGGTATTTATCTCCGATATATTACCTTTTCAAGCACATTGACTAAGGATAGAATGGTTCCGCTTAAATGTTAATCGTATTTTCGATAGTCTTGTGTCCTCTCAATTATTGCACTGTTGCCCATAAGGTCTGGAAATTAACCGTCTACACTATAGTATACAATATATACATAGTTGATTATGAAATGACTTCTGAATAAAAGACATTTCCTTATGGGGGATGTTTAATTGTTCATCTAGTATTGGGTTTTCATTATACTATTATTAATTATCTATCTATTGTTATTATCATTCTTACTATTCGTTATTTAATATCATCCATTGTTTATAACAATTTTAATTTTGCTTATTTATTGATTTACTTATTAATCTCTTTTCCCGGGCAGTCTACGGAGTGTCGCCATCTCTCCATTAACGACTATCGTGTTAGTTTGAGTAATGTGGTTACTGTCCTATGAACTTGCTCGGACGCAAGTGTCCAATGTCACGGACTATTGTGCCTTGCTAAGCCAAGTGTCCGCACTCACATCCTCGACATATTGCGTTGGAACTTGAGTCAGTGTGCATACGTATCCTAGTTAAACATTGCCTCTATACGCCTCCATCACACAGTGGATATCGCACATCCACCGCTTTCTTAACGAGGCACAGCATCTATATCGTTCGTTGTCTACAAGGGCAGATGCATCCCCCCCCACAGTATCCTAAAGACCTATAGTCCCTGTTGTAAGCCGCACCCCCTCAGGCCATATTCCTTCATTCGTATTGATTAAGGCAATGCCCCATGATCTACCGCCAACGAGATGTGTCTTACTAGAGCCAGACGCACCCAATGTCTAATGCGCATTCCTTTTGAGGGACAGCGCACCATGTCCTAACGCCTCTTGCTCCGCCTCTCTCACAGGCCGAAGCTTCCCGCGCCTGGCGCCTCAACTCCCCCCCACCCGCTGTCCCTCCGACGACGACGACGCGAACCCCCCCAGGTCACTCCTACGATCAGTACGCCACCAAGGACGACGCCTGATGAGCGCCACGAGCCAAGATGGCACGACTCTGCGGAACGGGCGGGACTCGAAAAGGAGCGCGGTCTCGAGGCTCCTGTAAATGCGAAGGAACATGAGGGACGTGAATGTGCTAATGGAGCACGAGGAGCTGTGGGAGAAGTTGCACGAATCACGGCACCGAAGAATGATTATCAAGGAGAGTGGAGGATAAATGGTGGCGCCGCGAGTCTATTTGCTTTAAGGGTGGCATGAGGGACGTAATGCGAAAAGGGGAATGAGAAGAATTGGAAATACACAAGAGGGGAAATATAACAAAGGAGAGAGAAACAATGACAGGGAGAGGATATACTCAAGAATAATAGAATGAGAGGGGGAGAACATAACGAAAGGGAGAAGAAATAAGACGGCAAATAGAATCACAAGAGGGGGGGCATAAGACGAAAGGGAGCAGAAATACAGAAAGAATAGAATAGAAAAAAAAAGGGGGCGGAAATATGAGGAAAGGGAGAGAAAATAAGAAAAAATAGAATAGAAAGGGGGAATATGAGGAAAGGGAGAGAATATCAGACGAGAAAGACTCAAAACAACTCAGTAGAAGGGAGTAAGTGTGAGCACGCGAGTTTCTGTATAAGGGAATTACGAAAGGGAGAGAAATAAAGATTGAAGGGGGAGGAAATAAGAAAGAATTGAAATAAGAAGGGGGGGAACGTGAGGAAAGGGAAAGAAAACTAAGATAGAATTGAAATAGGAAAGGGGAAACAGTGAGGAAAAGATAGAGAAAATGAGGAATTGAAAGAGAAAGCGGGAACATGAGGAATCACGGGAGAGAAAATTAGAAAAATAGTATAACGAAAGGTGAACATGAGGAAAGGGGAAGGGAAATGAGAAAAAGCAATAGATTGACAGAGCGAATTCATACCGAAAGGGAGAGAAAATAGAAAGATTGAAATAGGAAATGGAAAATATGCCAGGAGACAAAGGAGAGGAAATACAGAATAGAAAAGGGAAATATGAGGAATTGGCAGTGATATAAGACGAAAAAGATTTAAAAAACACTATCATAAGACAAGGGAAAATAAGCCGCGATCGCCGTATGACATGAAGAGAGAGAAGAAAAACGAAAGGAATAAGGGGAAGAAAATACCGATAAATAATCGGGGAGATAAATTGAAATAAGGATAACATATATAACAAATGAAGAAAAAGCAAATGAGAGAATAAGACGAGAACGAATGAAAGAGAACGGGAGTAAAATAGGAGAAGGATGGCATTACGAATGGTACAATCAGAATTAAAGAGCAGAGAAATGGGAAAGCTAATGAAGAAGACGACCTCATCCTTTCGCATCACCCAACAACTCCACCTACCCCCTCCCCCCCCACCCCGCCTCACACCCGCACCCCATCCTCCACCACTACTCCTCACTCCACCAGTCCCCCGCACTCCCTCCTACAGTCCCCATCCACCCACAACACCACCATTACCCCCCTTCATCCAACTGCTCTCCCTACCGTACCACCCTAACACCAATCTCAACACAAACTCGTCCACCACCACGAACCACCCCCCTTTCCCACTCTCCCGTCGCCACACGAACTCACGAACACTCGGCTCCCTGATGGAAGGATAAAACGTAAGTCACGGTACCCCCTCTCCCGTAAGTCCGGCAACCACGCCCCCCACCCCCAAGACAGACCCTCCCCCACACACCACCACCCCACCCTCCCATAACCCCCTGAACTCACGACCCCCCGCCTCAGGCCCCAAAAACACCCCAAACAGCACCATAATGCGGACTCAGGAAGGGAAATGAGGAATAAAAGGGAAGTAGGAACTCGGCCCCCAAGAATCATATAAGAGTCCAACATTCGGATTATACAGTACACAACAAAGAAAATAATAAACAATGACATAATCAACTCGAACTAGTTAAAAAAAATCCAAATCTTCCCGACTTCTCCTTAACCCCCCAACCCAGTGGAACACGCCGAATACCGAATGCACGAAAAAATTCCCGCCACCCACACAACCCCCCCCCTCCACTAGGCATCAGCCGCCAGCACCAGACCCTACCCAGGAAGATAAAAACCCACCCTCCAACGAAAATACACCCAGCAACCACGGGCGAACCAAGATAAGCAGGAGCATAGACCCAAGCACGCAAGCGAGACAGCAACATGACCCCGAACGGCCCGAGTACGCCGACCCCCTCGCCACCCCACCCCTCACCCCCACCCCAGAACCACCTTCTATTGAGACCCCCCCAGGTGAGAACAGACCCAGGGGCAAGAGGCGAGGAGAGAGGACTACGGGGCGAAGTGAAAATATGGATAAAAAGATCTAGGTAATGAAATTAGAAAGCAGGAGACACTCGAGTAGAGCAGAATTATAACCCGTCAAACAGGGGAAGCAGGAGAGAAAATGAGATGAAAGCATGGACAGGGATGGAATAAGAACTAAATGAAATAATTGGGAAGGAATAAATGAGAGGAGAGAGAGGAGAGGAAAGCAAAGGGCGGAAATAACGCAAGAAAAGACCGCACAGAACTGTCATAAAAAAAGGAAGCGGAGGTGTGGCTGCAACGGAAATGAAAGAAAGAAAGAAAGAAGACAAGAAAGAAAAAAGCCCCAGAGAAAGGGAATAAAACACGATGAAAATCGGGAAGAATAAAAGGGAACCAAGAACAGAAAAATAAAATAAGGAAAAAGGGAAATAACCAAAAGGAGTATAAGAAAAGCGACAAGAACAATTATAAAAGAGAGAAGAAGAAAAGAGAAGGGAATAATAAGAAAATAGGAAATGACAAAAAGAAGAAAAAAAGGAAAAAAGATGAAAATAAAACAAACAGAAGACAGTTAGGGAAGAAGGATATGGGTAAAGAAAGAGGAAACAGAAGGGGAAAGAAGAAAAGAAGAAAAGCGAAGTAAAAATGTTGATGGAGATAAGGCACAGTGTTCGAGTGGAGAGGAAATACATAAAGCGAAAGAAGGGAACAGAAAGAATAGACGATTAGGGCGAGTGAAGAGGAATAAGCAACTAGCCAAAAAAAAAAAAAAAAAAATGAAAAAAAAAAAAATGAATAAAGAATAAAACTATATAGATAAAAAAGATATATAGATAAATAAATAGATTAAGAAAATCAGAAAAGATGATTATGTGAACGAATTAGTGAACATTTGGGTTGATTATATATATATATATATATATATATATAAATATATATATATATTATATATATATATATATATATATATATATATATATATATATATATATATATATACTATGTATTATCATATTATCAAGAAAAATAATATTAAACCTGATAGGAAAAGGAAAATCAAAATGCTGCAGTTAAGATAAAAGAAAGCATGGGATATGAATAACAGATAAAAAACCGTTATCTTATTGCATACAAAATTCAAGCAATTATCCGCACCTCCACACACGCGCAATATCCGTGGGCATCGATAGATAAAGAATCGCAATTCCACTTTTTTTTTTTTTATCTATTTCCATCTTCGCAACTTCGTCCGATATTCAGCAAGGTAATAACACTTAAAACATATGATCAGCTATTAGTCGCGGAGGATCTTTGTGTGCTTCAATGGCCGAGCAAAACCCCGAGCTTAGAGTACATCATCAATCGACTCACTAATTCACCCCAAGCCGATCAGCCCGTTGATACCGAGTACAGCGCAGGCATTAAGAGCACTCCCAAGAAAATGGCTCTATTGTCTCCTTCGGCAATACATTCCCGAAGCCGATCCCCGTCCAGGTCCGTGGATAAGGAACCCGAAGCACAATACGAAGAGATCTACGTCCTCGTCGCGTTTCCCGGACTTAATGAGTTCTTGCCATAAAGACAAATTCGTGTGTGCCAGACGGTAATTCAAGCACGTGATATGCCATTGCCGGCCTTATGGTTATTGGAGGTATCCATTACAACTGCTTCTTAAAGGTAAAATGCGAGTTCCAAACACGAAATCACTACTTTGGCTATTACAGACGAAACAATCGAGCCATGAACGATGTCATCAAATATACATCAACATTAGTTGTAATGGAAATACTTTCGTGATTACCGGAGACAGGTATTACCGGCCGACGCGCGAACGGTTCCGTCAATTCATGCAATAATTTGCATGATAAGGCGCCAAGAATCTATATGAAAAATGTATCTCATCATCATATATTCTGACCGTAACGAGGGTAGCTGTCATAATGGCTCATCGTGTATGCCAGTGATCATTGACTTGAGCGATATCCCTTTGTCAACCATGCATTCACAACAGACGGTCGTAATAACACTTTTCTCAAACACATTACCGGAGGAATTCCAAGCATGCCATCATCACTCACAAACTGCAATACACTGACACTGATTGATGCATAAATAATTTCACAAAGTGCCCATAAATATTAGGTGTCCTGATGAATTTATTGAGTGGCGTTCTCTTCACCCTCGCCCCTCCTCCCCCTCCCCCCTCCTCCTACCCCTCTTTAAAACCCTTTTCTTTCTCCTTGCTTTCTTCTCTCTTACTCCTATCTCTTTCTTTCCTGCCTTTCCTGTCCTTTTTCATTCTTTGACTAGCTCCTCCCATAACCATAACTAGCTTACTAGCAAATCATTTTTACAGTTGTTACTCTAATTTCCGTCTATCTCCAGGACAAAGTCGGCACCTACTAGTCTTATCGCTAGGGAATAGTCGCTAGTTCCTAGTCTTATCGCTAGGGCATAGTCGCTAGCTCATAGTCTTATCTTAGTCATCTAGCTCCTAGTCTAGGGCTCCTAGCTCTAGGTCTAGCACTAGCTCCTAGTCTTATCTCTAGGTCATAGCCACTAGCTCTAGTCTTATCTCTAGGTCATTAGTTCCTAGTCTTATCTCTAGGGCATAGTCGCTAGCTCCTAGTCTCTTCAGCTACTTCATAGCTAGAACATAGTCGCTAGCTACTAGTCTCATCGCCTACCCCTTCACTAGCAATTACCCACATTCCCTCCTGCAAGCATAACTAGCACACCCAAACGGCCGTCACAACTCCCACTCACCACGTCTAGTACACGTGTCTTTATGCTTCGACAATTTGCTTGTTCTGACTGTCGTAAAAAAAAGTCGTTGAGCTGTTTGCGGGTCGTCGAGCAACTTCTCCGAAAGGCTTGCTTGTTTGTCGATTATATATATATATAAAAAATGATCGATTTTGTGTCTAATGATTATGGTCTAAGGGGTAACTAATGTAACGATATTGTTATGTCACCGATCGCCCCTTCAGGTAGTTAGTATCTGCAGTCACGATAACTTTAATATTGATAAAGTTTGTTCGAAACTTGGGGTTCTGGCTATCGTTGCTAATGATGATGATTATAATGAGATTGGAGTTGTTCAGCTGATGATGTTAATAATGATGGTATTGATGTGGCTAAATGATAGTTACGGTAGTGATGAAGCAGTTAATGATATCCGTCAATTGCTGTACTTGTAATGGGGATACGCAATGTACATCTATTACAGTAAGAATCAAAGCCAGTGTATCCGTGATTTCATTATCGAAACAACATAAAACTATTTTGAATGAATTTCGGCATAATGATGATGGATATATCGAGAGAGAGAGAAGAGAGAAGAGATAGAGAGATAGATAGATAGATAGAGAATAGAGAGAGATAGAGAGAGAGAGAAGAGAGAGAGAGAGAGAGAGAGAGAGAGAGAGAGAGAGAGAGAGAGAGAGAGAGAGAGAGACAGAGACAGAGAGACAGAGAGGAGAAGAAAACAGAAAGAGAGTGAGAGATAAGGTGTGTGTGTGGGGGGGGGGGAGAAAGAATTCAAGATAAGAGTAAGTCACACAAAAATAAAAGATAATTGAAGAAAAATGAAAGTGCAAGAGAGAAGAAAAGTTTAAAGAATACAAATACCCATAAAAGAGTAGATATGTACAACTAATACACAAAAAAGTAGAAATGTTAAATTATAATAAAGCATTTGCTAAAGTATATCAGTGTTGCAATATATGAACGCGTCCCAAGGTATATCTTAACTATATACCAGTCTGTTTATAGTATATCAGAATATATCAAGGTATACCATAGTACATCTTAGTATATATAATCAAAGAAAATATCAGCATATCAAATTAATATCAAAAGTATACCATAGTATATGAAAGTATATCAAGGTATATAAGTATATCAAGGTATATCAAAGTACACTACAGCCATCAACAGTATATCATAGTTCACACAAAATATTGATTTTACCTGCAACTCAACAACAAGAACAAGACACAGACGTTACTAAAAAATAAAACATCTCTCTAACCCCCCCCCACCCCCGTCGGTATAACTTAGTCAACGGCATTACAACGCATGAGGTAGTTAAAGTCCTCCAGGAAGCCCGTTAATATACTTAGTGTGGCCGTCCAAGGTGTATCGAGTATGCTGAGTATGTTTCCCTTAATGCGTCATGCCAATAGCGAGTTCTGTTTTCATTGCGTTGGCGTTCATTAAGATGTCTGCCGTCGAGGCTTTTCGGGTCTTCCGTTTCGTTGTAGGGGGGAAGGGAGGGAGAGGGGGGAGGGGAGGGGGGAGGGGGGAGAGAGGGGGGAGGGAGAGGGAAAAGGAGGGGGAGAGGAGGGGAGGAGGGTGTACGAGGGCGGAGGGGGGAGGAGAAGGGGAGGGAGGAGGGGAGGGGAAGAAGGGAGAGGAGGAGGGAAGAGGAGAGGGATACAGGATAGGGGGTAGGGGGGAGGGAGAAGGGAGAAGGGAGGGAGGGAAGGAGAGGAAGGGGGAGGGAATGGGGGGTAAAGGGGAGAGGGAAAACAGAGGGGAGGGAGAGGGAATGAGGGAGAGGACACAGGGGAGAGGGGGTAGGGGGAAAGGGAGAGGGAGAGAGGAGGGGAAGGGCAGAGGGGGAGGAGAGATGGACAGAGGGGGAGAGGAAGGGGGAGGGAGGGAGGAGAGAGGAGAGAGAGAGAGGGGAGGAGAATGGGAGAAAATGTAAAAACTATTCGTATATACACACAAAGCTATTTAACTGTCTATTTATCTACATCTACAGTTATAGCCATATCTGCATCTATCTATATCAGTATGTATCTAGATCTATAGCTGTGAATGTATGTGTATCTATCTATCTATATGAACAG
>NW_020871864.1:490627-495673 GCF_003789085.1 Penaeus vannamei
ACTCACTCACGCACACACACAGTCACGCACTCACACACTCACTCATTCACTCACTCACTCACACTACACACACACACACTCACACAACTCACACACACACACACAACACACACATACACACACACACACACACACACACACACACACACACATCATTCACTCACTCACTCACACACACACACACAGTCACACTCAATCTACACACACACACACACACACACACACACACACACACACACACACACACACACACACACACATATATACATACACTCATACACACACACACACATATATATATATGTGTGTGTGTGTGTATGTATGTGTGTATGTGTTGTATACGTGTTTGTCTAAATCATACATAGTATATATAAAAAGACAAACATATGTGTCCTTGGATGTAATGAAGTCAGTCTTATCTTGCTCAAAATCTTTATCACAAAATTCCATCCACCAAGGTCGCACATATGGCTGTCTTTGCACAATTTCTAGATTTACGGGGACATGTGCACATTAAAGCACATACAGTTAACGAAGATTATGGCTTTTGTTATGAAAGAAAAAGTGGAAAGCTCCATAATTCTAGGATAACTTAAAATTAATATAAATTGAATATGATGAGAGAGAGAGAGAAGATGAGAGAGACACATATTTAGAGAGCCCGAGAGATGAGTAGAGATGAGAAGAGAGAGAGAGAGAGAGAGAGAGAGTGAGAGAGAGTGAGAAGAGAGAGAGAAGAGAGAGAGAGAGAGAGAGAGAGAGAGAAACTGAAGGTATGAAACGAGAATGAGATGGGGCAAGCAGAGGAAAAGAGAAGTATATAGAAGAAACAGAGAGAAAACAGCAAAATAAAGTATAATGTAAAAAAAAAAAAACATGTAATTAGTTAAATAAATGAATGAACAGATCCATAAAGAAGTAGATAGATAGAAAGATAAATAAGTGAATAGACAGATAATTAAACAAACGAATGAACAGATAGATATTAGATGAATGATGAATAAAATAATGATAAATAAATGAACATGTACAAAAAATGAGTCGATTTTTTTATCTTATCATCTTATCATTAATCAATTAATTCATCTATTTATTTATTGATGTACTTATTAATTTATTTACTTATATATTTATCTATTTATCTATTTATCGCTCCTCCCGGTCAAGTCGGTGAGTCGTCGTCTCGAACCGTGGATTTCGAGAGAGCCCGACGCCTCTCTTACCACCATACCCTCCCTCCCCTACCCTCCCTTAACTCCCTTCACACCCTTCCCTCCCTTCCTCCCCCTTTTTCCTTCCCTCCCCTCCCTTCTCGCTCCCATTCTTCCTCCCTTCCCTCCTTTCCCTCCCCCATTCTTCCCTCCTCTTCCCTCCCTTCCCTTCCCTTCCCTCCTCTTCCCCTCCCTCCCCCGCCCCTACTCTTTCCCTCCCTTCCCTTCCCACCCCATTCTTCCCTCCTTCCTCCCATCCTCCCCCATTTTCCCTCCCTTCCCTCTCTTCCCCTCCCTTCCCTCCCTCCTCCCCCTCCCTTCCCCTCCCCTCCCTCCCTTCCCTCCCCATACCCATAATTATCACTTCAGCTCGTCACCGCGTTCGACGTGGAACAAATTAGCCCCACGCATTAGCATTCGTTCACGTCCGGCGAGGTGGAGGGCGGAGGAGGCGAGGAGGGCGGAGGAGGGCGGAGGGGCGTGCGAGAAAAGGGTTGGGTAAAGGGGGGAGGGGATGGAAGGAAGGGGGGATGGTTGGGGGATGGGACGGAGGGAAGGGGGATGGGAAGGAGGGAAGCTTGGTTGGGGGAGGGGACGGAGGGAAGGGGGGGATGGTTGGGGAGGGGAAGGAGGGGGGAAGGGGGAGGGTTGGGGGGATGGAAAGGAGGGAACGGGGGAGGGTGGGGGAGGGAAGGAGGAAGGAGGAAGGAAGGAGGGAAGGGGGAGGATGTGGATGAGGTGGGGAGGGATGGAGGGAAAGGGGGAAGGGTTGGGTGGGATGGAAGGGAGGAAGGGTGAGGAGGGTTTGGGGGAGGGGAAGGAGGGAAGTGGAAAGGGAAGGGAAGGAGGGAAGGGAGGATGTGAGGGGTGGGGAGGGATGGAGGGAAGGGGAGCGTTGGGGGAAGGAAAGGAGGGAAGGGGGAGGGTTGGGGGAGGGGAAGGGAGGGAAGGAAGGAGGGAAGGGGAAGGATGTGAGCGGGTGGGGGAGGGATGGAGGGAAGGGGAGGGGATGGAGGAAAAGGGAAGGGGGAGGAAGAAGGGAAGGGGGAGGGAAGGAGGAAGGGGGGAGGGAAGGAGGGAAGGGGGATGGTTGGGGAGGAGAAGAGGAAAGGGAGAGGAAAGGAGGGAAGGGGGAGATGTGAGGGTGGGGTGGGATTTGAAGGAGGGAAGGGAGGGAAGGAGGACAGCGAGGGAGGGGAGTGAAAGAAGGAAGGGGAGAAGTGAAGGGGTGTGGTTAAAGGGGTAAGGGAGGCTTGGAGGCCTAGAGGGAGGGAGAGGGGGAAAAATATTCAGATAAGAGGAGGATCAAAGAGGGAGGGGAGGGAAAAGGGAAGAGAAGGGGAGAGGGTAGGAAGGAGCAAAAGGAATGGATCGGGGTGGGGGAAAGGGAAGATGGGAGGGGGGAGGGGGGAGGGGAAGGCTGGTAAAGAAAGAGAAGTAATTTTTCTTTGTCTTGACGATTTCAGCATCTCGGATTTTTTTTTTTTTTTTTTTTTTTTTTTTTTTTTTTTTTTTTTTGGCCTTTTTGTTCACGGCATGAATTTCTGGTGAATTTTTTCGATTCGACTTGGTTTTGTTCAGCACCCATCCACTACGCTCCTGCCCCTTCGCCGCCTACCCTCACTTCTACTTACCCCACTTGTTGTTCTGTTCTTTGTTATCTGAGTGAGAAGAACATACTCCTGAAGATACCCCCTCTCTCCCCCCCTCCCCCTCTCCCTTTCCTATACTCTCAGACTGCCTCTCCCCCTCATCGACCTTCGTTTCTCTTGTTCTACTCCTCTATATTCCTAATACATCCATATAAAACAAACCAATAAACACACTACAATTTATCAAATACACATTTATCACTCCCCAACCCTCTCTCTCTCTCACATGAATCCAATCTAAACAACACTCTACCATATATATAATTCTCACACAAAAACTCCAAAAATAATAACAATATCGCTCCTGATCTCAAACATCCACCAACCACCACACTTCTCTCAAGAAACATCATTTAACTCCTTAAATAAAAAGTCATACTATCCCTAAAAAAAACAACCCACAACAATTACAATAAAACACAACAAATAAAAAAAAACAAACCAAAAACTAAAAACAAAAAACTCAAAGCAACAACTCATTCCCACTGACTCTTACCGAATGTCTGGCACACAATCAGAAAAAACAAATAACAACACCCAAACACCAAAAAATAGCATACGCACATAACTAAAAAAAAAACAAACACACCAAAAAAATACAAAAAACAAAAATAACAAACCATCAATACAACATAACAAAAAAACACCAAAACTACAAACCATACTCCTATATTAGTTTACCCTACTCCATCTTAATAAAATAACCTCATATCCAAATTTCTCTCTCAACAACACAAAAAAGCAAAACCACAACCATCTCTCCATATCCATTCCAACAATATGTCTCCATAACTTACTCTTTCTTCTCAACTCCTCACCACATCTCCCTCTTAACCCCTCTCTCCCATAACCCCTACACAATCAATCCAACAAAACAAACAATCATACAACACCAAATACAAGAACAACAACAAAATAAAAAATCATCAACTCCATCACATCAATCTCATAACTCTCCTAAACAACCCTCTCTCTCCTCTACATCCTCTCTCCTTCTCTCCCTTCCACTCCTACCTAACTCTCATCTCTACAATCTCACTCCATCACCTAACACCACCCACAACACCAAACCCAGCCACGCCACCACACCTACTCCAACCCATCACACCTCACCTCCCTCCCTACCCATACCCTCCCATCCTCCACTCCACACCTCACCCTGCACCCAAACCACTCAACACATCAACCCTCCCTCCCTGCCACTCCACTACAAACCATCCCATCACCATCATACCCATCCACCCCATATTCTCTCTCTCCATCTACCCATACTCTCCTCTACCACCACTCTCTACACTTCCCTACACACAACCAAAAAACCCTTCCTCTCTCCATCTCTCCATATCGTGTTTCTCCAGAAAAAAAAAGCCTGCAAAACAAGGTTAGTGAGCTGCGTTGTGAGTGTAGTTGCATATTCTTTAATCGTGTTATAATATATAATTGTTGTGAAACGTGATGATCTGCCTCGCGTTCCCATGGTCATCCGGCGCAGGGCAAAACACACAGACGGTTGGATAACCCACTCTATCACTTTAATTCAATCTAATATATAATACTATTACTATTAACTATTTTATCTTTTTATTTCTTTTCCTTTTGGTGTAGTCAGCAATTTTTTAAGTTTTATTTATTTTTTGGTGTTGTTGGGATTATTGGGGATACAAATTTTAATAGTTTTAGTATTTTATATTGTATTGCAAGTTGTTGTTGAGTTTTTTGTAGATATATGTTTATTTTATTTTGTGAATGTTGATATATGTACTAAATGTTTATTTTAGTTGTTATTAAGGATTATTTTACGATTATGTCTTGATTATAACTTTTGATTTTTATTTATATTACTTTTATCTATATTTCTTTTTTTTCTTTGTCATATGTTTATATGTATATTATCAATGATTTTAAAAGCAATTTAACCTAAAATTATATAATTTTAATTAGCCTTCGCATATAAAGAGCTATCTTAAATCTACTTTCTAAACTACATTTTCTTATAATTCTGGTATACCATCTTCTTATTAAAGGAAGAAGACTATGAGTTCATAATGATATCTCATACAGGTTACTTGACTGAATGTGGATGAACCAACTTAAACTTACCACTGCAACAAAACCTCCTTTATAATATTCTTCTCCTAGATAAAGCGACTAATAATGACCCACACAGTGTAGGACTAATCAAT
>NW_020871864.1:500722-511625 GCF_003789085.1 Penaeus vannamei
AAGATGAAAACAGAAATATACAAACTGAGGTGTCTGCCGTATTTAGGGACTAAATTCATACCCAAGGTAGGGAGAAGGGGAGGGAAAGGAAGAGCCACGAAGGGAGAGGGGAAGGGAGTCAGCGAGGGCGAGGGAGAATAAGAAGATACGGCATAGAAGCAACTCATCAAAACCAGAGCCTATTCACCGTTTCCCTTCTTCGCTCGGCACGGCGCGGCGAACCCCCAAATCTGCCCTGTAAGAAAACGCGAACACTCGCTTTAAAAACTACAACGCAGCGGTAACCTCAAAACCTCCCGGTACAGGATTACTACGTCCGTCCAACGACCACTTTTGCCTAATTACCCTAATTCCCTTTCGGAAATAATCATTCGAAACGGTAACATGATTCTTTCATGGCGGAACTGCTCAGGGGCTCGCGTACTCCCGCAAATACAATGGTGCGCTTTAGGGTTTCTGCCGCGAATGGGGCTTCAGCTTTCGTTTTTTTTACATATTTATGGAACAAAGGATCTATATCATCTATGAACCGTATGCATTTCCGACACTTGAACCTATGAACCATTTACCCAATGGATTCTTCCTCGGGGATGTCTTTCAATGACCCTAATTCTTCATAATATTTAACAACTTCCGACGCTTGTCCGTTATCAATCGTTCACCAAATGGATTCTCTTCCTCGAATTCCTCTAAACAACCCTCATATTTCGAGATATTTTCCTGCCTCCGCGTCTCCCGAGATTGCGAGATGATTCCGCACTCGCTCGCAACGTGTCCCTCGCCTCTATTAGCTAACGGAAGACCTTTCTGACGCGCCCAAAGTTTGGCTTCATCACGCCAGGTTCGTCTTAGTTCCGGGCGAAGTTTCCGTCGTCAGCGAGCGAGTCCGAGTTCGCAAACGAGCTTCGGAGACTCATTGAGACGAAGCTTAGCTCGAGCGCTGTTTCGAAGCTTCGCCAAGCAGTGAGTGAAGCGAGTTGTCTCAGATGTTTCGAAAATGAAACGCATAAAGGAAAAAAAAAATATGTCAAGAAGGGAAATATACATAAAAAAAGGAAATATACATACAGAAATACATAAATAAGGGAAAATATACTTAAAGAAATACATAAAAAAGGGAAACATACATAAAGAAGGAAAACATACATAAAGAAATGCATAAAAAAAGAGAAAAAATACCTAAAGAAACACACATGGAAGGAAAATACACACAAAAAATCACACAAACAAAGGAAAATAAACAAGCGAAATGGGGTAAGATTCAATAAAAATAGCATAGATGAATCATGCCTTTAAAAAGTAATAAACATTCTTTGCTTATTTCGCACGGGCGTGATCCCAACCCTCGCCCGAACAGCAATGAAATCAACTCTATTTATCTCGTTTTTTGCGGAAATGAAAAAGCGCTGAAAGACTTATATTTATATTTTTTATTGTTTTATTTGCACGCATTAATTTTCTGTTTTTTTTTTTTTTCGTATTTCCTTTTTTGCGGAAATGAAAAAAACGTCGAAAGAAAGAAAGAAAGAAAGTTATCTCGGTGAGCGTTGTCTGTTATCGTGCGAGGGGGCGGGGCTTGCTGTCCGGCCGGTGATGTATTTCGCTTTTTACGTCTCTCTTTCTTTCTCTTTTTTTCTTTCTCTCTCTCTCTCTTTCTTTCTCTTTTTTTCTGTCTTCTCGTTCTTTCTTTCTTTCCTTCCCTTGCCTTTGTTATTTCTTCCTTCTCCTGTTTTTTCTTTTTCTTTCTCTTGCCTTTGTTATTTAGCTTCTTTTCTTTCCTTCTATCTCCTTGTTTTTCCTTCTCTCTCCTTTTTTTTCTTTCCTTATCTCTTTTACTCTCTTTCCTTCTCTCTCTCTCTCTCTCTCACTTCTCTCATTTTCTTTCTTTCTCCCACTTATTTCTTCCTCTCTCTCTCTCTATCTCTCTTGAGTGTGATTTATTTGATTATTTATTGTCATTTTTTCGTTCTTCCATCTATTTATGTATTATTATTATTATTATTATTATTATTATTATTATTATTATTATTATTATTATTATTATTATTATTATTATTATTATTATTATTATATTATTATTTATTATTATTATTATTATTATTATCATATCATCATTATTATTATTATTATCTTATCATCATTATTATTATTATTTACTTACCTTCGCAGACTCTTAAGGTGAACAATTACGTCACGATCAAGAAAATGTTACTAATGGCTTTTCACTTTCATATTTGCAGTTGTAATTTGATTATAAATTGCAACAGTCGGTTTTTTTATCGCTAAGCATGACTCAGCAATATTCCCGCCATCACATCTTAATCAGCGGCAGGAGGATCTCGGTCCACCTTGCGTTGCTTGTTCTCCTTCTTCTTCTTCCTTTTCTTTTTCTTGTTCTTCTTCCTTTTCTTCTTCTTTTCCTTTTTCTTCTTTTTTCTTTTTTTTATCTATTTTCTATTTTCTTTTTTCTATTTTCTTTTTCTTTTTCTTTTTCTTTTTATTTTTATTTTTCTTCATCTGCTTTTTTCTTCTTCTTCTTCTTTTCTTTCTCGTTTCTTCTTTTCTTTCTTTTTCCTTTTCTCTTTGTTTTGTTTTTTTCTTATTCTTCTTTCTTCTTTTCCTTTCTTCTTCTTCCTTGTTTTTTTTTTCTTCGTCTTTTTCTTCTCCTTCTTCTTCTGACTCCTCGACTTAGTCTTCTAATGCCTTTTCTCTTTTATTTTTTCTTTTCTTATTATTATTATTATTATTATTATTATCTTAATTCTTATTCCTCCATTTCTTTTTCTTTTTCTGATTCTTCGTCTTTATTCTAATACTTATTCTTTCCATGTCTTCTTCTTATTACTATTAATGTTATTATTCTAAAGCGTATTCTTTCTATTTCTTCTTCTTCTTCTAATCATTATTATTGTTATTCTAATGCTGATTCTTTCTCTTTTCCTTCTTATGATTCTTCGCCTTCCTCTTCCTCCTCTCCTCATTATTATTATTATTATTCTAATTCTTCCTCTTCTTATTTTCATTTCTAATCTCAATCTCTTTCCTATTCCTTTTCTTCTTCTGATTTTGCGTCTTATTATCATTCTTACTTATACTCATTATTATTATTATTATTGTTCTTTTATTCTTATCATCATTCTTATTCTTTTTCTAATTAATGCATATTCTTTACTCATCCTTCTTCTATTCTTATTTCTACGCTCATTCCCATTCTTATCCTAATACTTACTCATATTACAAGATCAATATTGTCTCTAACAATAATAAAAAAGACGAAAAAAGTTTTTAATTTTTTTTTTCGTTTTTTTATTATCTCGATCAATAAAAAAAAAAAAAAAAAAAAAAATCTTTTCAAATCTTCGAGCAAACATTTGACTTCCTTATCAAGCAATATCGCCAATTCATAAAGCATCGTTCACTCCCTTTCCTTAATTACAAATACGCCGCATTAGTCCCGCAATATCTGCTCCCTCTCCCCCTCCCTCCCTCCCTCCTCCCCCTCCTTCCCCCCAAAATACCCCAATATTAGATTATTAGTTAATTAAAGACACGGCCTAACTCACTGCCCGATGAGGTTGGCGGGGGCGGTCTGAGAAGGGAGAGGGAGGGGAGGGGGGGAGAGAGGGGAGGGAGGTGAGGGGGAAGGGGAGGGGAGGGGTGAGGGGAGAGAGGGAGGGGAGGTGAGGGGAAAGGGGAGGGGGGGAGGAGGATGAGGGGAGAGAGGGAGGAAGGATGAGGAGGAGGGGGGAAGGATGAGGGAGGAAGGGGAGGGAGGGATGAGGGAAAAGGGAGGGAGGGGAGGAAAAATAGGGAAGGGGGAGGGGGAAAAGGGGAGGAGGGGTGAGGGGAGGAGGGAGGGGGTGGGGGAAATAGAGGGAGGGGAGGGGAAAGGGGAGGGGGTGAGGGAAACGAGGAGGGGTGAGGGGAGAAAGGGGAGGGGTGAGGGGGGAAAGAGGAAGAAAGGGTGATGGGAAATGGGAAGGAAGGGTGAGGGAGGAAGGGAGGAGGGATTAGGGAGAAAGTGGGGGGGGTGAGGGAAGAGGAGGGGAGAATGGGGTGGGGTGGGGAAAAAGGGAAGGGAGGGGTGAGGGGGGAAAGAGAGGGAAGGATGGGGGGGGGAGAAAGGGAATAGGGAGGGGAAGGATGTATAGGGGGAGGGTTGAGGGGAAAAGGGAAGAAAAGGGAGTGGGGGAGGGAGTAGGGAGGGAAGGGGGAGAGTAAGGTATTGGGGGACTTTTGGGGGTTAAGAGGAGTAGGGGATGCTGAGGAGGGGTAGGAGGGAGAGGGAAGGAAGGAAAGGAAGGGGAGAATTTAGAGAAGGAAGAAAGAGGAAGAGGAGAGGTGAGAAGAAAAGGAAGAAAGAAGAGGAAGGAGAGGGGAGAAGAGGACGAAAAAGAAGAGGAAAAGGAAAAAAGGAGAAGGAAGAAGGAAGAAGAGAAATAGGGGGAAGAGACAAGGAAGAAATAAATGGAAGGAGAAGAGGAAAAAGGAAGAAGGAAAGGAGATAGAGATAGATAGACAGACAGACATATGAATAGATAGATAGATAGAGAGAAAGAGAGAGAGAGAGAGAGAGAGAGAGAGAGAGAGAGAGAGAGAGAGAGAGAGAGAGAGAGAGGAGAGGAGAGGAGAGAGAGGAGAGAGAGAGAGAGAGGAGAGGGAGAAAAGAAAGAGAGAGCGAGAGAACTAGAGAAAGAGAGAGGAACGAGAGAACGAAAGAAAGAAAAACGAGACGAGAGACAGCAGGACAGACATAGAGAAAAGCGAGACAGAACGAGAACGAGACCGAGGAGACCGAGAGACCCACAGACCGAGACCAAGAAACAAGAGAAACCAAAGAGACCGAGAGAGCGCGGGCCAAAAGACCACCGCCATCTTGCCTCCGCTTATAATCACCATCCGTTAGTTCCCGATAATAGCAATTAATTAATAGACAGGCAACCGTCTTGTGACCGTCCCGCCTCGCCTGTTACAGTAATGGAACGAGGGAGTAATTGGTGATTAAGTAATTTGAATTTAAATAATGAATGGAAGGAAGATGGAGGGAAGGCGGGAAGGTCGAAGCGCGCGCGGGGATGCGATGCTGGGGTTGGGGGGTTGGGGGGGGAGGAGGGGGTTGGGGGTGGAGGTGGAGGGAGAGGGGGGGGTGGAGGTGTGGGGAGGGGGTTGGAGGGAAGGGGTGAGGTGGAGGGGGGGAGGGGAGGAGTTGGAGTTTGGAGGGGGGGGGTTGGAGGGTTGGAGGAGGGGTTGGAAGAGGGGGTGGGGAGGGTTGGAGGTGGAGGGTTAGAGGGGTTGGGGGGTGGAGGGTGGTTGGAGGGTAGGGGTGGAGTGGGTGGTGGGGGGGAGGTTTGGAGGTTGGGGGAGGGAGGGGGTGGAGGAGGAGGAGGGTAGAGGCTGGAGGGAGGGGTTGGACGGTATGGAGGGGGGAGGGGGAGGTTGGAGCGAAAGGAGAGGGGTTGAAGGGCTGGGGGAGGGAGGCGGTTGGGCGGGGGGAGGGAGGGGGGAGGAGGAGGGAGTGGAATGGAGGTGTGGAGAGAGGGGTGGAGTTGGGTTGGGGTTGGGCGTATGTGGGGGGTGCGGGAAAGGGTTGGGGAGAATGCAGGTTAAGGAATTGGGGGTTGGTTCGGGGTGGTGGGCGTGGGGGTTGGCCTTTTCCGGGGGGGTGGGTGGGGTCATGCGCATAAGAGTTGGGGGTTTATTACATTGATGGGGGTAGTGATGGTTTTTAGGGTTAAGGGGTTGAGTTGATACAGGGTCTGAGGTTATGGCTGGGGGTGATTCGTGTAGGTTGGGTGGATGGGTGAGATGATGGGGATGGTGGGGGTGATTGCTTATGGGTGGATAAGCGAGGAGGGGGGGAAGGGGTTGTCATTCGCTTTTCGTCTATTTATGGATAATCTTTTTCTTTTCCTTCTATTTCTCTATTTCCCTGGTTTAGTCGCTATCTATTTCTTTTTCCTCAATCTTTTCCATTTCTCTATCGTTGTTTACACCTGTTTATCTGTCTGTCTGTCTTCCTACATTCCTTAACTTCTTTCTTCTCTTCTTCTCCTTTCTCTTTCACTTTTTCCCAATTCTTCCTTCTTTCCTTTCTAGCTAATTATCCTTTTCGATGTTCTACCCTGCCGTAACAGTCCCACCATTATTGTAATATATTTTGTTCCGCAAATTATCGTAACAACATACCACACGTGTTTACTTTTACCTACTCACAGAATACGTAGAATTCTTCAGATAGACACATACATACAGACACATGTGCACACACACACACACACACACGCCTACACATACACACAAAAACACAACAACACACACGCACATTACACCTACAAACACACACACCACACACACACACAACCACACACGCGCACGCACACAACACACACACACCACAGCACACACACACACACAAGAAGAGGAGAAGAGAGAGAGAAGAGAGAAGAGAGAGAGAGAGAGAGAGAGAGAGAGAGAGAGGAGAGAGAGAGAGAGAGAGAGAGAAGAGGGGGGGAGAGATAGAGTTAATATACAGATTATATAGTTATATGAATAGATGGATAGATAGATAGAGATAGATAGAGAGAGAGAGAGAGAAGGAAGAGAGACAGAGACAGATAGATAGATAGATAGAGATAGAGAGAGAGGAGAGGAGATGGAGAGAGAAGAGGAGAGAGCAGAGAGAAAGAGAAGAGAGAGAGCAGACAGAGACGGAGGAAACACAGATCAAAAGAGAGAGTAGAACACACACACACACGCACACACATCTGTCTCCAAGTTCTTCCACAAACGCAGAACAAGATGGATGAATCGAGATAATCAGGCCCTAATGAGCGTTCTCACCTGGCGAACCGCTTAATGAGGCACCAACAATTTTTTTTTCCTTTTTTTTCCATTTTCCATTTTTTTTTTTTTTTTTTTTTAGAACCCCCGATATAACGATATATTCCAGGCCGGGGTTTGATACCTCTCCTTTACTCTCCTGGTTGATGATTAATATACGTCGAATACATTAAAGATGAGATGGTCCGGCAACATTCCCCTTGGTGATTGTTATGTCGCCGTGTCACGTGACTTTCTGGGGGCCTCGGTGGGCGTGGCTTGTGTCTGTCGCTCCTCCCTCGGGAATTCTGTCGCCGAGTCTATGTGGTTTTGTCTTAATTTCTTTGTTCTTTGATCTTTTTTTTATCTGTCTATTTATTTGATTGATTTTCTTTTATTTTTTTTTCTGTTTTTCTCTCGTCAGGTAATATTTTTTATTATTTCTGTGTTCGTTATTTATGATTATTTATTATCGGCTATCATCTTTATGATAATAATGGCAATGATAATATCATTATTGTCATTATTGTTGTAATTATGTTTTATTATTATTACATTATTATTATATTATTATATTATTATTATTATTATTATTATTATTTCATTATTATTTTATTTTATTTCTATTAATTCTATTATTATCTTTATTAACTGTTCCTCGATTATCTTATCAATATTGTCATTATGAATGAATATCATTACTCTCTCATTCTTACAATTATCATTATTTATTTATCCTCATCATCATCATTATTAACGTCATTGTTATTATTTATTGTTATATATTATCTATCATTATCATTATCATTTATTACTATCAACGGACATTATATATCATTATCATTTTTAATCTCTCATCATTAATATTCATCATCATCATTATCATCATTATCATTATCTTATCTCATCAGATCATGATTATCACTAGTATATTTATTTAACTATCTATTACTTCTAACCTGAATACTGGAATTTTCAACCACTTAGGGCTAAAATACGATAACCAGTTCTAATTACTGCAAATTCGTATAGAAGAGAAGAGAGAAGAGAGAGAGAGAGAGAGAGAAGGAGAGAGAAGAGAGAGAGAGAGAGAGAGAAGAGAGAAGAGAGAGGGAGAGAGAGAGGAGAGAGAGAGAGAGAGAGAGAGAGAGAGATGGGGAATATATATATAGATATTATATAGATAGATATATATATATATATAGATAGATAGATAGATAGATAGATAGATAGATAGATAGATAGATAGATAGATAGAGATGAGAGAGAGAGAGAGAGAGAGACAGACAGAGAGAGAGAGAGAACCAAACAGAGAAACCAAACAGACAGACAGAACACACAGACAGAGATCGAAGACAGAAACCTCCAAACAGACAGACTATCTCATTTTCCCCCAAGGAGGAGAAGTTCGACCTCATCTCTATCAGCGCAGCCTCCACCCTGCTTAGGAATTTTCTGCTCCAGTGATGACCCTATGGTGCACCCCCCCCCCACCCCGCGCCTACCTACCCCCATTTGATGTAAACTGCCTCTCGTTCTGTGGACAAAGATATCGTGAGTTATGGCATATGCAATAATGTATATGTATCTATATATATATATATAATATAGTATATATATATATATATATATGTATATATATATATATTATATTTATATATAATATATATATATATATATATATATATATAATATATTATATATATGTATATATATATATATATATTATATATAATATGATAATATATTATTATATATATATATACATATATATATATATATATACATATATATATATATATATATATATATATATATGTATATATATATATATATATATATATATATATATTATATATATATATATATATATATATATATATATGTAATATATATATATATATGTATGTATTATAATATTATATATATATATATATATATATATATATATATATATTATATATGTATATGTATATATATATATTATAATATATATATATATATATATATATATAGTATATATATATATAATAAGTATATATATATATATATGGTGTGTGTGTGTGTGTGTGTGTGTGTGTGTATGCATATATAAACATAAATATTTCTGCAGATAATGATCCTTTAACCATTGTCACATTCTATGTTCATACTTATGACTAGAAGAGGTCCTACTAATTACCACTGTTATTATTGTAATTGCTAATAATCTATCAATACCAATTAAGTATTTATCATTCTGGCTTATATTTTATCTTTCTCTTTTTTTCCTCCATCTCCTCTATTCCCTTTATATTCCCATCAATTTCTTCTGCTTAAATTAATCATCGTATTCCATATGATAATTAAATGCACAGTTTGACAATTCTCTTCTACATTTCTTTCTCTCTCTCTCTTCCTCCTCCTCCCCCCCCTCTCTCTCTCTCTCTCTCTCTCTCTCTCCTCTCTCTCTTCTCTCTCTCTCTCTTCTCTCTCTCTCTCTCTTTCTCTCTCTCTCTGCTCTCTCCCTCCTCCCTCCTCCCTCTCTCTCTCTCTCCTCTCTCTCTCTCTCTCTCTCTCCTCTCTCTCTCTCTCTTAATCTTATCTATGCTATTCTAAGTCCATCCTTTTTTGTTTTTTCTTTCTTTATTCATTTTCCCCGTGAGTCTCCTGCCCACACCAACGCGAACAGACGAACTCACACTCCACGAGACACATTCAGCTTGGGCACTGATACCCCCGGTCTTACCCCTCCCCCGCCCTTTCCCCCTGCCCCTCCTCCCCTCTCCATACCCTAATTCCCTGGGGACGACCGACCAGGGGAATGAGGGGAGTGGATAAGGAGAGAAGAGGGAGGAGGTAGGTGGGAAGGGAAGGGAAGGGAGGAAGGGGGAAGGGAGGAAGGGAGGGTGGGGAGGGGAAAATGGAGAAAGGACGAGAAGGGAGGGAGGAAGGGGGAAGGAGGAAAGAGGAGGAAGGGAGTTTAGGTTAGGGAGATGGGAATCGGAGAGAGAGAGAAGGGAAGGGAGGGAGGGAGAAGGGAACGAGGGAGTAGGGGAGACCGGGGGAGGGGTAAGGAGCCGGCGAGTGTTAATCAAAGGTTACATGTTTGTTTGCGAAGCGTCGTGAAGTGTCGGGCCGGAAGAAGCTCCCCTCTTGCACCCTACAGCAGCTCACACGGCATTCAACACTTACGAGATTATAAGTAGCGACGGGTGAACGGTTTTTAACGCGGGGGGGAGGGGGGGAGGGAGGGGATGGGGAGGTGTGTGTGTGAGGGTTGGGGAGAGAGAGAGGGGATGAAGAGGGAGAGAGAGAGAGAGAGAGAGAGAGAGAGAAGGAAAGATGGGATTGGCGTTGCAGTTGAGTGTTTTCTCTTTCGCTCTCTCTTATCTCTCTCTCTCTTATCTTTCTTACTTTCTCTCTTTCTCGCTGTCTTTCTCTACTCTTTCTCACTCCTTTCTCACTCTCTCTCTCTTTCTATTCTCCTGTCTCCTCCCTCCTCTCGCCTCCTCTCTCCCTCTCTTTCTCTCACTCCCTTTCTCTCCCTCTCTTCTTCCTCCCTCCTTCCTCCTTCCCTCGCCTCCCTCTTCCTCCTATCCCCTACCCCTGCTACCCCTTCCTTTCTTCTCTCTTTCTCCTCCCCTCACTTTCTCTCTCTCTCTCCTCTCTCTTTCTCCTATTTTAACACATTTAATTCTTTATGAAGACACGGGTTTTGAAGGAAAAGGAATGATGATATACTGATTATTTACTACTCCTTGTTGTATTGGCTCGAAGGAAATGTTAAAAGGAAAAAACGATGTAACATTAGAGGAAAAACATCGTATCGTCATGACTATCGCGTCTGTCAAGTTATATATCTGTTTTTTTCTTTTTTTTTCTTTCCTTCTTTTTCTTTCTTTCTTTTTTCTTTCTTTTTTTCTTTCTTCTTTCTTTTTTTTCTTTTTTCTTTCTTTCCTCTTTCTTTTTTCTTTCTTTTCTTTCTTTTCTCTTTCTTTCTTCCTTTCTTTTTTCTTTCTTTCTTTCTTTTTTTTCTTTTTTTCTTCTATCTCTCTTCTCTTTCTTTCTTCATTCTTTTTTTCCTTGCTGTGTTGTCTTTATA
>NW_020871864.1:525812-540812 GCF_003789085.1 Penaeus vannamei
CACACACACACATATATATATATATATATATATATAATATATATATATATATATATATATATATATATATATATATATATATATATATATATATACTACAGTGATGCCACAAAATTCATTAAAAATATCAAATCGAAAAAGGTAGAGTGGTGTAACATAATGCCCATGAGGTGGCGCTTGAGGTGTAATATTAACTTGCCGTGCTACCGTATTCCTGCAATTTCGAGTTATTTTTAACAGCACCTAAGGAGTCTCAGAAATTTCATTATATTTTTTGATTGACACATTAAATTTCAAGTGTTCTTAGACTGCAAGACCTGGCAGTAATTCCATATTACATTTTCTCAGTTACACAATTGCTTTAAGCTGAATTATGTTGGTTTGTACTGGTTTTCCCATTGCTCTCTGTAAATGCAGTGATGTTGAACATAACTGTAATGTCAGCTGCAGGACGATAGTATTTCGATAACCTCACATAAATTTAACCAGGTGTAAAGAACACCAACAAACGACTAAACTAGAAGTGCTTTCAATGTTTTGAACCGCCAGTTTGATTTCCTTTATGTGAAACAAGTTATTATGATATAAGAATTCAAACTGGCATTAGCACTGCTTAGTTATGAGCATGGAAGTAGAAAGGACTTTATGCAGAATTTAGATTTTTAATATTTTTATGAATGAATAGGAAAAAAGTATTTTTACAACTACTTTGTACTTAAACAGTTGGAATATGTATGGGCTTATGGTATGCAATTACAGTCCCCCTGAATTTAATGTTTTTTTTTTTTTTTTTTTCAAAAAAATATGACAGTGCAGGGAGTGGGGAGATGGAGACTTGGGTCCAAGGTAGGGGATCACTCCTACCTTGGACCTCAGCCCTCCCCTCACCTAATTTTGCATGGCCTTTTCTTCTCTCCTTTTCATTTTCCTTCTTTAACCCCTTTTTCTGTCTATTTCTTAAGGTGTGAGAGTCGTGCTGAAAAGATGAAAGGAGGACTTTTTGTCTGTCCTTGAACGGATTTCATACTCAATTTGCTTTTCTCTCTTTGTCTTTTTCACTACCATACTCTACAACCTTGGACATTTAACATATATTGTCTTAATCATTAACTTGTTTTGGCCCCTTTTCACCACAATACTTTATCATAGTGTTGTAGGACCTTTGATGTCTGGCAACTTTGTTTTTAACCATTAACCATTTTTGGAAATCCACGAACATCGCTGTGTGAACCAGAAAACCCGCCGGTTTCACCCCTAAGCACCACTCTATAGTTATATTTTGAATACACTGCTAATGACCTTAGATCAGAGGTTCTCAACCTTTATTGACTAGCGGCACACTAATGATATAGCCTGGACTTAGACGGCACAGTAACTATACAGTGAGTGCAATATATCTAATATTATGGCTAGCCCTATGTGTACAAATGTACACATAGGGCTAGCCATAATATTACTACGAGTATGAATGCACGCGTGAAGTTATTACAGCGGTGAAGTAATACCGTAATAATAATAGTTATAATCGGAATAATGATGATATAATGATAATATTATTATTGGTAATAATAACAATAATAATGATACGTAATATTATTAGTAGTAGTATTACCAATATTATTGTTGTTTTTATTATCATATATGTGACGTAAGTCACAGATTGAAGACATACCTAGATATCCATTAAATTTTCACGGCGCACTTGAGGGATGGTCGCGGCGGACATGTTGAGAACCCTTGCCTTGGATAATGACAGGGCAGAAATTTTTCAATAAATGATAATCCATGAATCAGTATATTTTTAAAAACCAGTTGGGTAATAAGAAGGGGGAAATCGGGGGTAACTATCCTACCGATTTGTGTAATTTAGCATTCTGCACCTTTTGGTATTGTTATACTAATGTAGTTATAACTTTTTCAGATTTTCTACGCCCCCCCCCCCCCCCGAAAAATTAAATTGTATAAAAACTGTTTGCACATAGCAGTACTTTTTTTTTTTATGAAAGCAAGATTAGAGATGGCCCAGTTCATTTTCTGTTCCTTTATTCAAGTTCTATCATCTAATTACCAGAGAAGCTAATTCATTTCCTTTTCTAATCTTGCTTATTAGATGAAGATATGGTGAATGGTTCTCAAGTTACAACAAATTTTGGAAAGGTACCCCTAAAAAAAGTTTAAAAATCCTACTTTTTGAAATATGGTCCCATACAGAAACGATTATTGAGGGATAGACTGTGGTCAAATAATGTAAACAAATCTTAGATCGGATATAAATTGCTTGAGAATAGTGTTACAGAAGCTCGGAAAATATCAGTTTGATGAAAAATTGTGAACTTTTCAGTGAATGTTCTTCAAAGGTAATTTATTATCTAATTAACTATGAAACTACCCTAATTTCTATTTCAAATGCCGTTTGTTGCATGAAGAAGTCTTGACTGGTAACAAAAACTAAACTGGTATCTCCACATATACAAATCACGGCAACATGCCGTATGCATAAACAGAGTTATTGCTTGTCTCAGGCCACATGTTTTCTAGCATCTACTTGTACATTTGCGTACATGTCTGTGTATATGTATAGTTGCATACATATGTTTACACATGTATGTAAAAACATTTGCATACATGTACCTGTGTATGTAAACTTGTGTGTATATATATATATATATATATATATATATATATATATATATATATATATATATATATATATATATATATATGTAAATATGAACATGTATGTAAATATGTAAATACATCTATAAACGTGCACATGCATGCATGCATGCACACGTGTAGAGGTGTGCAGCGATAATGAGAAACGGTTAGGCTGCATCCACACCAGTGACATGTTGCTTGGAGACAAATTGGAAACATTGTGTGGGGCGCAATAGGAGACATTCGGATGCAAATATCCCATGTTAGGGGACATATCTGTTACAATGTTGAGAGACAAGTCGGCGAGAAGAATCGACGGTGAAACTGTCCACACCATATATGTCTGTTGGTGGGAGGTCTCTGACGACGTCACCTCATCCACACCAGGATTGCTAACATGTTGCCCAACAAATCCGTACCACTGTTTTGTCACTGGTGGGGACTTAGGCAACAGCATTTTTTTTCTTTCTTGAATCGTGGGCAAGTCTTCTTGTTGATAATGAAAAGTAGGCGGGAGAAGAAAAGAAAAACAAAATATAAAAAAAGATATATCCCCAACTCAAAAATAAGACGAGTGTACCTCCTACCTTCCAAAGATCAGAAGTAAAGGAATGTATCAGTTCCAGACGCACCTGTAGGAAGTACAATTCTGTCATACTACAAGTTCTGAGGAGCTGAATTAAAACAAATAATTCTTTCAACCAGAATTTGTTATTTTGGATATCAAAATAAAGATATTCACGATAGACGTTAGACATGACATGACACGACACATGAGAGTAAGGTATTTCCGCCAAATATATTTTATTTTTATTTCGAGGACAGGAGAAACGATACCATACATATTAAATCATAGACAAATTGACGCACTTAATTTTTGTCATTTCTTTCGCGGACATCACAATGTCGGAGGGAAATTAGATTAAGAAATATTCGTGATTTTCACCTTTTTTTCATTTTCCTGGAAATGGCGGGCCCGCTATTCAAGAATTGCCCTGGCCTTAGAGTAGCAAGCGGTTCGTATTTACCGAGTAATCAATTTTATTTGTTAGAAATTACCATTTAGAGATCGTTGATGTTTTGAAATACAAACTCACCACTGTTTCCCATGGAGATTTATTTTCTCAATGTAATAAATAATACGAACTGTATAATTATAGGCTTATATCACACAAGTTATTTGACATGATACGTGGGATTCTTAACCTTATATACTTAGGTCGTTCATATATAATATAAATTAGCTACAATGTTACTTTTATGGGTTTTCTCGAATGTTTACGCTCTATTTAATGAAAAAAAAAAAAAAATCTTTGCTATGTGGAGTCTAACAGGGTGGCTGCAGCATGTAAAGTTTCGCCTGGCTCGTGAAAAACATGTGAAAATTTGTTTGATAATTTTTAGATTTTCATTTTTTACATCCTAAAACCCTTGTAGGAATTTGATATAAGACACTTTCATCCTCCCGTGACATAATTCAGTAGTTTAAGTCAATATACAGTGTTTCATTTTTGCACCGGTAGGGAATAAATACACAAGTAAAAGTTGCACACAAAACGATTGACTAAAGAGTACTCATGAACCCCATCAAAGTCAAGTTTACTTCACAGAGGATTATATTCACGTGGGTAATTCTACATTTCTGTACGAGTGTGAAAAAGGGATTAACTCATTCTCGACAACCCCCCCCCCTTAGAAAATTGGCAATTGTGACGCGATGATTAGAAATAAACAAAATAGATAAATTTCTGAAAGCTTATTAAATTTCACATAAAATGAGAGGTCATCATTTTTCGGAATAATTTTTAAAATCTGGCAAGCGTCCAATGAAATGATTATGAAATTTTTCATACAAGTAAACAAACATGATATGCCGTTCACATATGAAGTATTTTAATTTCTTTGTTTTCAACATATAGTTAATATAATCAGTGAGCAAAACATTTCGAAAATGCAAACCTCCCTCCCCCCATGGGGGGTAGGATTGCCAAATGATCCGGATCACCACCAAATTTTTTGGGAATATTAATTAGGCTAAGACAAACCTCAGGTAAAAAGTTTAAAATCTGTTCATAACTTTTTGAGTTAGAAAAAAAAGTCGTGGATCCGAACTATGGTCTGCTTCACCTACACGCCTCTGGTTAAAATCTCATTAAGATGTGTTCATAACTTTTAGAAATATCAGAAAACACAAACAAAAAAACAACAAAGAAACAAACGGAAGTAACAATATAAATAAACAAAAGGTCATGGGGTACACGAAAATGATCTACATGTGCTTACATTCCTTATATACATATTTTTACTCCGCAATGTACTTATTTTTCGAATTTCACGGGAGGTCTGACCGTGAAAATTGGCTACGCGGCCCCGTAGAGGTGATCCGCATGCGTCATATATGCTTTGACGTCCGGCCGCGCTGAGAGGACACGTTTGATACCAGTCCGATTGGAGAACGGTTATTTTTTTACCAATTTTGTACGTTGTAAAACCCCATTTGAGCAACAATAATGGATAAATAATAGATAATTACACCATATACAAGTACTTCGTCCATGACTTGTCATGTAAAATGTAAGAATAATGAAAAGGAAACAGATCATGATGTTAAGGTCCTTCACATTTTTACGCATATCACACGCATTTTTAGTCCGATTTTAACGTATTATGGCTCATAATGTCGATGAATAGTAGATCTATTACATGCTGCAATAAAGAATTGCTATAATGTCATGTGCTTCTTTAAAAAATGACATTTTCAGTATCCCTTTTATGGGTGTCGAAATAGTGAGCTTTCGGAAAATATTCACCCCCCAAAAAAGTAAAGTCGACTTCTCAAAAGTGGCTTTTGCATATAAAAGTAGAAGGATGGTTCTATTTAGACATGAAATCAGAATGGCTGTATGATTTTTTTTTTTTTTTTTTTTGGATTTTTGAGAATTTGTTTATAATGGTCAATAGGCCTATAGACACCGAAGGTCACTGCCAGCACTCTACATTCTACATAAGATTTTGAGAAACCGTTATGTGCTGGCAATGTCCGGAAGACTTCGGAATGCAGGTAGATGATAAGAGGATTATGGTGTAGTAAGGCTACTCTTATACCTTGTTTTGTTAATATGAAAATAATCATGAAAAGATGAGGAAAACGAAAAATGTCGATATCTCTACACCACCTTTATGGGGGGAGGGGGGAGTCCTTACGGGCACAATTTATGTCCAAAATTAACATATGGCTTATTTTGTTGAAAAATAAAAATACAACTTGTTTGAGAGCGTTTTTGTGATTTTTGCCAGTGCTTCTTGTAAAAGTGGTCTATGTAAGAAAATTTTTACCTTTTCCTTTTTCTTGAAGTCCCCTGCTACAAAAATTCACCCCAAAAATATGAAATCGAAATCGAAAAAAAAAAACTCAAACAACCTGCATTTTCATATTTTTTTCCGAAGAATTTCGTTTTTTTTTACAATAATTAAAAAACTGTTTGGCCGATTTCGAAAAAAAATCGACCACAGGGAATGGGAAGGGGTCTAAATAAAAGGGTGAGTTTCATCTAAATCGGTAAGAAAAATTGAAAAATCGACTGTATTGGAACTATAGATACATTGTTGAAGAAGTATTTTGATAGAATGTATCATGGTCTGGACTAGGTTTAAGCATTTTTGGATCCAGTAATTATGTCATGCCCATCCTGCACAATGGATTGTATTACCTTTAGTTGAATACAGTGGCATCTCGTATATAGGCACTGTGTTGCATCACCCATTATATATAACAAACAATAAAAGTGTTCTTTTTTCCTTTCCTTCTTTCTTTATAATTGTATAGTATACGCTATACAATTACAGTAATCTGTAAACGTAACATCAAGACCCACCCTCTCATTTAAAACTATTGTGGTCTATTTCCAAATGTAGGAATTTCTATAATGTATGGGTCTTAAATGTAATTTGTTTGTTCTTGTGTACTTCCTGAATATTTACAAATTTAACAGCCATCAAATTCTAAGGTGTCTGCAGGAGCTTTACTAATGTTTTGATGACAACCGTCAAATCTTTTTTTTGAGGGCATTGACACTGAAATATGCTTTTC
The DNA here is from genome assembly GCF_003789085.1 of Penaeus vannamei. Classification (NCBI taxonomy): domain Eukaryota; kingdom Metazoa; phylum Arthropoda; class Malacostraca; order Decapoda; family Penaeidae; genus Penaeus; species Penaeus vannamei. The sequence continues at coordinate 532,561 of NW_020871864.1, forward strand.
CTCATTGTGTCTGTTAGATCTTTATTATTTCATTAGAGTTGTGTGCAGAGTCCTTGTGGAAAATCTGTAAATCGTCATTGTATGTAACGTGAAGCTAATTTTGGCCTGTCTGCAGATTTTTTATTAATATTTCAATAAGGATTGGGCCTAATATAGATACTACTTGCTAATTGCTGTGCTGATACATTTTCAGGAATTTTGACCAATTTGGTATAGTTGGTTAAGCGCCTGCTATGGCTCGTTGTCTTGCAGCCGGCGCGCGAGTCCTTCAGCACCCGGAGAGGTACGTCGCTAATGAGCGCCCAGGTACACCTATGTGGACTTTAGCTTGCGGCAATCGTGCATAAGGCATTTAATTATGACATTGCGCATAGATATGAGTTCGTGGATGTTCAAGGAACACTTTTATACCAATATCAGGAAAAAATTATATCACCGTGATTTATGACGAAATATTTTGTGAAATATATCTATAAAAAATGTATGTTTTGTGTCTTTTTACACACGAAATATGCTTTGATCGAGACTCCCTGGTAATATGTTTTAGTTTACGAGGTAATATATACGTATATCACATACGAAGCACTAATGTTTAAAAATAGCCTTAGAAGGAAGGATTGAAATATTTTCGTTACATTTCGCTCAACGGTCGGTACATCACAGCAGGGAGCAATTTGAGTTGATTTGAAATTGGTAGTTACCGTTGTAAAGACCAATTCAATACGAATGTTACCTAAATGTCAGATTTTTAAACTTCGTATGTATAAGCGAGATACAGATTATTTCACGTTGAAGATGATAGTACTCAGTAATACCTGCTCTGAAATAAAAATATATGGAATTTTGAGCTCGGTTGTATGCGTAGTCTTCGTCTGGCGTTCAAAAAGCTATCGCATCCGTTTCGTGCGTTCCCAATAAAAATGAATATGTTTAGACGTTACCGGAAGTCTTAGGCACCATAAATTGGCAAATATCCCACAACACCTAGGCGTCTGCATGATTTTATGCACTTCTTAGTAAAGATAATTGGTGCAAATGGCTAATCACAAACTATACACTTGTTCTTTGCAATCTGTTAATATTGACAATTATCAAAGAAAATGGTATGAGAGGGATAACAAATATATTTTATTATTTAGATATGAAAGTCAATGTAGGCCTACTAGATTATGATGATTAATCTTTTTAACTTTATGTGCGTGCATTCACGTACATATGAACCTCCTCGAAAATTGTAAACACCCAGTGACCATTCCCCCCCCCCCCCCCCCCCCCCGTGTGAGGCATGGGAAATATTCAACGACTTTCGTAAGTTCTCAAATTCAATGTACTAAATTCATATGCTTTTAAAATTCTCAAGATTAAACCACCATGTTGTATTCATGCCAGGACTTTATAATTAGAATGATTTTGTACTAATGTTGCCATCCACAGTTCCCCATTTCTTCAAAATGAAAATAAAATGGAAAATAATAAAAAAAAAAAAAAAATTTAAAAAGTTTTTTATCTGGTTTAGATTAGTTGTCTCTATGGTAAAATGCATTTATTAAGCTTTTCACATGAAAATATCAACTTTTATGAACAACGAAAAAAAAAAATAACTTTATAGAATAGGGTCCCAATTGAACATGAAAATTCCTATTGACTTGGTAATCATTGCATTGCAAAGTACACTAAATAAGCATTATTTTGATATAATTAGATTTAGAGAAAAATAACAGAGATAACGAACTTTGGCAAGGGGCCAAATACAAAACGCCGTAGCTCCGTCATTTTTTATGAATTTTTGGTACATCCCAACTCAAGTAATTTTCATGCGATCCAAATGCAGTTTGTTGCTTTCACTAGAGCCTCGGCGTCCCAAGGCCAGGTAAAAGGCCGATTTTTGAATTTTTGCCTTAATCCAAAAATAATAATATTTTAATGCTGAAAAAAAAAAAAATAGTTCTATGTCAAGCTGTCCCCCACCAAAAAAAAAAAAAAGGAAATTCAAAATTCGGCCTTTTATATGGCTATAGGCTAGAGTTGATCTAACACAAGTATTTTTGGGGGAATATTCTGTAAAGAGCTGTGATAGTTGGGATGTACCGAAGACATACCAAAAAAAAAACTATTTTTTTCGACTTTTTTGCGCCCCCCAATAGGGGAGCAAATCACTGTGATGATCACTGTCGTGCATATATATTTTGACATCTTGCCTTTAACGAGCATGAAGGGCTGGGTTAAATCAGATGTCTTTGAGAATTTTGTTATTTCTAAATGATATTTCTAAATGGCTCTGTTGATTTCTTTCTTTATCAGTGGAACAGGGTGATGTCTAACAGTTTTGTTAATGAGGGAGCAGTGGCATCTATGCTGCTTTTGATTACTTACATGAGGATATTTACTTGTTTAGTCTCCATTATTTGATTATAAAAACTTGAGGATCAGCAACATGACATGGGAAGACAAATGAAAAAGAGGTCTGATCTGTTTGTGATTACATCTTGTATTTAGGGGATAATCTACTTTATATTGTTCAATTTCTGCTAATTTAATAAAATTCATGCCCTTTTATCTAGTCCCTAGAATGATCTGAGATCATTTTTTTTTAAATTGTCCACTCCTTGTGTAATAGTGAAAAAAAAAAAATACAAGCAGAAAAATGCCTTTTTGAAATTTTTTAGATTTTTTAAAAGTTATTATTATTAATATTTTTTAACAGAATCATACTAAATTTTGGGAATGTACAGGAAGCACAGGAAATTTTTTATCTACAGAATGAGGTACAATATGTGTATTTTCGACTGAATTAGACCTTCGAAATAAGGTTGTAGGTTGAATACCTAAAAAGAGGCTCTCATATTGATATGTCACTTTTACAAGAAGCACATGAAAAAACGGCAAAAACTAATTGCATCATTCAGTAGATGTATTCAGCTATAAAAAAAGCCATATTACATTTATTTTGGACAGGAAGTGTGTGTGTGCTATGCTTAACAGTGGAGTGTATAGAAATTTTGTGATTTTATTCAACGTATTTTTTACGTCATGGATAACTAATGATATATGAAATGGTATATGATTTTATCATATAAAGCTATTTCAATTTTTCATTGCGACAATGAGGGTTTACAACATAAAATTCCGGTCTGAAATATCGTTCTCCATGCCACTGAACCTCACACTCGCAGGCCGGGACGCCAGAGAAGGGGCCGTGCGCACGTGTTCCTGAGGCCTTGGGCGGTGTAAGTCTATGGGACGAATCACACATCTTTCACACTAACACTCCAGTGAAATAGAAATATATAAACATATGGTGGTGTTGCAGTGAGTATATGATATATATATGTATATACAGATCATTACCCTGTATTTCATGACCTTATATTTATATATATTGTTACCTCCATTTGTTTATTAATTTGTGGTTAGGTTGTTTTATTTTTAATACAAGGGTTACTCATAGTTATGAACAGATTTTAATGAAATTTTTACCAAAGGTGTGTCTTTGCCTAACTTGGACGCTGTTACATTTTGATGGTAATCTGGATCATGATCTTGATCAAGGATTTTGTTTTTTCAATTAAAAAAAATTACAGACAGATTCTAATGAAATATTTACCTGCTGTGTCTTGGTGATCTGGAACATTTGACAAACCTAGGGTTTGCATGTTCAAAACATTTTGCTGAAGGATGAAACTAGCAAAATATGGTCTTTTATGTGAAATTTTGGCCCTGAAAGTCTTTGGAAAATCATATTACTCAAAATCGGCAAGGTGGAAAATTTTGGTTGAAAAATGGTACGCAATTGTCTTAAAGTGTTTATGGTGACCTTTGTAGGATTCTTGACCAATTGTTCTTATTTGTTTTCTTAATTATCTTGAATATGCAATTAATTAAATGAGAAAAAGACTACTGAATCTTATCTTGAAGATACTCAGAAGATTGAGAGGTACAACTGGGAGTAGATGAAACAAATAATCACTAGTTGATCCGGGAAGGCTGGTACTTGCCTCCAAAGCTTAGAACACATGAAACTTCATAATGTGTTTTAATTGTGTTTCGGAGCTGAAATGACAAGGCTTTATATTATGACAATATTAGTAATAGAGAACAATGCTATATGAAAGATGGGAAAGAATCTTGCATTGAACTAGCTGAATACCATGAGCTGATAAAAGCCATTTGATATTCTGTGGCTTCCACCATCACATCTGACTGGATTTGAGAAGGGGTGTGGCTAGTTTTGGTAGATGCACAGCAATGGCATTGGGGAGTTGAAGAATGTCAGTATGGAAATCCAGTATGAGGTGTTTTTAGGGCCATGGTGTTTCCCCAATCCGAAGCTAGTTCACCTTGTCCATTATAACGGCTCCATTTAAAGGAGCAGGTTGTGAAAGCTTTTCGACAGCACCCAAGATTATGCTGTAATACATCCACTCAAATCACCAGATCTCAATCCCATTGAGAATGTCTGGGCAGCCATGGTCAGAGACATCCCCCAAGATCATACACGCAATCATTATATCATCGCTGCCTTAGCATTACTAGCAGGGGCGTTAGTAGCATCCATACCGGCATTCGCCATGACGTTGCGGTAACACGAAAAATTAGAATTATTAGACATTTGGAGACCCTTTTTTTCCCCTGTTCTATTTGCTTGAATTTCAGACATCATCATTATCATGGAATTTTTTAAGGACCTTTGCTATTGGAATCACAGGGATACCAATATCAGGTCGAGCTCACAGCATTTTGTACACAATATATATATATATATATATATATATATATATATAATATATATATATATGTGTGTGTGTGTGTGTGTGTGTGTGTGTGTGTGTGTACCATGAGGATTTTTAATCCTCAATGAGATTAACTGAGAAGAAATCCGAAACTTATTTTGAAGATACATTAAGATTCAGAGGTACTGTGAGGATGCCTATGCTTTGTATGGCAATCAAGAATCTTTAATATCTACTACATTTACATAGGGAACAATAGTTTTAACTTTGACAGTTTGCCACATTATAAATGGAAATGTTAAATTTTAGCATAATGTATCATTTCAAATGGTGTGATTTTTTTATTTAATTTGTGGAGAATATGCATTTCATATGGATATAAATTAATAACTATGTTATGTCTCATGATCTCACGGTCACAAACATTTAGACTTATTTTGTAGCTTTTATTATCATACTCCTCTTTTTTTTTTCAGGCAAGTAATGGTCCAAGACCTGGTTATCCGGGTGGGCATGCAGGAGGTGGACCACCTGGCAAAGGAGGCCGACCCCCTTCCAACCCAGGCCCGGGTCCTACTCTACAATACAGACATGGTCCACACCCCCCTCACCCTCTCAACGCCCCCATGCACCGCACCCACCAACCTCACAGCACCACCAACAGCAACAGCAGCAGCAACAACAGCAGCCTCCACAGCAGCAGTCACAGCCTCCACCACAGCATCCTCCAGGTCCTCACCATCAGCCACAGCAACAGCCACCACAGTCTGGTCCATTGCAGTCGAACCAGCAGTCTGGACCAGCATCTCAGTGGGTGGGATCCGGGCCGCACCAAAAACCTCAACATCCTCAACAACAGTCACAGCAGCAGTCCACTGGTCCAAGTCAACAGCAAGCACCACAGCCAAGTGGAGGGGGTGGGACAGCTGGGTCTCAGTATGCAAGTGTTCGTTATCCTGGTCCTCACCCGGGCCAACCCCCGGCTGTATCGCAGCCCCCAGCTCCTTATCAACCGCCCCCGCCATCATACCATCACCAGGTAGGTTCTTGAGGTCTTTGTAGATCGTGTTATATGCTAGGCATTTCCATTTTTCTTTAGGGGTTTCATAACCTATTACGTTCCAATTTCTATTTTCTTGAAATTATAATCTTGACCTATATATAGTTTTATGTTGAATTTGGGAAGCAGCTCCGTATTTTTTGTACAAAGTAAGTATTACACTTTGTAAAAGATTGGGTGTGACATATATGTCATGCTTAGTGAAATCAGTGTCATTTTCAGAAAGAATGTGTTATGCTTACAAACAAACGTTTACTTATATATACACAAGTTCTATGTCTTCAGCTTTGCTTTAGTTTTATATCATTCCGAGTTGATGAAAGTAGTAAAAAAAATTTAAAAATGCTTTGAAAAGGGAGATTTCAAGGAGTGCAAAGTCTCATGACACACTTATTACACTGATTGAATTAGGCTCTCTTACATCCACCCTTGCACATCTTTGTACATTTTTCCTGATAGTTTTGCAGTTTTACTCCATCATAGTGAATATCTTCTGAAACACATTTAGTGTGTCAATCTTCGCTTGACAAGGTTCCCTGGATTTGTTGGGGATACTCCCTTTTATGTAAAAGAATACTGTGGTTGTTAGAGGTTTGCTCCTTGCATTTCAACCGAGTCATGTTACCTCCATACTTTTTACGCAAGAGCCAAGCATTTTTCACGGTTTCATCAAACAACCATGTAAATATTTGGGTTGTTGAAACTGTTGCCACGACGGAGTTGCCGATCCATATGCATATGAAATTTGTTACATATGTCAGCAGCATAATTAGTTGTTTTGAGTACGTAATTTGAACAGATTTCAATTGGCAAGTCTTGTATCTGTTCTCACTCGTTCAGTGCCCTCATGAATTATCCCGTCAAATATGGAATTTATTTAAAGAGATTATCGTCATGTGAAATATGTTCATTTAATATAACCTTTCTTCATGCTTTAAGAAGATAAGCTACAGTAATGGCCAGGAATTAAAGTATGTTATGGGTAAAAGTGGCTGTGTTTTACTTGACTTATATCGCCAGATTGAAGATGGTAAAGATTGAAATTCATATTAAATAGGAATCACCTAAATAATATCAAAGTATTTCTTTTGAGAGTGATGCTCCTTCTAAAGGAAAATTCATAACCTGCTGGCATTTTAGAAGAGTTGGTTGTTTTGGACAGGAATTAGTGGAGCTACACTTCAATTGCTTACCAATGACCATAGATGCAAGGACAAGATCTAACGCCTATGTTGATAGGTTACCACAGGAATAATCTAAAGGACTTGCTATCTTTTTCAAACATGATCCAGTTTAGAGACACGTATCACAATACTTTCTAAATGTATAAGAGTGATAAATATGTAAGGTTGACCAGAAATGGATTAAACAAGACTTGTGATATTAATGAATGTTAGTTATTATAAACTACAATGTTGCTTCCTATGTAACAGAAAATGTATAGAACTTGATAAAGATATCTTGCATTATAGACGATTTCTGTTTTCTAACCTAACCATTTATTATGGCCATTGCTAAGCAGCGACGTCTAGTTGCTAGAAGTATGCAAACTCCATGTAACACAATGATTTTTATTTACCCTTATAATCATTTTCACAGTCATTATCATCTTGCTACATATCCCAGAAAGCATTCTAAATATTTCTTAAATTTATGAAGCTATTTCATATAACAGTTACATACAAATCTTTCTTATATGTCCTTGTTGAATAGATTTCCTAATATGAAACAAAATACAAGTTAGGCACATGGATTGTCCTTAAATTCCTGGAAGGAATTAAATGAAGAAACAATATTAATATGTGGAACAACACAAAATACTAGTGTACATTTTTGTCATAAGACAAAGTTTATGTATTAACTGTACATTATCCATTATCCATTATAGTTACAAGTACGATTTCCACTGTTTTCTTATCACAAAATTGTGGAATGTTAAATTGTCTAAGCATACTGATGCGGTTTCAAGTCTAGTTATGCAATAAACGCACAAACTTGCACGCACGCATGCACACAAACCCACACTAACACCCACACCACACAAACCCCACACTAACGCCACACACACCAAACCCACACAAGGACCACACACTACACGACACACACAGACACACACACACAACGAGACAACACACAGCCACGCCACACACAAACCCACACTAACGCCACACACACAAACCCACACTAACGCCACACACACAAACCAACACTAACACCACACACACACACACACACAAACACAAACATGCACCACAAACTCCCACATACACCACACACTCCCACATACACCACACACTCCCACACACACACACACACTCCCACACACCACACACTCCCACATACACCACACACTACAACACCACACACTCCACATACACCACACACTCCCACATCCACACACATACACCACACACACATACACACACACTCCCACATACACCACACACTCCACATACGCCACA
>NW_020871864.1:550812-557899 GCF_003789085.1 Penaeus vannamei
AAAAAAAAAAATAATAGAACAGTAAAATAAAACTGACAATATATAATATATAGTACATATTATATTAATACTAATTATAGTATATTAATATATATAATATATTATATATATATATATTATATATAATTATAATATATATATATAATATATATTACTATTATATAATAATATATAGTTATATACATAAGTCCATATATAAATATTAAATATTAAATATATATAATATTAATATGTAATATATTACTATTATATGAATTATAATATAATATATATCTATATATATATTCGGTATCTCATACACAGTTCCTTTTCAAAGTGTATGCTGATGACCTCGTAATTACGTATTTACCAAGCTAATTTATCATAGTAATATAAAAATACAGATATACATTTGGAGCCTCTACACTTAAAATGATCTAGTGAGTAATTGAGATAGCCTGAAGTTGAGATAATAAGTCAATTCAGTATACAGCTGGAAATTACTAAAAGATATTTATCACATTACTTATGTTATTACCCTAGAATCAAATTAATACTTTATCATGCATATATATAATATATATCTATATATATATATATATAGTAGATTAAGTAAATGTATACGTTGGAAACAACCATTATACGAATATTATTAAGGGTAAGTATAGTGTTGCAACGTCATAATCGAGATTCTAACATGAGAATACTAGAGGCTAAATAGGAGATAAGGATATCAGAGGTGCAATATATGAGTCTATTTATCAGAGTATTAAACTTTATGGAATAAATAGAGTAACATTATAGTGAATAAGTATTAAGGATGCATATATATATTAAATAGTACCCCTAACAACCTAACAGTACCTATATATATCACCAATTCCTATAAAATATAGGTATGACGATTAAGCTCAGCTTTCGTATTTTTAAAGGAGTAGTTATGTATACATGGCGGGAGATTATTTATTTTATATTTTATATTCCTCAATATATAATGTATACTACTATCCACTTATTGTATATACTATATTTTTTGTCTATATTAGGCATATATTTATAGGGTATTTATTAGGGTCATTAGGTTACTACTCTATCTATCATACGACCTCACAATACGTAATGAACTCTAGGGGAACTCATCATTATAATATTTAGCTTAGTTAGAATAACTCCATGACGAAAGTGTAGTTTATTTAGTTAAGATGTGCAATATCATCATGTAGTCATGCCATGCTATTACTAAAAGTAGTAGTTAGGTGAAGTGAGATATTTTATTATACCTAGTAAACTTGTTGCTAATGATATATGGATGACTCAACCTGGAAATGAGAGGAAGGTACCGAACTACCTGCATGAGATCTAGATTAAAAGTAAAACCTCTCACATAGTAAACTCTTCTAATGAGTAGGTATTCATGTTATAGCAATATGATTTTGCCGATATTTGATGATAAAAGAAAACTCTCACTTACTGTATGAGATTCTACAGTAAGATTTAAGCAATAGGATAATGACTCACAATAAATCACAATATTGCACCCATATAAATAAGATATTACTATATACTAAAGTGGCCTATGAAATCAAAGTCTATAGCTGAGTAAAATGGATTATCTCAAATATGATACCTATACTAATACTTTAATAACAGTTAACATGTATATATATTATACTATATATACATGCCTATATATATTCTATATTATATCATATATAAGCGCGTATAAATATGGAAATGTTTCATTAGATCTCTTTTAGTTGAGTAGTTTATTATATTATTTCTATATCTTCATCTTCTACTATACTCTCTACCTATCACTTATATATCTTATGTATATTTATACTTCACTCTCTCTTCACTTCATTCCACCATATATATGCATATACATATAATATATCAATATATATTTATATATATAATATATATATATATATACTCTATTCTTATCTTATCTCTCTTATGTCACTATCTACACTTACTCTCTTTATTCTTCATTTACTTACTTCACTCTATATCCTCTATATAAATATATATCCAATGCATATACTACCATCTCTTCATCTCTTTTCTCTTACTTACCTCATCATCTAATATATATATACCTCTATATACTCTCATCTCGATTTCTCTCGCATATCTACAATATATCTAGTATTCTATATAGTATAATACCCTACCTCCTCACTCATCTAAATATCTATCCTATATATGATATCTCCTTTAATACTACTGTATGTATATATAAATGTATATATAATATTAACATTTTGACCATATATAATATACTATACTGATCTAGAATTGTATTATAATTATTATTTTATCATACCCACTGCATAATAATGGGTACATATGACACGTTTTTACTATTGCTAAAGACTACACATGAAATCGAAATTCATTTTGATGATACCAAAGCATTATTTACATTTTTATGGCTTTTCTTACTTTTTACTATGAGAAATAAAGGAGAGTAAATAAATAAGTTAATAAAATAAAAACGTAAGTATTTTATTTTTTTAGAGAGATATTAAATAAATATACTGTTATATTATATATATATATAAGTAAACTATAGTACAAATAAGTTCATCATCATAAAATTGTAGTCAATAATTAATATTGTTAATTAAACAGTTGGTATCCATTCTGTATATATAGTGACAACTGCTGTATAAACATATAATGTATTCAATATCCGAAAATAACTATTGATTAATATAACTAAAAATTGATGGTAGTAGGAGTTAAATAGTTATGTACTATCAACTCACCAACGACTACGTAATATTACAATAATATAATGTTAGTAATATATGTATTAATGATAAAAATGGATAATGTAATTATAATCATCGAAGTATAAGAATTAGTCATCATTAATAATGTTTAATAAGATCGATAAATAGTAATATAATTAATATACATCGTTATAACTAAATATAAAGTAAAATAATGATAATAATTGCATATTGAGATTAATATAATTATATATAGAATAATAAATAATTACCATATTACATTAATATCAATTAATCCAATATTATAAATGTAGTATGATGTAAGAGATAAATTAACCATAATAATGATTATATATAAAGTTACTCATTGTTAAGTGGTAGTACGTTAGTTAAATTATATAATAATGATGCAATTATATAATAATTAATAAATGAATTATGTAATTTGGAAGAAAAATAACTCTGTCACTACAAATACTAGTGTCATCTGGATACTGTCATATATACATAATTGAAATAAATACATATAAGTAAATATGTATTAATAATACAATAAAAACGACAAAAATAGACGTTTCGATATTATTAATAAAAGATTTACAATAAAGTATGTATTTAATGATTTTGTTCATATATAAATAACACATAAATGAAAAGAACAAGTAAATGTTAGTATGGCACATATCAATCTATCATCTCTATATTTAATTATAATTCAACTTATATATAATTAATGACAATATAAGCGGTTAGTTATGTAATCGTACAAATAGTTACTCTTACATATACATATTAATCCATCAATGAATATTTTTACATCCATCAATTCCTTAATTCACACTTAAATATTAATAAAAAAAACTTATTAATTACCTTCTAATTTGCATCCAGTTAAAAATACATAGTATCATTCTGAGCGTAATATATTATTTACTCGCAAATATTTGAGCATATAGAGTTATCCATTATGTGTCAGTTCTATCCTAATATTATTATTCATCTTATCAATTCATTACCTATGCAAATATATAATAATATTACATAATAAATTCATAACAAATTAAAAGTTATCTTAATTATCTAATATTCCTGCCCATCCACATAAAAACACAAATACTGTCAATAAATCTTATATTGCACACTCATAATGAGATACATATTAATATACAATATCAAACTGGCAGAAAATAATCACGGTTAAATTTTATTATCACATATATAATGAGGAAATATATAATAGATATTTAATAACAAATGCTTATATCTATTCCTTCATTTGAATAACACACTCACACTATATAAAATTTACATATCTTTATGATATAATCAATTACATAGGCTTATTTATACTCTATTATTATTTATTCTAGAGATTGAGAATCTATAGAAAAGACTAGTGGATATATATTTTAAAGTATTAATATCAGGTGTAGTCCCTGTTACCATTAGAATTATTTAAGTATAAAAAATCAATATTTTTAAAATATGAAACAGTAACTATAAAGCGCATTAGTAATTTATACTATATAATATGAGTAAACATAAAGTCTGTAAGTATATTCTCCGAATCATGGAGGGTAATTATTTAGGGTAATGCTACATAGAATATATACAATACCTACTACTAATATGCAAAAATATTATATAAAAAGAAAGATAACTAAATAATAGACATAAAGTGAGTTTTTAAAGTTAGAGTTTATATCCACTTACAAATGCATATACATATAAATAAACTATGAAAACCATATTATAAATCAATTATATATATGAAAGAAATATAACTGAGTAATAACTTTTATCTATAATGTAGGGATAAACTCAAATATAATTAATAATAAAGTATAAATAAGTTTTATTTTTCCTATCCTGATTCTTCCATTCACTCATACCTAGTCACTCAAGCTCTTATTAATCAAATCAGTCTTTCTGCCTAGAACTACTACTCACATATAGCAATCGATGGATCTCGTCACTGGAGATCAGAGTCAGTATATATTAGTATGCGATATTTGAGTTTCTGTACTCGCCTACTTCTCACTATTCTTGTGCATGGATTATCGAACCGAACGAATATACGGTCGTAGCAGTACATTATATTTTCAATACGACGAACCACCATTATAGATCAGGTACGAGGACTATGCCTAATAACGAGATCGCAACGGTGGCCTGGGATCTCCACCGACGCGTTCGTCGAGTGTGGGGTAACTCTCCACCTGCCCTGACGCCAACCGGGCTGTGGGGGTAGAAGGGGACGGGGCAGGGGAAGGAAGGAGAGGAGAGGGGGAAGGAAGGAGAGAGAGGGGGGAAGAAGGGTTCAGAGGAGAGGAAAAGAGAGGGGGGGAAGGAAGGGTTCAAGGAGAGGAGAAGAAAGATGGAAGGAAGGAAGAGAAGAGAGGAAGGAGAGAAGAGGGGGAAGAAGGAGAGAAAGGGGACAGAAGAGAAGAGGAAGGAAGAGAGAAGAAGGGGACGGAGGAGAGGGACAGGGGGAGGGAGGAGAGAAGAGGGGGACGGGAGGAGAAGGAGAGGGGGAAGGAAGGAGAGAAGAGGGGGAAGGAAGGAGAGGGGAGGGGGACGGGGAGGGAAGGGAGGGGGAAGGAGAGGAGAGGAAGAGGGGGAAGGAAAGGAGAGAAGAGGGGGAAGGAAGGAGAGAAGAGGGGGGAAGGAAGGAGAGCGAGGAAGGAGGAGGAAGGGGGGAAGGAAGGAGAGAAGAGGGGAAGGACGGAGAGGCAGAGCGAGAAGGGTTGAGAGGAGCGGAGAATGAGGGGGAGGGAAGGAAGGGGTTTTCAGAGAGGAGAAGAGAGGGGGAGGGAAAGGAAGGAGTTCAGAGAGGAGAGGAGAAGAGAGGGGGAGGGAAGGAAGGGGCTTCAGAGGAGAGGAGAAGAGAGAGGGAAAGGAAGGGAGAGGAAGTTCAGAGGAGCGGTAGAAAGGAGTAGAGGAGAGGAAGAGAGAGGAAGGAAGGAGAGGGGAGGCGAAAGGAGGGGTTCAGATGAGAGGAGAAGAGAGAGGGAAGGAAGGAGAGGGGATCGAAGGAAGGGGTATCAGAGGAGAGGAGAAGAGAGAGGGAAGGAAGGAGAGGGAGTGGGAAGGGGGACGGAGGATGGGAGGAGAGGGAAGTGGGAAGGGGACGGGAGGAGAGAGAAAAGGGGGGGGGAAGGGAACAGGAGGAAATGAAAGAGGAAGCAGGGAGGAAAGGGAAGGGAGGGAGAGGAGAAAGCGGAAGGAGAGGAGGAGGAAGAAAGGGGAGGAGAGGGAGAGGGGGGAAAGGGAAGAGAGGGAGAGGTGAAAGGGGAGGAAGGGGAGAGGAGGAGGAAGAAGGAGAGGGAAGGGAGAGTAAGAGGGCGGAAGGAGACGAGAGGAGGGGAGGGAAGGAGAGGAGAGGGGTGCAAAGGGGAAAAAGTCGGGGAGAAGGAGGAGAAAGAGGAAAGGAGTACGTATAGAGTGAAGAAGGAGAGGAAGAAGAATAAAGGAAAAGAGAAAGTAAAAGAAGAAGAAAGGGAAAACGAAAGGGAAGACGTGGAGATAACAGAAGAGAAGAAGGAGAGGAAGAAGAAGAAAGAAAAAGATAAAGTAAAAGAGGCGAAAGGAAAAACGAAAGGGAAGACATGGAGATAACAGAAGAGAGAAGACGGGGTAAGGGTAAGAGAAAAGGGAAGAGGAAGAGATGGAAAAGGAAGAAGAGGAGAAGGAAGAAGAGGGAAGATTAATACTATGGGGCAGGAAGTGGTGTGAGACTAGATATTAAATATTAGATTACGAAAGCTAATATTATCAAAACGGTGTTAACATTATTGGTTTTGATTGCAGGAGGCGTGTGTTGTGTGTGTGTGTGTGTGTGTGTGTGTGTGTGTGTGTGTGTGTGTGTGTGTTGTGTGTGTTGTGTGTGTGTGTGTGTGTGTGTGTGTGTGTGTGTGTGTGTGTGTGTGTGTGTGTGTGTGTGTGTGTGTGTGTGTGTGTGTGTGTGTGTGTGTGTGTGTATGTGTGTGTGTGTGTGTGTGTGTGTGTGCGTGTGGTGCGTGCGTGCGTGTGTGTGTGCGTGTGTGCGTGTGTGCGTGTGTGCGTGTGCGTGTGTGCGTGTATGCGTGTGCGTGTGTGCGTGTAATGCGTGTGTGTGAGTGTGTGTATGCGTGTGCGTGGTATGCGTGTATGCGTGTGCGTGTGTATGCGTGTGTGTGTGTGTGTATGCGTGTGCGTGTATGCGTGTGCGTGTATGCGTGTGTGGTACGGTGTGTGTGTGGTGTGGGTGACCGTTTGTGTGAGCGTGCGTCGTCGTTAGTGACATGTATGCATTGGACTAGCTGTGCATGTGCCTGAATGCCCTGAATGAACCATGTGCCTGAATGAACCATTCTTCTCATTTCCCC
>NW_020871864.1:567999-572999 GCF_003789085.1 Penaeus vannamei
AGCATACCAAGCCTTCACATCAAAATCACCTTTCTTTACACTATCTTGACTAGTTTACAAAAGGAAATAGTATATTTCATGTTTTTATGCGAATGAATATTCGTCAATTCCTGAATATCTATTTTGCATCTAATCCTAACATATGCTAAATAAAACGGAAAATATCTCTGATGGTCTTAGACCTTATGATATGTGGAAACACGAAGTGAAGACGAGGCTGCCAAACTGTCACCTTTTTCAGGAGGGACGCAAAGCAAGCTGAAACCACAAATAGAGGTTACAATGGGGTAAGGGAAAGTAATAGATCCAGAGAGCTGGGCATCTACCGGATGATGGTATACAGATAGATAAGGTAGATGAGGAGGGCACCCATAACGACTGACCTCTCCCACCACTGCTGCTAAAATTTATAAAGACCAGCTCCTGGTAACTGGCTGCACGGTGAAGAAAACGACTACATGCAGAAGGGATACATCACAGAACGTCATCAAAGAAAGGTTGAACGAACAACATTGCAAACATCGCCTCCGGTTCGCCCAGCAGTATGTGGAGGAAGATCTAGATTACCAGCAAGGAGTAATAAGGACCGAGAAAAATATGCTGGAAATACACGGGGGAGTTCCGTGCTGGATGAGATAAAAGGTGTTATGTTATTAACATATATATATATATATTATATTATATATATTATATATATATAATATATATTATATTATATATACATATATATATATACTATATAATTATATATATATATATATATATATATATATATATATATATATATTATTATTATATTATATATTTATATTTATATTTATTTATATTTATATTTATATTATTATTTAATTTATATTATTATTTATATATATATTATTATATATATATATATATATATATATATTAATATATATGTATATATATGTATATTATATAATATGTATATTATATATATATATATATATGTATATATATATGTATATATGTATATATATATATATATATATATATATATATATATATGTATATATATACATATATATATATATACATATATGTATATATATGTGTATATATGTATATATATATTATATATATATATATATATTATATATATATATTATATATATGTATATATATATATATATATATATATATGTATATATATGTATATATTGTGTATATATGTATATATATATATATATATATATATATATTTATATATATAAATTAACCCTATTTATTTCAATTTGCGATATTTATACATAATAGTGTTCTATGCGTCATATTACATGTTCGGATTTTATACCATATACTTTTCACATACGACAGACGAATTATCAATGAAACGGTGAGGAGTGGCCATGTTAGAAAAAATGATTCTTCCATCAGTACGCTGCTCTGCCTTGGCCCTTCCCAGAAACAGTCATATTTGCGCAGGAAGTGGCTCATGACTAAAACCACCTGGAGGTCCTTCGATGGCCAAGCAAGGGATGTGACTCAATCCCGATGAAAAATGTTGGGGTGAACATTGCCAATGTTTGAGAAACGGCTAATGAAAGGACCTCCCAGCAGCTAAGATCATGCCACGAGGGAATGGCAAGAGTTAAGGAGGAAATCGGGACATTGCATGAACACGTCACCTCTGTCTCAGGGATTAGACACGGATTGAATTTTAATTCATTGTTATTGTAAACATGACTAGCCCCAGTACTTGCCTTCCTTTACTATAGTTACTACCATTTTTTCTTTAAAAATTCAATCATAGTAAAAATATCTCCAAAATCAATAAACATCCCCAATTAGTCGATTCACTGAAGCCTCCCATCCTCTAAGAAAAGAAAAGGGAATATCTATCAATCTGTTTATATATATATATATATATATATATATATATATATATATATATATATATATATATATATATACATATAATATATATATATATATTATATATATATATATATATATAATATATATACATATATATATATATATATATATATATATATATATATATAATATATATATATATATATATATATATATATTATCAACTACATGCTATGGCATTTTGCGTGATAAGGGGTCCAAAATGTGTATGAATTATATAACTAGAGATTCTTAATAAAGTGTTAAACAGCTGCATTTCTTTCCCACACAACGCATACAGACTGTTGAGGCGTTCTACCAGAGTTTTGCGTTTAGTTGATATTCTAAATTGATTATAAGTAGCATATTTTTTGTTTATTGAATCCGTGTTTGGAGAAAAAAAATGTTACTTTTCGTTCATATTATACATTCAAGATATACACAAAGTATACACATAAGAACTTTGATTTTGTGATAAAGGACAAGTATGCCATTTTTTTCATATACACATACACATTTCGCAAACAGACGTGTATTGGCAAAAAGTAAAATAAAAAATGCATATATAGCAAATAAGAATAGCTATTTGACTGACTTATCAGTACTTTTTTTAAATATCAGATATACAGCACATGTATTAAGAGACGGTTCTTAGACTTTCGCTATTAGCCCTCCTGGGACCCAGCTACCTAGTAGTTGTGTAGCCGACCCCTGCAACCTGCAGCGGGGCATTCTTCCCCCAGGTTAGGTCTGGGTCCACAACCCTCACTATCAGCAGCTTCTCGAAGAAGCATACTGAGACCTGATTGGTTGACACCGGACACCTCACGGCTCGCCTGTTGGACCGCACGCTCCCCTCGTTCCCGGGAAGCTGGCACAGCTCACCCCTTCTTAAGCTCCGGCGCCTGGGCCGAGTTCAGCCCCAAGCCACATAGGCATACAAGGGAACGAGCTTGCTGATAAACTAGCTGAAAAGGGAGGGGTATGCCCCCATCCTCCATGATTGTTAAACCCACCCGAAGAGGACTAGGCCAAAGTACCAAAGCTGCAGCGTGTGCGGTCCTCCGGGGAGCACATAGAGAAAATATCAAAATCGCTCGCTGCCAAGTGGTACTCAGATGCTTCAGGCTATGAGCCACTGGCCCTTCCTCCAAACACAAAAAGAGGTACCGAAGTCATACTATTCAGACTAAGACTAGGTTACCCATGCGCTTGGCAAATTATTGACAATGAGACTGCCAGGTTATGCAAACACTGCGGCGAGTCAAACGCCACCCTGTTACATTAATTGCAGAATTGTGTACACACAATTTCTGAGGCAGGGACCACCCACCACAGCTGCCGGGCTGGTAAAAAAGGTCTGCAACATGCTTACCCCATGGCAGCTGGATCGCTTGCTCGCAATTCAGCCACCGCGATAAGCATGTAGTTCAAAGAAAACATCTGAGTTAACTAGAAATAGTTAACACAGGCCGGGCCACTCCAGAGAAAAGGCCCGGGCGAAGCATGACTTTGCAAATCTGACTGAATTGACTGAACCGAGTTCAGCACTCACGATCCTCCAGTAGAGCAAGACAACAGCAATAAGGCTTACCCAGGCCTTAGCCGTCGGTTGCCAGACTTTTAGACACCAGACCAGCCTTACAGAGTTGTGGAAACGGGTCAGGCAAGCGCCAAGCCCCGAAATGCATGCATCATGACCCACAGTCAGAGGCTCACAGACTAGGGCTTGAGTTCTCAGCAAGAACCAGCAAGAACAACCTGCCTCCAGTGATGAGCGATAAACAACAAAACTTAAATCCAGGTAGGCTTGCTTTCATCAGAGACAAGGCACTTGAACCCGATGACATGGATGCCTTGTTCTCTCTCGGGGAACTAAGTTGGAAAAAAGCCACAATAGTTCCCATCCCTAAACCAAAGGAGCAAGTACCGTCCCACCTCTCTTCTTAGCTGCCTGTGAAAAACAGCTGAGATGGTACTCAACAGGCTCCGATGGAAAACAGGATCCCCTCATGAACACCTGCACAGGTTCACAAGGGTTAAGAGCACAGCACACAGCATTTCCACACTCCTAAGCACAATATGCACCTCACCCACTATGGTTGTCTTCCTAGACTTGGAGAAGGCTTTTGAACTGGCAAGCCCCCTTGCCATTCAGGAGACCTTAATCCACAAAGTAGTCAAAAGCAGACTCTTGGCCTGGATAGCTGAATATTTAAAAAACAGATCAGCAAATGTCAGATTTCAAGACCACCTCTCACAGCATACGCCACTTGAGAATAGAACACCTCAGGGTGGAGTTCTCAGTTCAGCCCTTTTCAACACCCTCATGTCCAACATACTCGACATTCACCTGCCAGAAGG
This sequence comes from Penaeus vannamei, assembly GCF_003789085.1. Taxonomy (NCBI): domain Eukaryota; kingdom Metazoa; phylum Arthropoda; class Malacostraca; order Decapoda; family Penaeidae; genus Penaeus; species Penaeus vannamei. The sequence continues at coordinate 572,236 of NW_020871864.1, forward strand.
ATGCAAGATCATCTCTTATGCTGATGACCTGGCAATCATAGCTGCTGGCAACCACTGCCTAACTAGAGTTCAGCGTTTTCTGAATCTTGTGTCCGAAGAGTGTTGTAGGATGAGTCTAAAAATATCAGCAGCAAAATCAAAAGCTATGGCTCTGAGAACTATTGTCAGAAACAAAAAACTCACTGTTCAGGATCTGGACTACCTATACCTTGGTGTATGGATAGGACAGGATAGGAGATCCAATACCTGCTCGACCGAACCAAGGAAAGACTGTCAGTCATGACAGGGAGACACACAGGAGCAGGACACAAAGTACTAAGATCATTCTATGTACATGCTGTCCGTCCTATTATTGACTACGCATCTGTCGCCTTCATTGCTTCCAGCACAACATTAAAAGTAAGACTGGAAACAATACAAAATGAAGCTGCCAGGATCATTCTGGGAGCACCCAGATGGACAAAGGTCATCAACCTCCTCATGGAATCTGATTTACCGTCCCTGGACACCCAAATTGATTTAATGACAGCACAGTTCCTTTCCAAGGTCTTGCAGGCACACAGAAACTCTTACTTAAGGCAAAGAGTACTCAGACGCCTACAACAAGACTATCAATTGTTTGCGGACAACTCTTGGCTCACACACACAGCCAGAGTACTGATACACTTTCAGCTAAAAGAATCACTGCTTGCCAAGGGCATGGACTCCCCTCACCCTGACTACAAAGAACCCCCGCCGTGGGCAAACGAAATGATCGAATTCTC
>NW_020871864.1:595113-605797 GCF_003789085.1 Penaeus vannamei
GATTTGGAATTTAACCCAAAACAGAAAAACAAGACTAAATATATACGACTTCCATATGTGAGCGGTCTTACTTTTGAACTCAGGAAATCCTTACACATAATCTCAGACAGTGCTATCCTCAGATCAGTTTTCGGTTCATCTTTTACGATAATAATACCATGGTTAATTACTTAAGGTCGTACTTTAAAACCATTCGAATGGTGGTGCTCGCACTGCCATATGGCGCTCGCGAGCCACTCGAGCCCTTATGCTGCGTTCGGGACTGCTCGTCTATCTCGTCCAGACATCTTGTCCAGGACCAGCAGGACGAGAGTCGCCGCGTTCAGAACCTCCAAGACCCTTTCTGCCCAGAATACAACCGGCTCGAATGTAAACATTCACTTTTTTATCATACCGGTGTCTTTATTTTGCACGCTGCATAGGTTTTGTAACTCCTTTGATGCACATTTAACTTACCTGCAACTGAGAAACACAAAAATGTCCTTTGATAACACCAATTAAGGGTCATAAAATTACCCACCAATATCTTGTGGTTACCTGCAACTGTCAATGTTTACATACAAAATCTATTGTGACGTCATCTCGTCCTGCTCGGCCACCTTCGCAGAAGGGCGAGTTGGACGAGCTAGAAGACTACTTGTCCTGGACGAGATAGTGGAGGTTCCGAACGGTCAAAACATCTCGTCCAACTGGTCTGGACGAGATAGACGAGCAGTTCCGAACGCAGCATTACTCTCAATACAATTCAACGCCAGGGAGGGCGCTGGTGGTCGACGCTTGGCGCGAAATTTGATGATGGTTGACATTTTGAATTTGGTTATCACCTAAGTTGTCAACTAGTCCTTTCTTGATATACAGCTTATCTTATATAATTCAATTTTGTTGATAAAACAAAATTATCATTCACTCACATGTACATACACTTTGATCACTCTAACATACACATCCACAGTATTTGATGAACGCAGTAATTATGTCAACATTTTTCCTTCAAGAATGAAATTGGTCCACTGCCACCAGAACGACAGCGCCAGCGATGGCAGTAGTTTTGAAGTACTTAAAAATCCTACCGCGGCCTGGCGTTGGCGCTCAACTGGCGGTGGATCAGTTTCGTACTTTAAACATCCTAGCTTCGAACGCCTGGCGTTCCGACGCCCGAACTGGCGTTATATTATTGGAACCCGAGTGGCGGTGGAGCGCCAGCATGAATGTGTCTTTCATGGTGGCGCTCGACAGTTTTCTTCTTTACTGTTAAGCCTGCACTCAACGAATATTTATTTCATAAAAGGTAAAACGACACAGAAAATTTGGATAGTGTTTGTATAATTATTTAACAATTATTAATAAAGACTTTACTGCATATATTGGAATCTATTCCAACACTTCCCCTCACTTAAGTCTCCTTATTTCATCGTTATTTTTTAAGAATTTGTTGAACATGAAGCAAATGCATTGTGTGCAATCTTTAATGCACATTACATGGAATTAAAAACATGATAACATGTACAAATAACAAATATTTCGCATTTTACTAGTCTGTGCATAGTCGAAATATTACATAGTTTATGACTTGAATTGTATGATTGTGTGTGTTCACACACACGCACACACTCTGTATATAGGTACATATATACATATATATGCATATATATATATATTATATATATTATATATAATATATATTATATGCACATATATACGCATTTTTTACCAAACACAATATTGTTTGGTTTCCGCGTGGGACCCATCATGTGTGTAAGGGTAATGTGGTCCACGGAGCGTGCAATGGTTCAGTTCAGAAAAAAATTTAACTCCTTTAATAATGAACACTGAGTTAGACGAATGAATCTAGGACTCAATGCAAGACTTACTTAGTTTCAGACAAAGCCTGGTCCTGTTAATTAGGACCGAGTCCTGGAGTTAGAATTGTAGAAAAACTTCCCACAGCTTGACCACCATGCCACCACTCGTCCACCAACACTACTTGATAGATTTTTTATCTTTTTGTTTGGAAAGACAAACACAATATTGATATGCCTTTCTCGATCGGCTCTCTCTCTCTCTCTTTTTCTTCTCTTTCTCTCTCTCTCTTTCTCTATTTCCTTCTTTCACCCTACTTTCAACTCTTTGTCATGGGCACGCTCCCCTCCATTGCAGCCAAGGTGTGCCACTTACACACTTACGAGTTTCCTAATTTATTGATTCATTTAAATTTTAGTCGAATACCTATCAGTACCATCGATCGCGGTCATTTTAGATCAGCTTAAAATTGTGTGATTGGCTGGAAACAGAAAAACATGTGAGAAATAATGGGAGAGAAAGCACGCAACTTGCCACTTGTCTCATAAATCATAATATATCCCTTTTCTCTTTGTTTTCAATATCTTTCCAATTATCTCTCTATCAGCCCATTGTTACATTTCACACAACTCATTAACACTCACTATGTTAACAAGAAGCTGTGCAGACAAAACTATGTAGGTTGACAAGGGGTCTGTGCATTTACCAGTCTACAGAGAGAGAGAGAGAGAGAGAGAGAGAGAGAGAGAAAACTCCTGAAAATTTTTCCTGAAATGAACCATTGCACGCCCCGTGGACCACATTACACTTACACACATGATGGGTCGCTAAGCGATATCATTGTTTTTGGTAAAAAAATATCAATCACTGTTATTCTGATATCGGGGCTGTGAACTGTAAAGTCATATACATTACAATGGCTGCATATATATTGGTAAAAGGAAGGGATGACCACTCACGCATCTAACTGAACAGTTTTCACTGCACAATCAGCCTAGTCCTTGTGACCCTAAGACGTCATTTACACCATCCCTGCTGGACTGCTTTTTTTTTTTTTTTTTTTTTTTTTTTTTTTGAGGGGGGGTCTATGGCCTACAAAATTGACTAAAATTGTATCTAATTTAATTGCTCTGATCAATTGCAAATTTGAGACATTGATGATGGTAGTGGATAACTAGGAGACTGCACTGCAGTCACTGCAGCCAGAGGGAAGGTGTCCCGCCTACCACCGGAGTATATGTTTTGGCAGAAGCTCGACCACAACTCATACTAGTATAAAGAAAATCATAATATAATTTTTTTTTTACAAACGATAATAATTATTAGTGAGCCAGTGTTTTTTTCATATAAGTATGATTTTTTCATGCTAGTAGAATACGTGGTCGAGCTCCTTTAGTCCTATTTTCTAAATACGAGCTGTCTGTCATCGGTCGTAGAGTCTCAGTCATCTATTTGAAAAATTAGACAAGTTACTGAAAAATTAGACATGTTCAAAAGAAGGATGGGTAGGTGGTTATCATGAAACTACACAAAGGATTTCAACAAATGCACTATATGATTGAATATATAGCAATAATAATAAAAATAATAATCTATATTAAGAGAGAGAGTAAGAAACGTTTTCGTCATCTATGGTATCGCCGTACAAATTGCCAATTGGGACAGTCACTATAGTTGCACTGCAGTTAATGTAAGAAGTTTTTGCTGGGGAGCTCTGAATCAGTTTGCACGTGCAAGTGCTATTGTGTACTATATTGACTTAGGCGTGCTGTGATTGATTGAGTTGTCGTGGTCGGATCGGGGTTGTGGGATTAGTGGGCCATTTAATGGGGAGTGGGGCTTGCCCCTGAGCATGCTAATAGTATTGATAATAATATTAATATTAATGATAGCAATAATAATAATAAATAATAATAATAATAAGAGAGCTGATAATAAAAATAACAATAACAATAACAACAACAATAATAATAATAAAAGTAATAATAATAATAGTAATAATAGTAGTAGTAATGATAATAATAGTAATAATAGTAGTAGTAGTAGTAATAATAATAATTATAATAATGATTAAGCAATCCCGACCCGATGATGAGAAATATTCCCTATCATCAGGGACCTTTCCTAAGTTGGAGAGAAAAAGAAATACAGACGTAGAAAGAGGGTGAGAGACTGGCAGAGAGACTGTAAGAGAGAAAGAGAGAGAGAGAGAGAACTAAAGAGAGAGGGAGAAAGAGAACTAAAGAGAGAGGGCGAAAGAGAAAGAGACAAAGATCTCTGCATGAAGGGTAATATTTTCCATTGCGTAATAAAAATAATGATAATGAAGAAACTAACAATGATAATAGTAAAGATAATACTAATGATAATAACTGGCATGCCCAGGGGCGTACCCAAGCAAATAATAAAAAAAAGCTTTATCGCCCCCTTTCCGACCCACCTACACCCCCCCATCCTACCACCAAAAACTCAATCAACCAAATCACACCTGAACAGCTGCAGAGGCGACGAACAGATGAAAATTAAAAATTTGGCGAGTTGCCAAAATGCTCAGAAGTCGACTACCCCAAGAAAACACGTAGCTTTATATAAGCTTTCGAACGAGTGGTCAACCATCTCTCTATCTATTTCCGTTCTAGAGATATTTTGTTTCTAAATTTGTATGTATGTATGAATGTATATATGTCCTAATAACGGTCGGGTGAGCCCCTCCTTGTATCCCGGCTTCTCTTGGGCCTACAGACCCAAAGTTACATGTTCTTACCTAGTCTGGAACCATTTTTCTAGAACCCTCAAAACCCGCTAATTGGTATATAGTGTATCTGTACTGGCCCCGCTTTCAGATGGAAGTTCTTGAATCTGACTTTTCGTAGGTTTTAGCTACACATGGCTATTGTTTAGGAGTGGATATGAGTTAGTTTGAGTTGATTGGGTGAATTTCAGGGGAAGGGGGGAGGAGGTTTGGGTTATGGGTCCCGGGGGGCACTGGCCAGTGCAGCGATATATATAATAATATATAATATATAATCATATCTATATATATACATATATATATATATATATATATATATGTATATTGTTATTACTTCTATATATAACTAATTAATTATATCTATTATATTATAAATATTATATATATATATATATTACTTATGTATATATACATTATCTATATATATATATATATATATATATTATTTATTATATATATATGTATGTATGTGTGTATAATGTATATATTATATATATATGTGTGTGTGTGTGTGTGTGTGAGTGTGTGTGGTGTGTGTGTGTGTGTGGTGTGTGTTGTGTGTGTTGTGTGGGTGTGGTGTGTGTGTGTGTGTGGTGTGTGTGTGTGTGTGTGTGTGTGTGTGTGTGATGTGTGTATGTATGTATGTATTATATATATAGGTGTATATATATTATATATATATATATATAATGGTATATATGTGTGAGAGAGAGAGAGAGAGAGAAGAGAGAGAGAGAGAGAGTGAACGTATATATTCATATATAACATTTATAATAAAAGTATATATATATATGTATAAATATTTATATATATATATATATAGTATATGAGTAGTGTGTGTGTGTGTAGTGTGTGTGTGTGTGTGTGTGTGTGTGTGTGTGTTTATGTGTGTTTGTGTGTAGTGTTGTGTGTGTGTGTGTGTGTGTGTGGTTAATGTATATACATATGTGGTTTGTATACGTAGGTATTTATGTATGTATATGTATGTAAATTTGTAATGTTGTCTAGTATACGTAATCTGTGCGTTGTCTATCAGTAACATACTATTATAGCACACACACCTATAATACTAATATTAATTAATATATAATACATATATATGATTATTAATATCAACAGAATATATATATTAACTAATATATAAATATAATATATATATATATAAATATTATATATATAATATTTATGTGTGTGTGTGTGTGTGTGTGTGTGTGTGTGTGTGTGTGTAGTGTTGTGTGGTGTGTGTTGTATGTATGTATATGTGTAATATATGTAGTATATACATATATATTATAGATAATCATCCATATATATAATCCATAGCATATACTAGCAAACATTCACCTTAGTAAAAATGACCTTCGTCCCGCATATCCAAGCCCTGGTAGAATAGCTGAACTCCAAAGCCGTCTTCAAAGGATATATTACAGCAGTTCGCTGTCAGTAAGTTGGGTTGCAGTGGTGCGCATGGTGTGTGGTTGTTAATGATTATTCCTGTTGCGGTAAGCGGGGCTGACCAGCAGGCCCTGGTGGCCAATGAGTATTACAGTTGAGCAGATCGTGTACCAGGGTTGACCGGGAACAACATCGAGAACCTCAACTAACCCACCAACATGTTCACTTGGATGCGGGTATTGTCGAGATCCCGCTGCCATGGATCCACTTATAGTGAGAGAACCCCCTCCTAACTGAGTTAGGTTAGAGGGCGCGATCTACCTAAGCGAACTGAAAGTGGCAAAGCAGGGGTATCTGCGGCGTACACAGCTGAACTGTTAAAGGCTGGGGGTGAACCTATGGCACGGGGGTTATGCATGCTGGTGGCCTGGCTTGCCATCTGCGGGTCCGGAGGTTCCGTTCCTCCTGATTTGAGGGTGTGAGGGGTGTGGGGTCATCCTCTCACTGGAAGGGGAAAGGGGGACCGTTGGGACTGCATGAAATCAATCAACTAGGCAGGTTTCCTCCCCGCACATCCTGAGGTATCACAGAGCAACGTCCAAGCCCCACATCCTCTGAGATGTATCAGAGACACATATTTCGCGCTTTGAGTCATGAGGAGCAGCCGCCGCGTTCAGCACGATGGGGATAGAGCATCTCCTGGTAAGTCCGTTCAAATAGACCGGTATCCTCGCGCTTTGAGTCATAGGTAGGAAGTGAGAGGCGGTGGCCGCATGCTGTTTCAACCCGATCAAGAAAGCGTTCATGTACGGGAACTGGGGAGAAACAGAGAGTCACTGAGTTGGAGATCCTAAAGAGCCCTGAGAGGAATCCAACGAAGGAGGATATTAGGACAAGATAAGCGAAGCCTGAAATACAGGTACGCTGCTGTAAAGTGTGGTGGGGGACCCAAGTTTGACTTCTTCTGTTAGGTCACAGGAAATTTGGGCAAGACTGTGTCCTTAGGCATGGAACCTGTCACTCGACGTTGCCATTCTATCTTAGCGTCTGCTAACCCTAGTGCCGGGCTTCTCGATGCATTTACAATGAGCGAAGCCCTTGGGGTCCAGAGTTCTCCTGGACCAAGACCAAGGTCAGGAATTTGGGGACTTGTAAGAGACCACGGTTGATTTGTAAGTATTGTCACAGAGTTTTAACATACAATTTGTAGTGTAGTTCATAACTCTGGGGCTGTCAGAAGCCATGAAGTCAGCAGACGGTTTCGTCCCTGTAGAGCAGGGGTCATGACTCTTTTCATCAAGAGTATTTGAGATGTATCGGTTACCCCTGTGCAGAAGGACCAAGAGCTACGGGTTTTTCAGGCCCTGATAATATCAGTTTTGCTATACGGTAGCGAAACCTGGACATTGTCCTGTGCCTTGGAGGCTCATTTTTAAAACCTTTTGGTAATAGGTCCTTGCGCCAGATCATGGGTACTGTTGGTGGGACCATGTGTCCAACCAATGGATGCACCATGAGACTGGCACAGGACCTGTTATCTGCACAATCCGTGATCGCCAACTCAGGCTATATGGCCACCTGGCTCGCTTTCCTCAGGATGATCCTGCCCATTAGGTCGTCTCTGTTCGAGACAACCCTGGTGGAGGAGGCCTGTGGGACGACCGAGTAAGTCGTGGCTTGGGCAGATCGACCAAACCTGCCGTGAAGAAATAGAGATGGGCTGAGTCCCTGCCTGGCATCTAGCCATGAGGGATCCTCGTAGGTGAAAACGATGGTGGATGCGTCTATGCGCCCCCCGTCGGCGTCAGCCCCCTTGATGATGATGATATATATATATATATGTGTGTGTGTGTGTGTGTACATACATACATATATATATATATATATATATATATATATATATATATAATGATATGTAAATGTATATATATATGTATATATGTATATATATTTATGTATTATGTATATGTACATATATAGATAGACGGATAGATATGGTAGAAAATCCCACAATGCACAAACTAGATTTATTGGTGAAAGTGAGACAACAGTTTCGGAATCGTCCTCGATTCCATCTTCGGGTCTGAGGAGGCAAGGTTCAGTTCAGTTCAGTTAGATTTGCGATCATGCTTCGCCCGGGCCTTTTCTCTGGAGTGGCACGGCCTGTGTTAACTATTTCTAGTTAACTCAGATGTTTTCTTTGAACTGCATGCTTATCACGGTGGCTGGATTGCAAGCAAGCGATCCAGCTGCCACGGGGTAAGCGTGTTGCAGACCCGTTTTACCAGCCCGGCGGCTGTGGTGGGGTCCCTGTCTCAGAAATTGTGTGTGTACACAATTCTGCAAGTAATGTAACAGGGTGGCGTTAGGCTCGCCACAGTGTTTGCATAACCTGGCAGTCTCATTGTCAATAATTTGCCAAGCGCATTTGTAACCTAGACTTAGTCTGAATATGACTTTGGTACCTCGTTTTGTGTTTGGAGGAAGGGCCAGTGGCTCATGGCCTGAAGCTTCTGAGTACCACTTGGCAGCGAGCGATTTTGTGATATTTTCTCAACGTGGTCCCGTAGGACCACACACGCTGCAGCTTTGGTACTTTGGCTCAGTCCCCTTTGGCTGGGTTTAACGATCATGGATGGGGGCATACCCCTGCCCTTTTCAGCTAGTTTATCAGCAAGCTCATTCCCTTGTATGCCTATGTGGCTTGGGACCAGTTAATGATGATTCTTCTACCTTGACTGAGGATTCTTTGGGCTATGGTTAACACTGTTGTCAAGAGGTAGATGTTGTCAGGGGGCATGCTATGCTGTAAGCTGTCAATAGTTGCTCTTGAATCTGTGTGAATGACAACGTGTCCTGCCCTTAGGGACGCGTGTGTCAGGGCTTCCATGATCGCAACCATTTCAGCTTGAAGCGTTGAGGCATTGTCAATGACCCTAATGGATGCTGTGGTATCCTTTGTTGCATAGCCGGCGCCTGCAGTATGGTTTATTGGATCCACGGATCCGTCCGTGTACTATGTTAAGCTACCTGGAGGAGTTATTTGAACAATTACCCTTTGTGCTTGTGCCTTTAGGCTAGGCATAGAATATTAATCTTTTCTCATTGTGAGATTTAGAATTGGGAATTCGATCATTTCGTTCGCCCATGGCGGGAGTTCTTTGTAATCAGGGTGAGGGAAGTCCATGCCTTGGCAAGCAATGATTCTTTTAGCTGAAAGCATATCAAAACTCTGGCTGTATGTGTGAGCCAGGAAATGTCCGCAAACAATGGTAATCTTGTTGTAGGCATCTGAGAACTCTTTGTCTTAGATAGGAGTTTCTGGTGCCTGCAGGACCTTGGAAAGGTCATTAGATCAATTCTGGTGTCCATGGACTGTAAATCAGCTTCCATGAGGAGGTTGATGACCTTTGTCCATTTAGGTGCAACTAGAATTATCCTGGCTGCTTCGTTTTGTATGGTTCCCAGTTTTTCTTTTAATGTTGTACTGGAAGCAATGGGGGCGACAGATACATAGTCAATAATAGGACGGACAGCATGTACATAGAATGATCTTAGTACTTTGTGTCCTGCTTCTATGTGTGTCTCCCTGTCATGACTTTCATGACTGACAGTCTTTCCTTGGTTCTGTCAAGCAGGTATTGGATATCCTTTTTTAAAGCGAGTGTTTGTGCTATCCATACACCAAGGTATAGATAGTCCTTCACCCATTCCAGATCCATACCCTGTATAGTGAGTTTTTGTTTCTGACATTAGTTTTCAGAGCCATTGCTTTGGATTTTGCTGCCGATATTTTTAGACCCGTCCTACAACACTCTTCAGGCACCAGGTTCAGACAACGCTGAGCTCTAGTTAGGCAGTGATTGCCAGAGGCTATGATTGCCAAGTCATCTGCATAAGAGATGATCTTGCATCCCTCTGGCAGGTGAATGTCGAGTATGTTGGACATGAGGGTGTTAAACAGGGCTGGACTAAGAACCCCTCCCTGAGAAGTTCCATTTTCAAGTGTCATGTGCTGTGAGAGGTGGCCTTGAAATCTGACATTTGCTGACCTATTTTTAAAATAGTAGGCCAAGAGTCTGCCTTTGACTTCTTTGTGGATTAGGGTCTCTTGAATGGCAAGCGGGCTTGCCAGTTCAAAAGCCTTCTCCAGGTCTAGGAAGACAACCCGGGCGGGCGAGGTGCAGATTGTGCTTAAGAGTGTAGAAATGCTGTGAGCAGCGCTCTTACCCTTTGTGAACCCATGCAGGTGTTCATGAGGGGGACCCGTCTTCCATCGGAGCCTGTTGAGTACCATCTTCTCAGCTGTTTTACCAGGCAGCTGAGAAGAGAGATGGGACAGTACTTGCCAGGCTCCTTTGATTTTTGGGATGGGAGCTATTGTGGCTTGTTTCCAGCTCTAGGGCACCGTGGCGGTTTTGTCAGGATTTGTTGATAACCTGCAAGAATGCAAGTTCTCCTGCAAGGCCTAAATGCGAAATGATGGGGTGGGAGATCCCATCAGATCCTGGGTGCTGATCCAGAACTGGTTTTGTATGATTTTCTTAGTTCCCTAAGAGAGAAACAAGGCATCTGTGTCATCAGCTTCGAGTGCCTTGTCCCTTATGATAGCAAGTCTTTCTGGATTTAAGTTTTGTTGTTTTTCTCTCATCATTGGAGGCAGATTGTTGGTGTTGGTTCTGGCTGAGAACTCGAGCACCAATCTGTTAGCCACTGATTGTTTGGATATGATGAAGC
>NW_020871865.1:7500-10000 GCF_003789085.1 Penaeus vannamei
TTCTCCGATTGTTTTATATTCTTTTTCATTTTTCCTATTATCATTCTATTGTTTTATTCTATACGGGAGAAGAGGAAGGGAAGGTAATTTTTTTCTATATATTTTTTTTTTCTCTTTATTTTTAGAGGGAGGATGAAAAAATCTATTTATTTTCCTATTTTTCCTTTTATCATTAACATTATTTTTTCTTTATTCATTCATCCTTATAATAGAACTTTTTAGGGGAAAGGAGAGATGACAAGGGGAAGATGAGGAGAAGGGGGAAGGAAGAGAAAGAGGAAGGGAAAGAGGAGGGGGAAGAGGAGGAGGAAGAGGAGGGGGAGGGGACGTGGAAAGGAAGGGGGGGGGGGAAGGGGAAGAGGAAGGAGAAAGGGTAGAGGAGGGGGAGGGGGGGAAGTGGGAAGGAAGGGGATGATAAAGGGGAGGAGGAGGGAAGAAGTGGAAAGGAAGGAGATGAGGAGGGGGGAGGGGAGAGAGGAGGGAGAGCGAGGGAAAAGGGAATGAAAAGAAAGAGGAAGGAGAGGGAAAAGGGGGAAATAGGGAGGGGGATGTTTAGAAGATATGGTGGGTAGAGGGGAACGAGGATAGGGAAAATTGATAAAGGGGGAAAGGATAAGAAGAACAGAGAATAAGAATAACGAAGGGGGAACAAGAAGAGTAGACAACATGAATAAAGATTCACGAAGAATGAAATGAAGAAAAAAAAGTGAGAAAAGAGAGAAAAAAAAAAGACATAGAATGGAAAAGAGGAAGATCAAGCATAGATCAAAAGAAGTAAGAAATCAGGAAAAGGGAAAAATAAAGAAAAGGGGAGAGGAGAAAAGGGAGGGAGAGGAGGGGTGAGTAAGAAATCAGAGAAAAAAGGAAAAAAGGGGAGAGGGGAAAAGAGGGAGGGAGAGGAGGGGGTGAGTAAGAAATCAGAGAAAAAAGGAAAAGAGGGGAGAGGAAAAAAGAGGGAGGGAGAGAAAGGGGTGAGTAAGAAATCAGAGAAAAAAAGGAAAAGAGGGGAGAGGAGAAAGAGGGAGGGGGAGAAGGGGTCAGAAACCCAGTAGGGCCACACGCCACATCGAGAACATAGACCCATGTGGTGTGTTATTGATAGTGATGGAGGTCGTACGAAATATAGGCTTGGTTTTCATGCAATTTGTTTGTATAGGGGAGAGTGAGTGTTACTGTTCGGGCTAATGTCTCTTTCACCGGGGTGTGTGGGTGGAGTGGGGTGGGGTGGGGGGTGGGAGGGGAGGGTAGGTAATCTCGGGGTCAAAATTCCGGTTCAGACCAAAGCTCCCCGTTTTTTGTCTTTGCTTGTTTGTCTCTGTCTGACTGTATGTCCGTCTGGTCTCTCTCTCTCTATCTCACTCTTTCTCTTTTTGTTTTATATTTTTCTTTATTTGTCTGCGTCTGCTGTTTTTCCTTTTGCAATCTCGTCAACTCTTGATTTTCTTTCTTTTCTCTCCGATTTATTCTTTCCCTGTCCCTCCGTCTCGCTGTCTCTCTGTCTCTTTCTTGTCATTCCGTTCTGTCTCTCTCCTCATCTCGTCTTGCTCNAATTTTCCCTACCCTTCCCCTCTTTCCCTCTCCCTCCTTCTCTCCATTTTCCCCCTCCCTTTCCCTCCTTTCCTCCCTCCCTCCCTTTCCCTCCTTCCCTCTCTCCCTTTCCTTCTCTCCCTCCCTCCTTTCCTCCCTCCCTCCCTACCCCCTACCCCCCCACCCCCTCTCCCGCATAACACTTCGCAAAACCCCAAAATTTGTGGCGCCCTGGACGAACAGGGAAGGACAGAGGCCATAATAAAAATAATAATATCCGTGGTTATTGCTGTCCGGATTAGATGCCAAATTCCTTCCCGAGAACGTTAGGATATTCGGATATCAGGATGAGGGTGGTGGGTAGGGGAGGAGGAGGAGGAAAGGAAGAAGGAGAAGGAGAAGGAGGGAGGAGGAGGAGGAGGGAGAGTAGTAGTAGTAGTAGTAGCAGTAGGAGGAGGAGGAGGAAGAGGAGGAGGAGAAGAAGAAGGAAGGAGAGTAGTAGTAGAAGGAAGTGGAGGAGAGGGAGAGTAGTAGTAGGAGGAGGAGAAGGAGGAGGAAGAGGAGAAGAAGAAGAAAGACCAGAAAAAAGTAGTGAGAATAATAGTAATGAAAATAATAATCATAATGATAACATTAACAATGAGAAGAAGGAGGAGGAGAGGAATAAGACAGAGAAGAAGAAGGAGGAGTAAGAAGGAGAAGGGGAGGGGGAGGGCGTCACAGGGTCCGAACAGACACCCCGTTTAAGAGAATCCTACAATCCCTTTCTCGATCCTCCAAAGGGGAAGGACTAATTCGGACACGATTTTTGATAGAGTCATCCTTCCAAAATTTCCCTCTTGACATTTTACTGACCCGACTGCCACCCTGTTATTATTTCTATGAGCTGGTTACCCACAGTCAGTCATGTCGTGTAATTTGTCCCGTGTAATCACTACTGTCATTGGTGACATGCTGTCTGTCTGTCAGTGTG
>NW_020871865.1:12500-17350 GCF_003789085.1 Penaeus vannamei
TGTAGGAGTGGGGTTGTGTGTAGGAGGCGGGGGGAGGGAGGGGGGTATGTAGACGTGTGTGTGTGTTTGTGTGCGTGCGTGCGGTGTGTTTGTGTGCGTTGTGTGTAGGAGTGGGATTGGTGGGGGGGGAGGGGGACATGTAGGCGTGTGTGTGTTTGGATGTGTGTTTGTGTGCGTGTGTGTTTGGATGTGTAGGAGTGGGGTTGTGTGTGTAGGAGGGGTATGTAGGCGTGTGTGTGTTTGTGGTTGTGGTTGTGTCTATGTGTATGTGTGTGCGTGTGTGTACTTGTGTGTGTATTTGTGCGTACACGCGTTTGTTTATCCACTTATCCACGACCGTCCCTCTCAATGCACACAAAAATTAACATCTCTACCGCTGTGCACGCATATAATTGCTTCATCCATGCATTCCCATTTGCATCCACGTGTGCGCGTACATCCCTGTGTACGCGTGTACGCCTGTGTGCGTACGAGAACGTGGGTGGCCTGCTAACGACTTAGACCGAAGTGATATTGTCCTCAGATAAGACGGTGAAACAGCTTCCAGGCTTTAGAGAGGAGAATAAGGCATATTATTTCTTAATTGCAATCTTCTTATGGGCTCTTGGCTGTGTGTTCATGCGGTAAGGATGAGGACGAGGAAAGGGGAGGTGGAGGGGGGAGGGGACGGGAGGGGGAAGAGGAGGAGGAGAAGGGAGGAGGGAGGAGGGGGAGGAGGAGAGGGGAGGAGGAGGGGAGGGGGAGGAGGAGGGGGGGAGGGAGGGAAAGAGGGGAGGAGAGAGAGGGGGAGGGGGGAAAGGAGAAGGGAGGGAGGGAGGAGAGAGGAGGAGGAGGAGGAGGAAGGGGAGGGAGGGGTGGAAAGGAGAAGAGGAGGAGGAGGAAGGGGGAGGAGGGGAGGAGGGGGAGGAGGAAGGAGGAGGGGAGGAGGGAGGAGGAAGAAGGGGGGAGGAGGGAAGAGGGAGAGGAGGAGGAGGAGGAGGAGGAGGAGGGGAGGAGGAGGAGGAGGAGGAGGGAGGGAGGGGGAGAGGAGGGGAGGAGGAGAGGAGGGAGGGAGGGGGGAAGAGGTGGAGGAGGAGGGAGGGAGGGGAAGGGGGTGGAAAGAGGAAAGAAGGAGGGGAGGAGGAGGAGGAGGAGGAGGAGGAGGGAGGGGGGAGGATAAGAGAGGAAGAAGAAGAAGAAGAAGAAGAAGAATAGAAAGAAGATGATGATGAAAAGGAGGAGGAGGCAGAAGACGAAGAAGAAAAAAGAAAAACAAATAAAGAAAAACAACAAAAAACAAGAAGCAAAAGGGAGAGGGAGGGCCGAGGGGCCAGACACCACGACTTGAGCAACCGAAGAAGAGAAAGGGCCGCGCAAGTGCTACCAGACCGTCCGTTGAGGGTAATTGCTGGTTAATACAATGATTCCCGCAAGTTGTGATCGCATAGTGACTAGTCTTTACAAGCCATTAACCAGCACACTGCAGTTCCTTGGTCTGGCTTACGGCAAACAACATGTTTACCAGAGTGCGGGGAATGAGACGGGAAGGCTGTGCAAACCGCTTTGTGTTCGAGCGGTTTTTCGCTAGGTTGGAGGGTGTAGGTCTAGCGCTTTCGTATCTAGCGGGGGAATTTTAGGAATGGTATCGATTTGGGATTTGGGAAGTGGCTAATTATGCGTAGAAACTGAGTTCTAAGGCTTATTCTTTATTTTGCAGCCCTCGATCGGTATATCACTGGCCGCAGTAAAAAGCACACAGCAAAAAATATGACTCGCCCGCGGGTATGGTCTCGAAGTAGCGTTTTTGCGCTACTAAAAATTCCTGGCATAGTGGCATTTGTCTGCGTTATTTCAGATTTATTTTTGCTACGATGTTTATTTTCGTGTAGGGGCTTGTAGATGATGATAATCTTTATCAGGAAAGGAAAAGAAGGAGAAAATACGAGGTAAAATAAGCCGAAATAGCTCCCAATAGTACCATGCTGGCCTAGAGCTTCGGTTAATTCAAAATGGCGCGTGTAATGCCATACTCAAGGTAAAGTTACTCCTCACATATGTCATGCAGTGAAATCTGAATGGCTGTAATCAGTAATTCCTGAGATACGAGCGTGAAAGCCATGCGCACAACGCACGAATACGTATCCTAAATGTGTATTTCCCTTTCGTTTTGCCGCGATAAGACAGCTCGTGTGAGGGAAAGAGGGGCGCGTACTAAATCAGCTGAAGATGTCTCGGAAGATTATAGATGTGAACGTCTGAGTTGAAGATATCTCGTAAGAATGTGAATGTGGACTAATAAGTTGATGTCCCGTAAGAAATGTGAATATATTCTCGTAAAAAAAAAAAAAAAAGAAAATGTGAATATAGACTTCTGAGTTGAAGATATCTTGTAAGAATGAGTTGAAGATGTCTCGGAAGGTGGATGTGAACGTATGAGCTGAAGATGTCTCATCAGAATGTGCATGTGGACATCTGAGTATATATAAGAGATTTGTGCTTTAATAAATCAATCAATAAATCTGATAATTTGGTTTTGTTGCACAATTAACCCCGGTGTGTACATGGGATATGGCAGTATGTATGATGTTACTTAAAATTATAATGATAATTAAGTTCAAGAATCCTAATGAAGGCCCTTGGTTAGATTTAATCTGATTATCATCTCCATTATTATTATTATTATTATTATTATTATTATTATCATTATTGTTGTTGTTGCTGTTGTTGTTATTGTTATTATTATTATCATCACATCATCATCATTATTATCATATCATTACTATTATTATCATTACCCTTTTTCTTGTTTTCTTCTTATTATTATCATTATTCTTGTTGTAGTTGTTGATAAAAATAATAAGATTATATTATCATTATTCTTTTCATTAGTAGTAGTATTGTAGTAGTAGTAGTATTAATGTTGTTGTTAGCATTACTACTATTACTACTACTACTTCTGTTGTTACTATTATTATTATTATTGATATTGTTATTATTATTATCATCCTGATTATCATATTATTTTTATATATTATCATTACTTTCATTACTGTCATTATCAAAATCAGAGAGGGGAGAGTTTTGGGGAAGGGAGACAAAGAGGAATGGGAAGTGGAGAGAGAGAGAGAGAGAGAGAGAGAGAGGAGAGAGAGAGAGAGAGAGAGAGAGAGAGAGAGAGAGAGAGAGAGAGAGAGAGAGGAGGGAGAGGAGAGAGAGAGAAGAGAGGAAGAGAGAGAGGAAGAGAGGAGAGAGAGAAGAGAGAGAGAGAGAGAGAGAGAGAGACAGACAGACAGACAGAGACAGACAGACAGACAGACAAACAGACAACCTACCAGACAGACAGACAGACAAACAGACAACCTACCAGACAGACAGACAGACAAACAGACAACCTACCAGACAGACAGACAGCTGAAACAAACAGCAACATAGACATGAAAAAAGAAACATAACCACATACCACTAATGACCATAACAGTCTTGTCATCATCCCGCATATCTCCAAACGCGGGATCTTCCATTGCTGAAATAGTTTGCCGTGACGAAGACCGTCTGGGCAAGTATCCACTGTATTTTTTTTTTTTTTTGTGAACTCCCTGACAACCCCGTGCCGTCCCTGCAGTCCCCCTGCCGTCCTCTCCGCCCCTGTCACTCCCCTGCCGTCCTCTCCGCCCTGTCACCTTCTCCACTCCTGTCGCCCCCGTGCCACCCTGTCGCCGCCTCTGCCCCCCTCTCCCCCTGGCGCTTCCCTACGTCTTTCTCCGCCCCCTTCCGCTAACCCTGCCGCTCTCGACGCCCCCTGTCTCCCCCTACCTCCTTCTCCGCCCCTCCTGCGCCCTCGCCCCCCCTCCCTGACACCCCCGTGTACCGCCCCAGCTACCCTCTTCGTCCCTGTCACTCCCCCGCCGCCCCCTGCCGCCCCTATCTCCTTCCCCGCCCCCTCGCCACCAACCTGACCTCCCCCATGCCACCTTCTCCACTACTGCCACCTTCTCTACCCCTACCGCCCTCCTCACCACCAACCCTACCCTTCCCCTGCCTCCTCCTCCACCCCTACCTCCCCCGTAACACCAACCCTACCCCTCCCCCTGCCTCCTCCTCCACTCTTGCCACCTTCTCCACCCCTACCGCCCCTTCGCCACCAAGCCTGCCCTCCCCCTGTCACCTTTCTCCACCCCTATCGGCCCCCGTGACACCCCTGCCGACCCCCGTGCCTTCGCCGCCCCTCCCCCCCTGTCACCTTCTCCACACCTCGACCGCCTGCCTCGGCCTTTTCTCCACCTGCCCTACCTCCGCCCCCTGCCTTCTCCACCCCTACCGTCCCCCGTGACACCCCTGCCGCCCACTGTCACCTTCTCCACCCCTTGCCGCCCCCCCCCCTGCCTTCTCCACCCCCTATCACCTCCTCACCACCAACCCTGCCCTCCCCCTGTCACCTTCTCCATCCCTGCCGCCCTCCCCCTGTCACCTTCTCCACCCCTGCCGCCGCCCCCTGTCACCTTCTCCACCCTACCGCCCCCTGTCACCTTCTCCATCCCTGCCCCCCCCCCTGCCTTCTCCACCCCTGCCAGAAGCCGCCCGGAGACAGATGAGGCAAGCTTGCGAAGACGGGGCAATCATCTTCGCAATTATATCCACGTTGACAGCACGTTTCGGCTCCAAAACAGCTGTGTTTGCCGGCGAACTCTACTCGTTTCTCTCTCGGTGTGGGTTGAGAGGTGGGTGTGTCTCGAATGGGGAGGTTTTGTTTGTTTGTTTGTTTGTTTGTCTTTAGGGGTGTGTGTGGAAGGTTTTGTTTGTTTGTTTGTTTGTTTGTCTTTGGGGGTGTATGGACTGTTGAGGTTTTGTTTGTTTGTGTTTGGGGGTGTATT
>NW_020871865.1:19403-21903 GCF_003789085.1 Penaeus vannamei
CGATATTGCATAACCTCTTACATATTTTCACTAATGAATCGTATTGTTCTTTTTCTTCTTCTTCTTATATTTATTATATTATTATTTATTATTATATTATATATTAATTGTTATATTATTTTATTTATTCTTTTTGTTATTGATTTGTGTGTATTGTTATTATATTTATTACTATTATTATTATTATTATTATTATTATTGTTATTATTATTTAGTACTTACTCTTTTTTGTTATTATTATTGTTATCATTATTTTTAGTATTACTCTTTATTATTATTTATAATTATTGTTGTTGTGTTATCATTACCGTTTTCCAAGTCCTAAATACAGGACCACAAAATACATGAATAAGAAGAATACTTACAAACAGTTTAGTTTCGAATAATAAAACAGACTTATAGGTATCAAAACACTATAATTTCAAACAATAAGTATTACAAATCCTAGAGAATTGTTACTAAGAATATATATTGTGTTAAATCATGAAAATTAATATATTGAGAAGATATAAAGAAAACACGATATATATACATATATATATATATAATATATATATATATTAATATATATTATATATAAGAGAGAGAGAGAGAGAGAGGAGAGAGAGAAGAGAGAGGAGATGAGAGAGAGAGGAGAGAGAGAGAGAGGTTTTAGATTGGAGAGATAAGACAGAGTAGCCGACGTTGTTACTGTATGTGATCTTGTTGCAGCGCGCGATAGAGAGAGAAGAGAGAGAGAGAGAGAGAGAGAGAGAGAGAGAGAGAGAGAGAGAGAAGAGAGAGAGAGAGAAACGAGAGAGAGAGAGAGAGACAGAACAGAGAGAGTGAGGAGAGAGAGAGAGAGAGAACAGATAGATGAAGATAGACAGACAAATAAGAGAGAAGGGAGAGATATGAAAGACAAGATTGGGATACCGCAATTCTCTAAAACACAAAAATGTAAATGTAATTTTGTGGATGGGACTACACCTAGCGGCGAAAAGATGAACCATGGCTGCAAGTATGTGTTGATGGCATGAGCCAGGAATTCCCTTACGTTGTTTGTGCATGTTGTCTTGCTTTTCTTTGGTACTTTTTGTTTGTGTCTTTGGTTATGTGTTTGCGAGTTGTGAGTGGTGTGTAATAGTGTGTGTTGTGTGCTGCGCCAGCCGGCTGAGAGGCGCGGTGTGTGTATTTGTGTTTGTGTGTGCGCGTGCGTCGTGTGTAGTGTTGTTTTGTTTGTCTTGTTGTTGTGTGTGGTGTCATGGTTGTTTATTAGTGTGTGTGTTGTTGTGTGTGTGTGTGTGTTGTGTGTATTTGTGTGCATTCCATTAGCAATGATATTGAATCATTAAAAACTAAAAAGCGCAAACGACGTAATGAAAAGAAGATAAACCAGAGAGACAGAAAGAGAAAGGAAAAAAAAGGAAGGAAAAAAGAGAGGACCTCAACATGAACGATAAAAGTAAACAAGAAAGAAGAACTTCGGCAAAAAACTGGGAAGAAAGGAGGCAAGAAACAGCTGAATAACACAGAGAAGAGAAAGAGAGAGAGTGAGAGAGTGAGACAGCAGAACAGAGAGAGAGAAGACAGACAGGCAGGCAGACAGAGACAAGAGAGAGAGTAGACGAGAGAGAGGAGAAGAGAGAGGAGAGAGAGAGAGAGAGAGAGAGGAGAGAAAGAAAAAGAGAGAGAGAGAGAAAAGAGAAAGAGAGAGAAAGAAGAGAAGACAAAAAAGAGAAAGGAGAGAAGATCAGACGAGAAATAGACAGCGAGACGAAATTAACTCGCAGCAATTAAAGGCCAGAGTTCTCAGACCGAATACAAATTCCTATTGAAATTGTCTTTCCTTTTTTCTCCCTCTCTCTCATTCCCAATTCTCCGGGCTTCTGTGCCTTTCATGTGTTTAGTGAACATTCCTTATGCTTAACATTTAAACTAACATCTCACTGCAGTTGCGAAAAGGAAAGGGAGAGAAGAGAGAAGAAAGATGAGCGAGACAGAGAGAGGGAAGTAGAGAGAGAGAAGAGAAGAGAGAGAGAGGAGAGGAGAGAGAGAGAGAGAGAGAGAAGAGAGAGAGAGAGAGAGAGAGAAGGAGAAAGAGAGAAAGAGGAGAGAAGAGAGAGAGAGAGAGAGAGAGAGAGAGAGAGAGAGAGAGAGAGAGAGAGAGAGAGAGTGAGAAGAGAGAGAGAGAGAGAGAGAAGAAAGACAGAGAGGGGAAGAAGTGAGAGTGTGTGTGTGTGTGTTGCGAGAGAAGAGGAGAGAGGAGAGAGAGAGAGAGAGAGAGAGGAGAGAGAGAGAGAGAGAAGAGAGAGAGAGAGAGAGAGAGAGAGAGAGAGGAGAGTGAGAGAGAGAGCAAGAAGAAGACGAGAGAGGAGAGAGACGAGAGAGGAGAGAGAGAGAGAAGAGAGAGCACGAAGAAGAGAGCGAGAGAGAGAGAGACGAGAGAGAGAGAGAGAGAGAGAGAGAAGAAGAGAGAGACGAGAGAGAGAGAGTGAGAGAGAGAACAGAGAGAGACAGA
>NW_020871865.1:26903-29403 GCF_003789085.1 Penaeus vannamei
ATCTGTTTTTACAGAGCATCTTCTCCTTTTTATTTTCATTATTTTCCTAATTCTTCTTTTTATTTATCTATCTTTTTTACAGAGCATCTTCCTCCTTTTATTTTCATTATTCTTCTAATTCTTCTTTTTATTTATTTATCTTTTTTACAGAGCTTCTTCCACTTTTATTTTTCATCATTCTTTTAATCTATCTTATTTATTTATCTTTTTTACAGAGCTTCTTCCCCCTTTTATTTTCATTCTTCTTCTAATTCCTCTTTTTATTTATTTATCTTTTTTACAGAGCGTCTTCCTCCTTTTATTTTCATTATTCTTTTAATCTATCTTATTTATTTATCTTTTTTAACAGACCGTCTTCCCCTTTTATTTTCATTATTCTTCTAATCTCCTTATTTATTTATCTTTTTTACAGAGCTTCTTCCTCCTTTTTATTTTCATTATTCTTCTAATTCTTCTTTTTATTTATCTATCTTTTTACAGAGCTTCTTCCCCCTTTCATTCTCATTATTCTTCTAATTCTTCTTTTTATTTATATATTTTTTTACAGAGCGTCTTCCCCTTTTTATTTTCATTATCCTTCTAATTCTTCTTCTTATTTATTTATCTTTTTTACAGAGCTTCTTCCCCCTTTTATTTTCATTATTCTTTTAATTCTTCTTTTATTTATTTATCTTTTTTACAGAGCGTCTTCCTCCTTTTATTTTCATTATTCTTTTAATCTATCTTATTTATTTATCTTTTTAACAGAGCATCTTCCCCCTTTTATTTTCATTATTCTTCTAATTCTTCTTTTTATTTATTTATCTTTTTTACAGAACGTCTTCCCCCATTTATTTTCATTCTTCTTCTAATTCCTCTTTTTATTTACTTATCTTTTTTACTGAGCGTCTTCCTCCTTTTATTTTCATTATTCTTCTAATTCTTCTTCTTATTTATTTATCTTTTTTCAGAGCTTCTTCCCCCTTTTATTTTCATTATTCTTCTAATTCTTCTTTTTATTTATTTATCTATTTTACAGAGCTTCTTCCCCCTTTTATTTTCATTATTCTTCTAATTCTTCTCTTTATTTATTTATCTTTTTTACAGAGCTTCTTTCCACTAGCAGTCCACACAAGCGACAGATGCTACGTCGACTCATGGTAGAATCTCCCATAATGACCGGGTAAGCCCTCTGTTGTCATAAAGTCGTTCTTATTGCCTATTTGAGGCGTGATTTCGACTTTATTGGCTGCCCGGTAATGGCTTGCTACGGTGGCTGTCGGATGAGTTGTGAATTATGATAACTGGAGGATGACTTTGATGGTGACAATGGTGACGATGGTGACATGGCGGGTGATAGGTAAGATGAGTTTAAATGTAGATCATGTGTATAACAAGTGATTTCACAAGAACTGGTTGAATTTCAATGAAAAGCGAGAGGAATGCATGGATATTGTATGCTGTATATAAACAAATAATATATATATATATATATATATATATATATATATATATATATATATATATATATATGTATATATATATATATATATATATATATATATATATATATATATATATATATATATATATTATATTACATATATATATATATATATATATATATATATATATATATATATATATATATATATATATATATATATACACACATACATATATACAAACACACACACAAAAAGGCAGACAGAAAGGCAGATACAGAAAGAAATTAATTGAAAGAGAGAGAGTGAGTGAGTGACAGAGAGAGAGAGAGAGAGAGAGAGAGAGAGAGAGAGAGAGAGAGAGAGAGAGAGAGAGAGAGAGAGATGGTGGAGGGGAGGGAGAGAGAGAAAAAAAGTGATGCAGATAGATAGATAAACCTAGGCATCAGGCAACGACCGAATGAATAATGATAAAAAAAAAATAGAAGAAAAATACCAAGAACAAAAGAAAATAAAAACAACAACCAAAAACTTGAACCTCTTCTCTACGATGATTTCCCCCTTCCTCTTACCTTCCCTCTCCCCTCTCCCCTCCCCCTTCCCCCTCCTCTACAACCTGACTCATGGAATCAAACCTTTCCTCCCCCCACCACCCCTTTTCCTTTCATTCAACCCCTCCCCCTCTCTATCTCCTTTCCCCCCTCCTCTCCCCACTCTCCCTCCCTTCGCCCTCCTCTACACCTCACTCATGGAATCACAAACATTCACCCCCTACCCCTCTCTATCCCCCTTTCCCCCCGCCCTCTCCTCCCTCTCCCCTCCTCTACAACCTGACTCATGGAATCACAACCTTCCCTCCCCCACCACCCCCCCTGTCCTTTCATTCAGCCCCTCCCTCTCTCTCCCTTTCCCCTCCCTCCTCCCCCCGTTCCCCTCCTCAACAACCTTACTCATGGAAACACAACTTTCCCCCCCTTTTTTCCTTTCATTCACCCCCCCCCCTCTTTTTCCCCCCCTCTCCCCCCTCTCTCCCCCCTTCCCCCTGCTCTACAAACCTCATTCATGGAATCATAGCC
>NW_020871865.1:42465-47465 GCF_003789085.1 Penaeus vannamei
TGTGTGTGTGTGTGGTATATATATATATATATATATATATATATATATATATATATATATATATATATATATATATATATATATGTATGTATATGTGTATATATGTGTGTGTGTGTATGTATATAAGTGTGTGTGTTTGTATATCTGTGTGTGTGTGTGTGTGTGTGTGTGTGTGTGTGTGTGTGTGTGTGTGTGTGTGTGTGTGTGTGTGTGTGTGTGTGTGTGTGTTGTGTGTGTGGTTTGTATATCTGTGATTGCGTGTGTGTGTATTTATATATGTGTATGTGTGTGTGTTTGTATAACTGTATATGCATCTGTGATTTATCTATGTATACCTGTTCGGAAATTAATGCACGTACCTGTATTTGTCTAATTGACTAAGCTTAAGTAAAACACCTCTCATTTGACTAATTTTTCTCGCACTAATCTTCTGATCTCGCAGGAACGATCGAAATGACATAGATAAAGCAGGAATTAGCAAGTCGAGAAAACAGCTATTTATAGAATATTCAAATGTGTCTAACATGCGTATGTATTGATTAAATGATTCCTCACGGGATTCCCAATAATCTGAGATTGAAAAGGAAATCAGAAGAAAGAGATTCTCTTTTGATGTTTATCTATCTGATCTTGGTTATTCGTGTGTTTGTTTTGGTTTCGTATGTTGTCGAAATTATCTGTTCGGGAATTTTAAATTTGCGCATCAATCATCAGAATGTCTCTCGCTTTTAATGCTGTCATGATTTTTTTTTTCTGTTTTTGTTTTTTTTAAGGGGGTGGGGGGAGGGGGTTGGAAGGGGTGCGTGGGGAGGAGGGGGGAGGAGGGGGAGGGGGGGGGGAGTTGAAAGGCGTGCGGAAGAGGGGGAAGGGGGAGTGGACTTGAAAGGGGTGGCGTGGGAGGGGGAGGGGGGAGTTGAAAGGGTGCCTGAAGGGGGGAGGAGGGAAGAGGTGGGGGGGGCTTGAAAGGCGTGTGTGTGGGGGGGGGGGAAGGGGGGCTGTGTCATGAGAAAATCCTAAATTGTTAACCTGCCCGAGAACAAAGAAGTAAACAAATTAAAAAAAAAAAAAAAAATAGAGACAGTCACGCGACGGCGATCAGGTTTTTAGCCGACAAGCGTTTCTTGTTGTTTTTGTAATTTTTTATGTTTGTTTTTGCTGTTTTTGTTGTTTTTGTTTTGTTGTTATTTTTGCTGTTTTTTGTTGTTTGTTTTTTTGTTTGTCGTTGTTTCGTGCGTTTTGTGCTTCCATCTTTCTGTCCGTGTTTTTGCTTATCTATTTGTCTGTTTAGGTCTAGATTTTTGTCTCTGTGTCTTTTTGTCTAGCTATCTGTCTGTGTGTCTGTCCATCTATCCATGTGCCTCTGTTTCTCTGTTTCTTCTGTCTGTCTATCTGTTCTCTCTCTCTCTCTCTCTCCCTCCCTCCCTCCTCTCCCTCTCCCTCCCCCTCCCCTCCCCTCCCCCTCCCTCCCTCCCTCTCCCTCTCTCCTCTCTCTCTCCCCTCTCCCCTCCCTCTCCCCCTCCCTCTCCCTCTCCCTCTCCTCTCCCTCTCCCTCCCTCCCTCCCTCCTCCCCTCCCCTCCTCCCTCCCTTCCCTCTCCCTCTCCTCTCCCTCCCTCTCTCTCTCCTCTCCCTCTCTCCCTCTCCCTCTCCTTCGTTATGTTCCCTCTTTAACCAAACCTAAATCTGGGCCTCATGAAACATTCACACATGGCTCGAGCGATCACCGTTGACATTTGGTATGCAAATTACTCTTTCAGATAATCAACCGCCATAACAACAACAGCAACAACAATGATAAGAACAACAGTTCTAGCAATAATGATGACAGCAACGACAACAGTAGTAACATCAACATCAACATCAACATAATCATAATCAACAACAACAACCACAACCGCAACAGCAACAGCAACAACAGCAACGGCAGCAACAATAACGGAAACAACAAAAGCAGCACCAACATGAACAACATAATAGTAGTGATAATGATATTAGTAAAATTATTATTATCACTCTTTATTATTATTATTATCACTTTATTATTATCACCACTGTTATTATTTTTTCATTATGATTATTGTTCTGATGTCAACAAAAAGACCAACATCAACGCTTTAATTTTACATTCTGTTTATTTCTCTCTGTTTATTTCTTTTTAAGAGGCGCATAAACACTATATTATTACGTAGGTCACTAACAAAGTTTTTCTTTATTTTTTTCCTTCTTACACATGCAACTTTTTTATCAATAAGAACTTTTCGTTTTATTGTACTTCTATATTATTATTATTATTATTTTTTTTTTTTTTTTTTTTTTTTTTTTTTTTTTTTTACGAATACTTATTTTTTCCGTTTCGTTCTCTCGCTCTTTTCGTTGGGGAAACCGGTTTGAATTGCGTCATGTTTACGTTCCTTCATCTCCCTCTGTTTTTTTACTTTATTTTCTATCGTCTTGTTTCTCTGTCTGTCTGTATGTCTGTCTTTCTTTGTCTCTCTCTCTCTCTCTCTCTCTCTCTCTCTCTCTCTCTCTCTCTCTCTCTCTCTCTCTCTCTCTCTCTCTCTCTCTCTCTCTCCTCTCTCTTCTCTCTCTCTCTCTCCTCTCCCTCCCTCCTCTCCTCCCTCCCTCCCTCCTCCTCCCTCCCTCTCCTCTCCCTCTCCCTCTCCCTCTCCTCTCCCTCTCCCTCTCCTCTCTCTCTCTTCTCACATTTCCCTTTTTATCTTACACATTCCGCCCCGTTCCAGTCGCCATTGAACACTTCCTTCCATCTTCGCTTCGCTCTTTCGCTCTCCGTTTCGTCCAGCGGTTGTTAACGTTCAGCGAAAACAGATCGTTTAGGCCGTAAATAATATTAATTGAATCGTTAACTTATTGTGTCACGAATTAGAACGGTTGAGCAAATGGGGGGGTTAAGGGGGGAGAGGGGTTAGAGATGGGGGGTAAAGGGGGAGAGGGGTTAGAAGTAGGGGGATGAAGGGAGGGGATGGAGGAGGGGGTGGTTGGAGAGGTTGGGTGGGGGAGAGAGAGGGGAGAGATGGTACGAGGTGGGGGAGAGGGGAGAGAAGGGGGAGGGGTGGGGGGAGAGAGGGGAGTAGGGTGGGGGGAGAGAGGGGAGTAGGAGTGGGGGAGAGAGGGGTAGGGGTGGGGGAGAGAGGGGGAGGGTGGGGAGAGAGAGGGGGTAGGGGGTGGGGAAGAGAGGGGGAGGGTGGGGGAAAGAGGGTGTGTAGGGGGTGGGGAGAGAGGGGAGTAGGGGTGGGGGAGAGAAGGGGGAGGGTGGGAGAGAGAGGGGGAATAGGGGTGGGGAGAGAGGGGAGTAGGGGTGGAGGAGAGAGAGGGGAATAGGGGGTGGGGGAGAGAGGGAGAGGGGTGGGGGAGGGAGGGGGGTAGGAGGGGGAGGGGGGGAGGGAGGGGAGTGGGGAAGGGGAGGGGATTAGACAAGTAAAACGGGATTGGATCTGCGAGGTTGATTGTAAAGATTGTAAACGTAGATTGGCAATTTGTAAGTCGTGTAACATTTTTTTCCATTTCATTTTTTTTCGTTTCCTTTTTCTTCTCCTTTTAATATTTTTTTATTTTTTTTCTAATTTTTTTCCTTTTTTTTTTCTTTCTTTTTTTTTTTATTTTTTCCCTTCTCTGTAACTTTGCTCATTTTTTACTATTTTACATAATCTGTTTTTCTTTTTTTTCTTCTTTCGACCCTTTTTTTCTTCTTTCTACTCCTTTCATTCTTCTTTCAGTTATTTTTTCTTCCTGTCTGTTTATGAACTTGGATCTGCTTTTTCTCTAAATTTGTTTGTTTCTCCTCTTCTTAGTATTACCATAATTATTATGATTTTTAACTACCTCCACTTCAAATTTATTCTCCGTTTCCACCTCCACCTCCACCACATCCTATCTCCACCTCCCTCACCACCACTTTCCACCTCCCCCATCATCACCACCCTCTCACTCCACTCACCCTCCACCTCCCCCTCTGTCTCGCACCTCCACCTTTACCATTCCCTCCACCTCCACCTCTTATCTCCCCCCCACCACCACCTCTACCTCTAGTTCTACCCTCACGCTACTTCTATCTCTACCCTGTTTCTCCACCTCCACCTCCCCTCCACCACCTCCCCCACCACCTCCACCGACGCTTCCACCTCCACCTCCCCTTCCACCACTCCCTCTCACCCTCTCCCTTTCTCCCACCTCCCACCACCTCCACCTTTCCACCTCCCACTTTCCACACTCTCCCTCCACCACTCTCCCCTCCCTCTCCACAACTACACTACACCTCCCCCTACACACCACCTCCACTTCCACCTCTCCCTCCAATTCCACCTCCACCTCTACCTCTTATTCTTCGCACTTTAATTCTATAAGAATAGAATCGACCTTTAAGAAAATTTCGAGTCTCCTTGTAAATATTATTGCAACTTGATGATTCAGCTGAAGTCTGTGTTTGTGATTTGCAATATTTTTGTACTTTTCTTTTTATAATTTTTCTGTCTGTGTACCTTATTGGTGTGTCTGTTTGTCTGTTGTTCTCCGTTTAGTTTTTTTTCTTCTTCTTCTTCTCTCTCTCTTTGATTTGTTTTCATGTTTGCTTCTCTGCTTATCTGGCGCTTTCTCTTTCGCTTTCTCTTTCCGTCTTCTCTTCTCTTCTATCCCTCTCTCTTCTTCTTTCTCTTCTCTTCTCTTTCTCTTCTCTCTTCTCTTCTCCTGCTCTCTTCTCCTCCTCTCTCCTCTCCCTCTCGCTGTCTCTCCTCCTCTCCTCTCCTCTCTCTCTCTCCTCTCCTCTCCCTCTATCCTCTCCTCTCCTCTCCTCTCCTCTCCTCTCCCTCCTCATCCTCTCTCTCTCTCTCTCTCTCTTCTCCCTCTCTTCTCTCTCTCCTGCTCTTCGCTCTTCTTCTTCTCTTCTCTTCTTTCTCCTTTCTCGTTCTCTTTCTCTTCTCTTCTCTTCTCTTCTCTTCTCTTGTATCCTCTTCTCGTTCTCCTTCTCCACCCGTTCTCGTCTACTTCC
>NW_020871866.1:12192-19692 GCF_003789085.1 Penaeus vannamei
CGTGATGGTGGGTGAGGATGGTGTGGTGGTTGAGGATTGTTGATGGTGGTGAGGATGGTGATGGTGTGCAGGATGCGGAAGCGGCCGATGGTGGTGAGGATGGTGATGGTGAGTGCAGGATGGTGAAGCGGCGTATGGTTGGTGAGGATGGTGATGGTGGTGAGGATGGTGATGACCAAGCAATTGAATCTGGCTAGTGAGTTGATGTGGTGGGTGGTGAGGATGGTGATGGTGGTGAGGATGGTGAAAGCCCGGCGATGGTGGTGAGTAATGGTGATTGGTGGTGAGGATGGTGAAGCGGCGATGGTGGTGAGGATGGTGATGGTGGTGAGGATGGTGATGGGTGGTTGAGGATGGTTGTGGTGGTTAGGGATGGGTGTATTTGGTAGGATTGGTGATGGTGGTGAGGGATTGGTTGAGCGGCGATGGTGCGTGAGGATGGTGATGGTTTGTTGGTGAGGGAAATAAGATAGAATTGGTGTGTAGAGGATGTGGTGGTGGTGAGGTAATTTGATGGTGTGAGTGTCTCTGAGGATGGTTTGGAAAGCGGCGATGGTGGCTGAGTTTTCACAGTCTGTCGATTGGTGTGAGGATGGTGAATGCTCGGTCGCGTCTGTTCGGGATTACACTGCTGTGGTGAGTATGGTTGATCTTGCTGCAATGGTCTAGTGACACGCGCATTGGAGTGCAGCCGCATGGCTCAGGATAATTGTGGTGGTTGAGGATGCGTGATGGTGGTGAGTATGGCGGTGCGTAACTGTGGTCTTTCATAGGGTATGGGTTGTAAGCGTACCCGGACGTGGGAGTATGTGGATATCTTAGGTCTGAGTGTGTGGAGTGCATCTCGGGATTGGATTTGGTGGTGAGGATGTGTGAGAGCCGGGGCGGATGTGTGTCCTGGAGTCGCTTCTGGTCGGGTGCAGGATGGTCTGAGCATAAGAGTAATGGGTGAAGGATTATCGGTTGGTGGTGAGTATTGGTGATGGCTGGTGAGGTGGTTGATGTGTGGTGACCGGATTGGTGAAAAGAGAGACTGCGATGGGTGGTGTGGTTGTAGAGGTATGTGTTGTATGGTCGGTGGAGGATGGTGCATGGTGGGTGAGGTGGGTGAAGCGGCGATGGCTGGTGAGCGATGCGTGATGTGGTGAGGATGGTGTCCGCCGCATCATGTGGTGAAGATGGTTTGGTGGTGGAGTATGGTGATGTGGTGAGGATGGGTGTGGTGAGTGGGAGGATGGTTTGTGTGTGAGTGATGGTGAAGATCAGGTCTGTGTCGCCTTATGATATCGGTGCTGTGGTATATGGCGGTATGACCGATGGTTGTCATGCTGGGATAAGGTCTGGTGCGCCAGGTCATTTCGCTGATTCTATGCGAGTAATCGCGTTAAGGCAGCTTAGGCCGTAATAAAGGTGAGGACTGCAGCCTGCGGAGTGCTGCGAGTGGATAGGTCGCCGTTGAACGGCGATCGTGGTGATAATGGTGTGCGGGTGCCGAGGATGGTGTGGTGAGATTATGGTGATGGTGGTGAGGTGGTTGATGGTGGTGAGGATGGTGAAGCGGCGTTGGTGGTGCAGGATGGTGATGGTGGTGAGGAGGTGAACGGTCTGGTGGTGGTGTGAGATGGGTGAAGCGTGCGATGGTGGCGGTGAAGGGGAGGTTCGTATGGTGTGACGCCGCTCCGTGGCGAATGGTCGGTCGTCCCCGATGGTTGATGGAAGGATGGTTGTGGGTGAGGTATGGTCGATGGGTGGTTGATATGGTGATGGATGGTGAGCGATGGTTGTGGTGAGCATGGTGAGGTGCGTAGGATGGTTGAAGCTGACCATGGTGGTGCAGGATGGTAATCGTGTGGTGAGGATGGTGAAGCGCTGGCTCGAGGGGTGGCTGTGGTGAGGAAAGTTAATCAGTCAACTGCTGGATGGTGATGGTAGTTGCCTCCTGCTGATAGAGGAATTGCGTGAAGCCTGGCAAGGAAGACTTCCTGGTAGGCTGATGTGGTGATGCTGAAGAATGTTCACTCCGTGTAAGGCAGGGATGGTGGTGAATTTGGATGTATGAGGATGGTTGTGGTGGTGGAGGATGGTGATGGTGGTGAGTGTGGTGATGGTGGTGAGGATGGCTTTGAAGCGGCGATGGTTGGTTGAGGACTGGTGGTGGTTGGTTGAGGATGGTGATGGATCGTGTGTGGAGGCAATGGTGAAGGCTGCCCGATTGATGGTGCGGTGGGTGAGTGATGAGGGTGGCATATGGTGGTGAGGCGATGGGTTAAGGATGGATGTTCAGTGCTGTGTGAGGGTAACTACGGAGCGGCTGTTAAATGATCGGTCTGGTCGTCCCAATTTGTCGATAGGTGCAGCGTGTGGTGAGGATGGTGATGGTTTCGGTGAGGATGGTTGATTGGTGGATAGGATCTGGTGATGGTGGTGAGGATGGTGAAAGACTCGATAAGTGTGGCTAAGAGGATGGTGGTGGTGGTTGAGGATGGTGATCGTGGTGGTAGGAGCGTCTGGGTTGACACGCTCGCTCTTGGCGATTTGGACATGGCTGTCGTATCCGGCGGCGGTGGGTGCTCTATCGTCTGGTCGATCTCTCAAGATGGGAGGTTGATTTCGGTAATGCTCGGGTGTGGTCCTATGGTGGTGAGGATTGGTGATTGGTGAGGATTGGTGATGTGGTGAGGATGCGTGATGTGGTCGCAGATTGGTGATGGTGAGTGAGGATACACGGTGCATGTGGTGGTGAGGATGGTGAAGCCAGGCCTAGTATGGTGTGAGGATGGGTGAGTATGGTGATGGTGGTGAGGATGGTGAAGCTGCGATGGTGGTGAGGATGGATGAGCATTCTACGGGTGTCGACTGGTTGGAGGGATGGTGATAGCTCGGCTGTCTCAGTATTCGCGTCCTCTGTGTGAGTTGCATCGTCGTAGTTATGGTGATGGTGGTAGAGGATGCGTGAATTGGTGGTGGGATGGTTGATGCGTGGTTGTAGCGGATGGTGAAGCTGCCGATGGTGGTGAGGGAATGGTGATGGTGGTGAGGATGGGTGATGGTGGTGCAGGATGGTGATGGTGGTGAGGATGGTGATGGTGGTGAGGATGGTGAAGCGGCGCCGTCCCCTATGGGGTCCTAGCGCGTGATATAATGGAATGACGTTGTGGTCAGTGAGGATGCATCAGGTGAGGTATAGAAATGTGTACTGTGTGAGGCTATGGTGCGATGGTGTTTTGTGTAGAGCAAGATGCGGTGAAGCTGGCTCTCGATGGTGTGTTGGTGCCTCGATGTGGATAGGTATTAGTTTGGTGAGGATGCAGTGATGGTTGGTGAGTGAGATGGTGATGGTTGCGTGAGTGATGTTGTGATGGTGCCGTGAGGATGGTGATTGGTGTGAGGATTAGTGATGTGGTGAGGATGGTGATGGTGGTTGAGTGCCGTGGGTGATCGGTGTGGCGTGAGGGATTGGTGATGGTCGTGGTGAGTGGCAATGGGTGTGGGTGGTGGGGATGGTGATGGTCCTGGTGAGGAATGGGTGAAGCGGCGATGGTGGTGGAGGATGGGGGAAGGTATGGTTGTATCTGGGTGGGCTGACGGATGGTTGGAAGCTGCGGAGAGTGCGTGACATGGTGATGGAAATTCCCGACGACGAATCTCCGTATGGTTACTTCCAAGCCTGGACTCGTTGTCGCAGAATGGTGATGTGGTGAGGATGGTGATGAAGCGGCGATGGTTGGTAGAGGATGTTGAAGCGGCGATTGGTGTGAAGGATGGTGATGGTAAGGTGCAGGATGGTGATGGTGGTGAGGATTGTGAAGCGGCTGTATTCGGAGTCAGTGTGAGGTGAAATCGTTGGTGATCTCGGTGCCGGGTGAGGGAATGGTGATCAGTCGAGCTGCGTTAAGATGGTTGAAGCTGGCGAATGGCTCCTTGAGGATTGGTAACTAGGTTATTGTGATATTGGTGCCCAGGCCGTGTGAGTATTGGTTGTATGGTGTGTGTGTCGAGGATGGTGTGAAGCGGCGATGGTGTGAGTATGGAGATGGTGAAGCGGCGATGGTGGTGAGGATAGTGAAGCGGCGATGATTATGGTGATTGGGATTGGGATTATGGTGGTAGGATGAAAATCATTACCACTTTCTTTATCATTAAGGTAGTGCTGATGAAAAGATGACCGGGATGATGGTGATGATGACGGCAGCGGTGACAGTGCAGATAACCAGAAGCACCCAGAGAGCGCATACCTCCGCCAAGGCAATACAAGAGAGCGATAAGTGGATTCTAAGTGGCTGGTTCTTGTGGGATCTCATAGAGCGATATGAAGGCGGTATTGTGTTGTGGGCGTGAAGTGTGGGCGTGAAGCGTGGGCGTGAAGCGTGGGCGTGTGTAAACTCTTGCCGAGGATCGCTGATGCAATAAGAATATTTACTCTTAAAGAATTACAATAAAATCACGTCTTTCTCAAGTACACAGGTGACGTCCGTAAACATAACCTCCATGGCAGAGGTAATAAAGGTAATGATGATATTTATAATTATTATTATTATCAAGGCGATAGGGGTAACTATGCAATCATTTAAAAAGATCCTGGATCAATTTAATCGCATCCAAGTCTGGTTAAGAAACACATCGGGTAAAAAACAAAAAAATCCTAAGTCTATTCATAACTTTTTGAGCTAACCGACAAACTAACTAACTAAATAACCAACGCTATCAAGAACATAAGACCCTTGACGGTGGTAATAACAACTATGATAATAATGAAAAGTGAAAAGGATTATGAAATGAAAGAATCTCAATGAAAATGTTTCATAAAAAAGAAGGGAAAAGAGAAAAGGTAGTCAAGAAAAAAACAATAAAAATGGACACAAAGATAAAGTTTAGGAGACAGAAAAAACGGGTGTGGATACGAACCTAATTGTAAAATAAAAATCTGTAAAGTAGTTTCATATAACATTATTAATTCTCTATTCCCTAAAAAGACATAAATACATACACAAATATTATTTAAAAAATAAGTCACCGTTAAAAGTACATTTTGAAATAACAAAAGCAGGAAAATTAAAAGCAACATTTGAATTAATTTGACAGGCAGCTCTCACTATTCTACGCTACGTGCTTACTGGCGAGTGCTTAATAACTGGACGTGGTGGAGCAGTTTTTTCATTTTATTTCTGAATTCTAAAACAGGACAGTAATTAACAGAATAAAAGTAGAATAGTAAACGCATAGACATACATGCATGCAGACACACGAGCACGTGAACACACACACACACACACACATTCCTACAAACCAAACTAACAAACTAACAAACAAACACAACAATAAAACACAAGCACAAAGACAGACACAAACAAACACAAGCAAAAATACAAACAAACACACACGCGCAAAGACCACAAAGACAGACACAAATAAATGAAAACAAACAAACAAACATAAGCATATAAGCACAAGTACAAAAATAAACGCGAAACACACATAAAAATACACATCAACCTAAACACACCCTGGGGACCAAATCATCACTTTGCATTCTCAAGAAGCAAAAAAAAAAAAAAAAAAAAAAAAAAAAAAAAAAAAAAAAAAAAAAAAGAGAGAAAAGAAAAAAAAAAAAAAAACAGAGAAAGCAAAAAAAAAAAAAAAAAAAAAAAAAAAAAAAGGGGGTTTCTCGCTTCTCACTTTTTTTTTTTTTTTTTTTTTTGCTTTCTCTGTTTGTTTGTTTGTTTTTTTCTTCTCTTCTTCCTCTTGTCTATTCTCTGTCTTTCTTCCCTTCTCTTTCTCTTCTTTTTCCCCTTTGTCTTAAATTCCTTTTCCATCTTCGAATGTTCTTCATTTCTTTTCTCGTCTTGTTTATTGCTTCCTTTCCCCTTTTCTCCTCTTCCCTCTCGTTATCACTCTTTTCTTCGCTTCCCTTTCAATTCTCTTTCCTTTCCCACCCTCTTCCTGCCCTGCTCTTTTTAATTTCCTTCCCTTTTCCTTATCACATTTTTCCTCTTACTTCTTCTTTACTCACCTTCATCGCTTCCCCTTCCTTCTTCCCCTATCTTTCATTCCTCTTCATTTACCGCTTTCTCCTATTGTTCACTTTATTTTTCCTTCCGTCCCTTTCCTATTTCCATCTCCCCTTATCCTTCCCCTCTCTTTTTTCCGCTTTCTCCTATTCTTCGCTTCCTTTCCCCTCTTCCCTTCTTCGTCTCCCCTCGGCCTCCCTCCCTCCATCCCCCGCCCTTCGCTCCCTCTCCCCTTCCCTTCTTCGTCTCCCTCGGCCCCCTCCCCCTCCCTCCATCCCCCGCCCCCCTGAAGTCTAATCTCTTGATTGAACTGCAACAACTTTTGCTACTTCTCCCTTTCACCCTGACTACTTCTCACTCTATTTGTAGGGGGAAGAGAAGGGTGGAAAGGAGTAGAAGGGGGAGAGGATGGGAGAATAGGAAGGGAAGAAGGGGGAAAGGATGGGTGAATAGGAAGGAGGAGAGGGGGAGAAGGGAGGAATAGGAAGGGGGGGAAGAGAGGGAAAGGATGGAAGGAAGAGTGCGGAGAGAACGGGAAGATGGGAGGAGGGGGAGATGGGATGGGAAGGAGGAGAGAGACAGATGGTTGAATAGACGAAGGGGGAGAATGGAGGATGGGTGGAAGGAGGTGAAAGAGGGGAGAAGGATGGAAGGATAGGAGAGAGTAGGTGGGGAAAGGATAGGAGAAATATAGGAATAGGAGGGGGAGAGTAGGGGAAGAAAGATGAAGGGCGGGAGAAGGAAGACAGGAAGGGAGGAGGGTGAATGAGAGAGGGTTGGGGGTGTAGGAGGAAGAGAAAATGAAGGAGGGAGGGAAGAGAAGAAATGATAAGAGTATGGGAACTGAAAAAGACGATAGAAGGGATGGAGAAAAGAATGCGGGGAAGGGAATGGAGGAAGGGTAGA
Organism: Penaeus vannamei; assembly: GCF_003789085.1. NCBI lineage: Eukaryota > Metazoa > Arthropoda > Malacostraca > Decapoda > Penaeidae > Penaeus > Penaeus vannamei. The sequence continues at coordinate 19,107 of NW_020871866.1, forward strand.
ATGCAGAAGGAGGGGCGAAGGAGGGATGGACGGGGTGGAGAGAAGGGAGGAAGAGGGAAAGGAGGCAAGATAGAAGAGAGATGGAAGAGAATGTAGTGAAAAAATGCAAGAGAAAGAAAAGAGAGAGAAAGTAAATGAAGAGGCAGGGAGGCAAGACGAACGGGAGGGAGGGAAAAGGAGAGAAAAGGGAGATCCGCTTAAATCGAGTCTAATCCCAAGGGACTCGTTAAGTCATTTGAGAATCGACAGAATATCTCCTGTTTACTTTTGTTTTACTTTTCCTTGTTCTATCGTTCGCGTCTAAAATTGATAAGTGTTGGAGTGTCAGAAATTCGAGAAAATAAGTCTGCGAGAAAGTTTTTGCATCTATACATCTATACGTTTCTTCGAAGCACTACATTCAGGTACGCCTTTTGCTTACCTTTCTCTCTCTCTCTCTCTCTCTCTCTCTCTCTCTCTCTCTCTCTCTCTCTATCTATCTATCTCTATCTATCTACCTATCTCTCTCTCTCTCTCTCTCTCTCTTTCTGTCTCTGTCTCTCTCTCTCTCTCTCTCTCTCTCTCTCTCTCTTCTTCTCTTTTCCTT
>NW_020871866.1:29692-34692 GCF_003789085.1 Penaeus vannamei
TGTGTGTGTGTGTGGTGTGTTTTGTTGTGTGTGTGTGTGGTGTGGTGTGTGAACATTACCACGCCAAACAACCACACACCACTCACTGATTACAACAAACACTACACCACACGCTACCATATTTAGGACTCCACACGCACTTCACTCACCAAAGAAACCGGCCCAATTTTACATGCACATGCAAGCACATTACATCAACACACACGTGGCGCCGCGCCGCATATATGTATAATAAATCCCCCATTTAAGCGACGTAAATTGCCATTTATTACGACCAAACAACAACAGCAACACAACGGTCAGTACGGGGAAAAGCGCACACGCGCAGAAAATATGTCGCATTTAAATTTGCCTCTTCTAAATCATTCCGTCTGCCCCCTCCCCCTTCTAACACGCCCACCTATTCCCCCATACCACATCCCCCTTCCCCCCACCCCACACCAAACCCCTTCCCCCGTCCACGCCCCTAAGCACGTTCTTTACGGGGCGGCCCTTTTCCCGGGGTGGACTTCGTTACCGCAGCGTCTTCTGCCCCCAGGTTGTTTGAAGTTTCGCCCAAGTGTCTCTTCGCCCGACATACTTCAACTATTGATATCGCGACATTTTATTTCCTGGGGTTTCCTGGGTTTCCGTGATTGCACTCGAAAAAACCCCATCCATCTTATCTCCCTTTCGCAAAAAACCCCCTTTTGTTCTCCTCTTGCTGACCTGACCACTCTCTGCCTTCTCGTCCTCTTCTTCTCATCCCGAATGTCCTTGCAAGTATTCATGCTAGTCTTCATCAATTAAAAGTTTGTTTTTTGATTGTTAGCTTCCTTTTACGTTTGTTGTTTGTTCTGTTCTCTCGCCTCTCTCTTCTCTCTATCCTCTTCTCCCTCTCCTCTGACCAATTCTGTCTCTTCTCCTCTTCTTTTCTTCACTCCTCTCTCTGCTCTCTCTCCCTTCTCTCTTCTCTCTCTTCTCTCTTCGTCTCCTCTCTCTCTCTCTCGTCTCCTCTCTCTCTCTCTCTCCTCTCTCTCTCTCTTCTTCCCTTCCCTCTCCTCTCCTCTTCCCTCTCCCTCTTCCCTCTCTCTACTTCTACTGCTCTCTCTCTCCCTTTCCCTCTCCCTCTCCCTCTCCCTCTCCCTCTCCCTCTCCCCTCTCCCTCTCCCCTCTCCCTTCTCTCTCCCCCTCATCCCATCTCCCTATCTTTTTCTTTCCTGTCTCCCTTGCAACCTCAATTTCGTCAAAGCATAAATCCAAAATCCTCAAAAGAAGGGAAAACGGAATAAGAGCCAAACGAGAAGAAATTAAATATCATGTATTTCATCCAAAGGAAAAATTGTATGGGAAAAATGGCTGATCAAAAAATTGTTTCTTTAACATCGGCTTGTTTTTTTTAAAGAAATGTTCCCTGAGCCTAAATTTCAACTGTATATTCCGAAGAGGACAGGAACAGACAGGGAAGAGACCAAACAGACAGAAACAGAGGCAGAAAAGACTTACAAGACCAGGACATTACAGGCAGGCAAGAAAGGACAGGACAGAAATACAGGGCAGGGCAGAAAAGATAAACAGACAGGAAGAGGACAGGACAGACAAGAACATACAGGGCGAGTCAGAAGATAGACAGACAAGAAAGAAGGAACGTAGACAGACGTCATTATACGCAGGCAGTAAAAGACAGACAGACAGAAAGAAGAACCAGAAACAGACAGTAAGAGGAAAAGGCAGGACAGACAGACAGGCAGTAAAGAACAAGACGGGTGACAGACAGAGAGAAAAGAATCATTCATCTCCACTGAAAAAAAAATATATTCGTCATTACCCATGGACAGTAATCAAGTGTTAGTTGTGAAGACCAAAGTAAGAAAAATAAATTAAATAATAAAAATATAAAATAATTATTAAAAAAAAAAAAAAAAAACGATGCAGATGAATAAACACCCCAAAAAAAATCCCATTTAATGAAACCTTTCCCATCATCCAAAAAGCGCTTTTAATCACTCGAATAACAAGGTTTTATGAAGCCTCCCACTCACCCCAACCCTATATCAAAGAGATTTGAAGTCAGGATAAAAAAAAAACCACGGGTTTCCGGCGCTCTTCGTACAAAAAGGTTATACCATTCGGGCTTTATTTTACTACACTGTGGTGAAACTTACGCTGTTATAAAAATGAAATAAAAATAACAAAAAAAATAAATGGCAAAATTTTTAAAATAAATTGATAATAATAGGAATAAATAAATTAAATAATGATAAATAGTTAATTTAATTGATAATAACAATTGAATAATGATACTATAATAATAACCAATATAAATAACAACAATAATTAATAAGAATGATTAATCATAGATAATGAGTTAATAAAATGATAATTCAATTAATGATAATAATGGATTAATTAATAAGGAATTAATTAGTAAAAGTAATTATTAATTAATTTTAATAATGATAATAAATAATTAATAATAATGATTTGATAAACACCAATGATTTACTAGTAATAATAATTGATCATAATTAATAATGAGTATGTAAATAATTAATAAACATAAACAATGATACTAACAATGTTGATAGTAATGATAATAGTTAATGATGAATGGTAATGGTAAACTTACTACTAATTAATAAATTAAAATCTTGTATTAAAACAGGGATATAGGGGATTGCGAAATTTCCTAAAACAATGAAAAAAGATGTTTCCGACGAAGGTACCGCGGAGAGGTTGATAAGGTTTTTATTGTATACGTAAAAAAGGCCGTTTCCGACTGCTTGCAAGACGACGGAGATAGAGAGAAGGGGAGGGGATTGAGCGGAGAGCGAGCGGAGGGAGGGAGAAGAGGGAGAGAGTTGAGGAGCGAGAGAGGCGAGAGAGGGGAGAAGAGTTGAGGGATCGAGGGAAGGGAGGGAGGGAGAGAGAGAGAGAGAGGGGAGGGAGGAAAGGGAGGGAGGAGAGAGAGAGAGAGAGAAGGGAGAGAGAGAGAGAGATGAGTTAGAGAGAGGAGATGAGAGACGAGAGCAGAAGACAGAAGAGACAGAGGAGAGAGGAGAGACGAGAGACTGAATGAGAAGGAGAAGGAGGGAGGAATAGAAGAAGGAGAGGGGACGAGAGAAGGAGAGAGGGGGAGGGGGAAGAGGAGAGAAAAGAAGAAATAGAAGAGAAAGAGGGAGGGGGCCAGAGAGAGAATAGGAAGGAGATAAAGAGGGAGGACGACCACCACGCCAGAGAGAGGAATAGGAAGGGAGATAAGAAGGAGGAGTAAGGTAAATAAAGGGAAGAGAGGGTAAGAAGAGAGGGAGGAAGGAAAAGAGAGAAAAGAGATTGAGAAAGGAGGAAGGAAGGAAACGTGAGAATGAAAAGAGAATTTTGAAGGGACATGGAAGAAGGAAAAGAGACAAAGTTTGGTAAGAAATGAGGGGGGTGGGGATGATGAGAGAGGAAAGAGTCTGGTAAAGAAGGAAGGGAGGAAGAAAAGAGCAAAAGAGAAGAGTTTAAGAAGGAAGGGGAGAAGAAAAGAGAGAAGGAGGTTGAATAAGAGAGAGAAAAAGGAAAAGAATAAAAGAGTTTAAGGATGGGAGGGAGGGAGAAGAGGAGAAGAGAGAGAGAGGAGAGAGAGATGAGAGAGAGAGAGGAGAGAAAGAGAGAGAGAGAGGAGAGAGAGAGAGAGAGAGAGAGAGAAGAGAGGAGAGAGAGAGAGAGAGAGAAAGAAAAAAAATCCCACAGAAACGACAGTCCCACCGAGAGGATCGCGGCCAGCCCAACCTAAGCCATTGCAGAGCTTGCGGGATTGCATTAGCACACGTTTCGCCCCGACGGCAAACTTTTCCCATCCCGTCTCGCCAAACTTGTCCATCACAGAGAGGGAACGAGAGTGGAATCGTAATTAAAACGACTCAGGATTATTATCCTCTTATTACCAAGGCTAGGTAAGGGGGGGAGGAGGGGGAGGGGTGGGGGGAATGGGGTAGGTAGGTGAGTAGTTAGGGGAGGGGGGGGGATGGGTAGGAGTGAGTGGGAGGGGGGAATGGGGTGGGCAGTTAGGGGGGAGGGGAGGGGGAGGGAGGTAGGTGGGTAATTAGGGGGAATGGGGGAGGAGGAGGGGAAAGGGAGGGGAGGTAGTAGTGGTAGGGGTAAGGGGGAGGGAGAGTGGAGGTGAGAGGAACGGGTAGGAGGAAGTGAGTAAAAGTTAGGAGGAGGAGGAGCCGGATGGGGAGTGTTTTCTAGTGAATGGAAATTAGTTTAGTTGCCGTTGTCGCTTTCGGATTTTTGTCAGACTGAAAGAGAGAGGGAGAGAGAGAGAGAGAGAGAGGGAGGGAGGGAGAGGAGAGAGAGAGAGAGAGAGAGGGAGGGAGGGAAGGGAGAGAGAGAGAGAGAGAGAGAGAGAGAGAGAGAGAGAGAGAGAGAGAGAGAGAGAGAGAGAGAGAGAGAGAGAGAGGAGAGAGAGAGAGAAGAGAGAGACGAGAGAGCGAAAGAGAGAGAGAGAGAGAGAGGTGGAAGAGGGAGGGAGACAGAGAAAGAGAGAGAGAGAAGAGATGAGAGGGGGAGGGAGGGAGGGAGGAAGAGAGGGAGAGAGAGAGAGAGAGAGAGAGAGAGAGAGAGAGAGAGGGAGAGAGGGGTAAGTAAGGAAACCATCATGTCATACCTCGTCATACCGTGTACAGGTGAAAAAAAGAAAAGAAAAGAAAAAGTGAATAGAGAACTAGGAGAGTAAAATAAAGACGAGTAAAAAATGAAATAAGCGAGCAAAAGGAGACAACAGAAGGAACAGAGAGGAAGAGAAAGGGTGAAACGTAGGCAGGGAAAGGGGAAAATGGTAGGATAAAGGGAGGACGAGGCGCAGAGGGTAACAGAGAGAGGTGGGATGGGGGAAAGGGAGGATAGGAAAGGGGTACTGAAGGGTACGGAGGGAAGGGGAAGGGGAAAAAAGGATGTGCATGAGGAAGAAAAGGGGGAGGAAGGAGGAGGACGACGACGAGAAGGAGGAAGAGGAGGAGAAGGAAATGGAGGAG
>NW_020871866.1:44692-49692 GCF_003789085.1 Penaeus vannamei
TTCACTGGCCATCTCATGGCTGGTGAATGAAAGTCTGAAATGCATGATGCGCAGATCACTCTATTATAACTGTATAGATAAATCTTAAAACTTGTATATAAATGAAGTATAATAACATTAATAAATGACTTTAAAAGCATAAATATACAACAGCAGACACTGATAAGTAGTAAAAGCATAGATGTGTAACAGAAGACACTGATAATTAGCTAAATATCATTTTGACAAGCGCATAGTAACACATGAACTACTTGGGATATTTTAGTAACGAGTTGAGTTATGCCTGGCAAGGTAAACAATATGAGCGACTTAGAATTTGAGTGGTGCTATGCTGGGGATATTTTCATCATTTAGCAGTTGATATGAGGCCGCTGCTGTTGAAACTATGTTGTATCCTGTTCTATTTCTTCCACTCTTTAAAATGGCAGTGTCCATTTCCCTGTCACTGTAAGTAACCTATATCCTATGTTCTATGCAAATCCACATGAAACTTGTTCTGATTTGAGATGGATGACCTGCAGCTAAACTAGAGTTTTGATATAACTCTCCCAGGTGTGACTCTTGCAGGCCAGACGGACACGAATGTTCATAGGCAGTATCAAGACTCCTTGCCTCTTTGCTATAGTATTAGCACTTTTCTGCATTATCTGTATTAACTCTTCAGGTGCTCTACATTTCTATGCAATAACAATTAGGAACATATTTTCTTGATATTCACTTTTCCATAACACCGCGTGCCAATAGTCAAGGCAGGTGCATGGAAATAGTTTCTTCCTTGGATCTGGTACTCTTGCAAGCATGGCTCACAGATGATACATTCCACCCTTGTTTGCTTGTGAAAATAATGTAAAAGGCCCTTCCTAAAGGCCCATTGAGTTTAATATCCTTCCGAGATCTTTGTGCAGTTATAGTAAGACATCCTTGCCAGTTGGAAAGAGTATTTCATGACAAGATTATGCCATCACTCTTGCCCTCAGCCAGATTTTTCCATGACATTCCTATTACCTACCACTCAGCCAGATTTTTTAATGATTTTATAGAGGATGGTTGGTCATCCCTTGTTTAACTGGTCTGTTATCTCTTTATGGAGTGTTTGGTGTTGGTGTGAGCACCCACAGGTATGGCTGGGTGCTGGAGGTGTTGCTAGAGATCAAAGGGGAGAGATGGTGTGGCTCCCCTGGCATCTAGGGCCTGGAGCTGCTTGCTGTGGTCTTGCTCAGTATGGAGGATCGGTGAGTGCTGATCTCAGCCCAGGTGCTGGAGCTTAAGTACTGTTAAGCTGTGTCAGCTTAACAGTACTGTGGTCCAATAGGCAAGCAATGAGGTGTCCGGTGTTAACCAATTAGGTCTTGGTATTCATCTTTGAGTAGCCGCTGACGGTGAGGTGTGAGAGGACCGGTTGTGGACCTGGACCCATGCTGGGGGAAGTATGCCGCACTGCAGGTTGCGGGGGTTGGCTACAATGTGACAACCCAGTTTGATGGCTTGTCTAGTGCTGTTTTAGGACTGATTTTGATTTTACCATCATTTTTGGATCATCACTTCAAGTATTTTTAGTTATTTTCCAAGCAGTTTCAGAAATTAGTAATTTTCTGTGTTGATATGAGAATTCAGAATAAAGGGATCATTTTACAGTCTAGAGATGCTGGTGGTACTTTTCAGGTCTGAAGTTTACTTTGAACTATAAGTATGTCCAAAAAAATTTTTTCAATGGTTCCCATTTTTACATGATCACTAGTGCCATTTGTAAGCTTGTGCTACATAAAACAAAGTTATTCATCTTTCTAAAAATTTTCATTAGGCAAAAAGACCAACAAGATTAAGTCAACAAACTTTTCAGATGTCTCCGTCTGCTTGGGATTGGCCACCTCGCTCCTAGGCTGGATGAACTGACAGATACTGGGAGAGCATTAAGGATCATCTCTGCCCTTGATGACAAGATATCTGCAAAACATAGTGTTCAGATAGCAGCCAAACGGAACAGAGTTGTGAGTGGAACTTTCTGCTTGTTGTAGAATATGGATAGTTTCTGATAATTGTCATAGCAACTTTAATTTTCACAGTGCTGATCATGATAATACTTCTGTGATATAGATCTAAACGGTCATCATCTCCATTTACAAAACTGGTAACAAATTGTATGATGTTGAATTTTGAGAATTCTCATTAAACTGTTATATTGATTATCATGTTAAAATTCAAGAAAGTGTGAGATGCTATACCTGAGAACTTTAGAAATTCGCAACCCAAATCAAGTGTTGATATGCACATGTCTTTTCTATTCAAGCTAATCTTCATTTTGTATGATTTTATGACTTATTTACCACAAAGCGTAGTGAAAGCTTTGTTCAATAAACCCTATCTTTATCTCCGTGTGTAGATGAGTAATTCAGCAGCAGAGGATTTTTTTGTTTGTGAAGGGACTATTAGATGGTTTAATCTTTTGAAAACAAGACAGTATTACAATCCCTTTGTTTGGGAAGCTATGGCATTCTGTTGGTGATTCACGATGTAAGTTGATTTGATATGCTAGGATCCAGTGTTTAAAATAAATGAGAAGTTCATTTAGTATACTGGGTATTAGAGTTAGGATTCCATACGGAATAGATAATACAGTAAGACTGTTTTGTGGTTAATTTATTTCTTTTGAAATATATGCCTCACTGTTATTGTATGTCAAATTGTTTATAAAATGTCATGCCAGTTACTGTTGCTGAAACTTAGATCTTATAAGGTTTGTATATGATATAATCAACTCACTTTTCAGAGACAGAATTTCAGTAAGCAGACAAAATATGTAATTTTAGGAAAAGCTGAGGGTCTTAAAGAAAATGATAGGGTATTCACTGGTTTAAATTAGCTTTTCAGTGACTCCATGTTAGTATTAAAAGCTTTCACGAGGAGCTTTTATTATGGACTTTATTAGTAACAGTGAAAATGCAGCTTACCTTTAACTTCCAAGCAGTACTGAGACTATGAAATAGAATTACAGTAGAAAAGGAGGCTCCCATTCTCTTTTAGAATGTAAAAGAAGGGAAATTTGATGTTCAGTGATTGTCACAAATGAATTGATGTTAGGGTATTGAGAATTAAGATGTAATAAAAAATGATTTATTTGATTCTTGTATTGAATAGAAGGTAAAACAATATTTCTATTGTAATTGAGGAGTATAATTCACTGGGATAATAACTAGGTCTTATTGATGAGCCTTCTCAATACCATCTGTTTGTTTACATGGCCTTTCACTGAAGTTAAACTTATCATTATCTTTATTAAGACTCATTTGATCTCACCAAGAGAATCAATAAAGATATTTACCTTCTTCCAGTAATGAAAAAATGAACTGGTGTTTTTGCTATTGTTTGGGATCTTAGTTCATGATACAACCCATTCATTGCAGATAATAAAGCAGGAAGAACTTAGAAATAAGCCAGCCAAGAAGGTACTCAAGGTTCCAGCTCACAAAGAAAACCTTGAGCAAGAGAATGTTGATCCTAACATCATTTCCACAAATCCTGAAGAACCCATTGGAAAGCTTCCCATCTGCACATCCTCATTAGGAGTGGTTATGACACAGAATGAATGGTTGATTCAACAGAAAGCAGACACTCACCCCACAGAAGCACCAAAGGAGAAAACGATTACTACTATTATTCCAACAGGTATTTATGAGAGTTTTGATATGAATACAAATCTCAATGAGCCACTGTGAAGGGAAAGACAATCACTAAAGTTCTGTAGTACAATCTATGAGTTGTTTGTGATGATCTTGTAACCCTTGAATACAGAGGATAATGGTGCAGCTAAGATCTTGCCAGTAACAAATTTTATCCACATCTGCTATGACCATAGTTTGCCCTGGATTTTATTTTAGACCAGATATTTTTTTTACTTTAGAGTTAATTTTGTTGTTTTTTTCAGTGACACTTTGTATACTCACCTGGTAATAGGAGGGTCAGCCTAGACCTTAAAGACATTAATTTCTAGTGGAAGGGACTTTCAGAATCAGTATCACAATTTACTAGATTCGGGTCATTAATAAATATACTGGTAAATAGATAAGCTAGTGCAATTTTGTTGCTGCTCCCTTGGTCATTCCTTTAACCCATTAGCGACGGGCGTCCCATATATGAGAGACCCCCCCCCCCCCCCCCCAAAAAAATGCCGGGCGTCCCGCCAGTGTGATGCTGTATCGTGGAATGTGCTCCGACGCAGTAGCGGGCCGCAGCCAGCGGGCAGACAGACTCCAGGGAAGCTCCGCCTGCCGATTTTGTAGCCGCCCGGAATATTTTATTTTTGGCTTCAAAATATACCGGCATGAATGGGTTAAAACAGTTGAAGGACAATAATACATAAATCAGGAACGCATATACAAAAATGAAATGAAACTACCTCAATAAACCCAGAATAATAAATTGTGCTGTCTTAATATAACGGGATGCCTTTTCATTTTTGCTATGCAACTAAGGCTGCAGTCACATGTGCATTTTTTCAACAACAGGTTGGTAGTAATATCCAACTTTCTTACTGCATATCAAACTCTTCCCCCATCATTGTCAGAAATGTTGACATTTTTGCCACTCCACAAAATGCTCTGCACATTTACGTACATGTGCCAATTGCAGTGGCTCCCATAATGTATTTGATTGGAATTGCCTATAAGTTTGAGTCTGAGGTAGCAGTTCTCAGATACAAACTTGGCCCTACTCTACAAGATGCCAGAAAGGAAACATGTAGATGAGGTTTTCCTATCACTCCCTACTCCAATACTATCCATCACTCCACTCCTCTTACACAGTACCTCTTCCCCCAACTCCTCACCTTCCCACTGGGTTCCTGCACATCCTTAAAACTTAAATATTTTTTTGTAAATCTAACGGCTTAAAAAGTCTTCAAAACACGTCTTACAATGTCTGAAGTTTGCCTCGGGCAATGTACATATATCTGATACCAGTGGATGCTGTCACGATTCACTCACTTGCAGATCTCTTTGCAGCTT
>NW_020871866.1:54692-57192 GCF_003789085.1 Penaeus vannamei
ACTAATGAACTCCCTGCCTCTGAAGTTGCTGTCAACGATTGTACATTTCAGCTTGATTCTGTTGAATCTTCTAGAGAAGTGTCTGAAATTTCTGGAAGAAATTTGGATAAACCAGTTAACAGTTATGAAGAAAAGAATGCTTCGCATGAGGAAATGCCATTGCCAGTCATTAGTGTAGCAAGTAACAGTGTGGTTGCACAGCCTCAGACAGCTAGAGAAAATTATATTCCACGAGGAAAACAAATACCAAGGACACCCAATGAGAATGACTCCAGGGAAAGGAGTGCCTCTCTGGTAAACAGTACTGGAAGTGTAACTGAAACTACATTTGAACATTCTAGTATTGGAAGTGATCCCAATTTCTCTGTTCAGATATTTGTCGCAACTCCAAAGAGGCACCAGAATGCTAAGCTGATTTTAGAGAAAAAAGGTGATGATGCAGTATTGATTGAGATCCCCAAAGATGATAGTGATGTGACTAGAAACAAAATCCAAAACAATTATGAAACTAATTCAGATATGAAAGTAACACATAAAGTAAAGCAAAGCCCTAAGCAGCTGCAGCCAAAATTAGTGGAGGAAAGTCCTAGGATAAATTTGGATGCAAATAATACTTCCAAAAAATATTCAGCTACCAGCAGTGTTGATCTTCAGGATAAGACATTGGAAGATAAGTTACCAAACCATCCTGCAGATTCTCTTTTCTTGAAGGAAACCAATATCTCAGACTTTGATGATTCTTTGGAGATTTTCCCCTCAAAGACTGGAAAAATAACCATGAAGAGCAAGAATTCCATTGCAAGTAACAATGGAGGAGCAAGTAGAGTTGCAGAGAGTGAATTAGCAAAAATAAATACTTCTATTATGGATACTGATAGGACTAAGATGGGTGATACTGAGAATGAGACTGAAAGTCATGTTAGTAGTAAGGAAGAGATGCAAAATAAGTATACACCTCATAGAAATTTCAGTGAGATATTAGAAGATGACATAATGCATAATCCTGCAGGGGAAAGGAAGCACATTAGAGGTAAGAGGAAGGAGAAAACCACAGAGATGTCGGAGGACCCTGCTGTTGCAGCCCACACGCAGAAAAAGAACAAAGTCAGACCAAGGGAGATGAAACTCAAGAAAAGCAAACCTGAGTCTGAAAACAATGCTGAGAAAGAAACAGATATTACAGAAAAGGAAAGCAAAATGCTTCTGGAAAGGAAAGTCGATTTGAAACCTAAAAGCACCAAACGCAAGCAAGAAACACAAGAAAGATCTGCCAAATCTTGTGAAGAAAACAGACTTCTTGATGCTGACCATAATTCAATAATTGATACAGAACATAATGATAGCAACCAGATTTTCTTACATCCAGTGAAGGTAAATAGGCAAGGGCAGAAGGATTCTCAAGATGACAGCCAAAAGAAAGCAGAAGACACTAAGTCCGTAAAAGAACCTGTTGAACTTAAAGAAAATAAAACTAAGCAAAGAAAACCAGTTGAAGATAAAGCAGTTAAGAGAAGGGGTAGGAGAAAGGAAAATGTAATAAGTGAAGATTGTGGTAACAAAATCGAAACAGCTATACCAAAATCTGAAAAAAGTGAAAAACAAGATTCTGTTGAGCCAGTTACAGAAAAGGTAATGAACAGCAAAAGTGATGAGTTATCGCCAATCAAAGCATTGCCCAGACGAGGCAGGATAAAGAAAGCTGTACCAGAGGAAATATTCCAGCAGATAACAAAGGATGAAGAGAATGTAAAACCAGCAGAATTACCTCCCAGTGAAGAATTGCCAGAATCACCAGCTAAAAGAAAGCGAGGAAGGCCTTCAAGAAGAGCAGCGAAAGATCCTCTGCCCAAGGAAAATGATCTTGAATTGAATGAGACTATACCAGTACAGAAGGGTAAAAAGAAATCAGAAAATGCAGAGGAGAAAATTGATAAAAAGAAAAGAAGTGGTCCAGTAAGTGACAAGCAGGCTGCTGAAGAAACAGAACCTGTAGTACAAGAAGTAAAGGAAACATTGCAGCCAGAGCCAAAATCCAAGACAAAGAGACATTTAAGGAAAAAGAATGATGAGACAGTTTTAAAAAGTCCCCTAACCACTTCCGTTCCAGCCAAGAAAAGTACAAAGCAAAAGAAGACACAGGAAGAAAATGCAGATCAAACAGTAATAAAAGATAGCATTGAAGAGAACCTCTTGGCAGAAACCAAGAAGAGTACAAGGAGAAAGAAGATACAGATGGAAAATGTAGCTGTGGTAGAAGAGAAAGTAGAAACACCAGAAAAGGCCAAAACAACAGCTGCAAGAGGAAGGAATGGAAGAGGAAGCAAGAAGACACTGGGTCCCGAAGGAGAATTAGGAAGTAAGAACGCTCAAACCCACAAACCAAAAGGAAGGAGAAAAAAGACCAGTCCTGATGATAGTCATATGGATGAGCAGCAACAAAACCAAGCAACCAAAGAAAAGGAAATTCAGAAACACCAAGTGAAAGCTCCCAGGGCTTCAC
>NW_020871866.1:70896-85896 GCF_003789085.1 Penaeus vannamei
TAGAAAAGCTGTTATAAAAATCTCTGTTTTAAAGAGATTCATTTCTTAATGATACAAATAGGTAATATAAGCAATCTAAGGACAATTATTACAATGATTGCAAAAGAATCGCCAGAGCGTTTGCACTAACCTCTGGAGCAATGGAAGTCTCGGAGCACTTATGTTACATTCGTAAACATGATAATCAGTATGCCAGATGTGTAAACATAATAACCATTATATGCCTTATAATGAACATGATAATAACTATAATCTTAATATAATCATAACTATGTTAATAATTATATCCGTTGGTAATCATCTGTAAAATAAGATCCTACGAGATCAATATAACAGACAAGAAATCAAAAGATTAGATCAACATCTAAGAATGTCAGTTCAGCCCAACTTAGCTGCAGGTGGAATAAATCAGCTGAATGTTCCACGGTACCATCATTTGACACCCATGTCAAGAATACCATTATTTGAATTGTTCCAATAGCATAAGGTAAAGTTTGTAATGTTGTGCCACTCATGTTTCGCAGAATATTTAGTTGAGATGTTGATTAGAGAAATAGATTATTATTTTTTCAACCTTGGGGAGGTTTGTCTCCTTTAAAAGAGACGTCTGGGAAGCTGCAAACATAAACGATAAAGGTTACCTAATTTCAAACAAAATTAATATTTGATCAAAAGATTTTATTGAAAAAGAATTGCCATAGCATCTGCAAACCTCTGGAGCGCTGTAGGCCGGCGAGTGCGTATGTCATATTCGTAAACAGGATAATCATTATATTCGTAATCGGCATAAGGCGCATCATAACCATAATCAACATAGTCTTCCACTACGATGATTCCACCCAAAGCTGGAGCAGCAGTGATGGCAGCGAGCACTACAGAGAAAAACACTAACTTTGTAATCAACCTGGAGTGCATTCTGAAGCGGTAACAATGCGGTGGTTTACTGCAGTTTGGAGGCGCAGGAGGCCCTTCTTTTAAGCGCTCCCCCCCCCCCTCCACACGACCGTAAGGACGCGGGGAGCCTTTCCGCAGTTCACAGAAAAAAAATCCGTGGTCACCGAAAACAATGCAAGTTTGACTGAATATGTCTGTAAATGGTAATCCTACGTCTTATTGGGTAATTATTTCACTCCACATTCAACTATTCTAGTAAATACGATCATATATAATGACATCGTTGTTGAAAGTAGAGCAAGACTATTTCAGGATCGGCTCCCTTCACAGGACATGGCTGCATTGCTAGTATTGGACCAGTACAAGCACCTTGACTAGTTTGTGTACTTGTTAAACGTAATTTCTTTCACTTCTGTCTTATCATGGTATACACATATGGTATGCGGAATTCTAAAATTGTTATTTGTAAGCTATGCTGATGTTGGGTCGTATGATTATACGAACAGAAGGATTATTATGCTGGACAACCCACAGTGATTTGCATAAGGTGGTTCTTGAGTAGCAACAATGCAGATCATAACTATATTTTGTACAACTTACATTTAATTCATGAATGTTATATTAGTCCATACAGCTAATTTATAGGAAAATGAAAATACGTAGATTCTTGGCTCATAGTTCTTCAGCGCTTTAAACTGACCTGGTTTCCCAATCTTCCTTAAATACAATGATTATCATCATATTCACCATGATAATCATTGTATCCATAAATGTATTGCCTTTACTCTGGTTTGATGATCATTGTGCCTTGTTGAAGCTGGTTATTATTAGAAAGAATATTATGAGAACTGCGCTTGCCTATGTTATTTTCTGGTAAAGGCGATTCTGCGGCGATGAGGCAGTGGCCGGATTTTCAAACACGTTAAGGCGCCGTATCTGCTTAAGGCGCCTTAATTTACGGCCGAGCGATGTTACATACACATACACAGAGCAAGGGACCCGCTGTATTGGTGCGAATGAAGGCGCCTTAGATTAAGGCAAGGGGGAGAGCAGGCTTTAGCGCTTTACGGCGGGCGGGAAATCAAAACTCTTTGCTCTTACACTAGGGAAAGACAGCTGGACGGTCAAGGCCTCCAGCGCGCCTGAACTTAAGGTTCTATTGAGAACACGGACCCAGGACACTAAATCTTGCTCGGGAACCTCCAAATGCGTGCAAGTGAAAGCTACGTGTCACTCTTTTGTTGAAATCGATTATTGTTTATATGTTCTCGTTCATTTCAGATTTCGTACCCCGATTTTTTTCACTTCTGTCCACCTGCGAACGGTATATATATATATATATATATATATATATATATATATATATATATGTAATATATATATATATATATATATATATATATATATATATATATATATGTGTGTGTATATATATGTATATATTTTTTTCCACATATCTATATCACTCAGAGAAAACTTGTAATATAGTGGACATGACAGGCTACCCCGAGAAAGACTGAAGAAGTCACAGATACAGCATACCGTTATATTTATTCATAACACTACAAAATGTTTTTTTTTTTTTTTTTTTTTTTTTTTTTTTTACTTAACAGTAAAGTACATGAAGCAGGAGGATTAATTGGCATGTGCGATCACCACGGAATTTTTTTCTGTGAATTGCGGAAAGGCTCCCCGCGTCCTTACGGTCGTGTGGAAGGGGGGGGGAGCGCTTAAAAGAAGGGCCTCCTGCGCCTCCAAACTGCAGTAAACCACCGCATTGTTACCGCTTCAGAATGCACTCCAGGTTGATTACAAAGTTGGTGTTTTTCTCTGTAATGATCGCTGCCATCACTGCTGCTCCAGCTTTGGGTGGAATCATCGTAGTGGAAGACTATGTTGATTATGGTTATGATGCGCCTTATGACGATTACTTTTACGAATATAATGATTATCCTGTTTACGAATATGACATACGCACTCGCCGGCCTACAGCGCTCCAGAGGTTTGCAGATGCTATGGCAATTCTTTTTCAATAAAATCTTTTGATCAAATATTTATGTTTTGTCTGTAATTAAGTAACCTTTTATCGTCTACGTTTGCAGTCCAAAGTTAACCAGCTTTCCAGACGTCTTTATTGAAGACAAACCCAAGGTTGCAGAAATAGTATCTTATTCTGTAATCATCATTTAAACTAAAAATTGTCCCACACATGGCTGAGTCACCCACCAGTCATTACTCATTTCCCAAAGAACACTCACTTTCCTCATTTCCCAAGCCTTGACCAGTACAAATCTTAAAAACACTTTTTTCTCAAATATTTTAAACATCAGTATCAAATGATGATATTGATGCAGCTGGCGTGTTCCACTACCAGCAGAATTGGATTGAAGAAATATACAGTATATTGAAGAAATATAAATATTGTTATATTTATGGTTATTAAATGTCTACAATACATTTGAGTTGCCGCTCATTGAATCTAGCTTCAATTATTTTCAGTCACCAAGTGAATTGTTTCTGTGACTTACAAAATGGCTCCTCACATCCATGTCATCGGGCAGCGTTTAAAGGAAGTGCCTCATGTCCCTTGAACATCAATAAATCATCACTTAATTACAGTTCACAATGCATTTCAAGGTTGATTACGATGCTTCTATTTGTTTGCGCAGTAGCTACTACCATTGTTGGTGCTCCAGTGTCAAGAAGGCACAGGATCATCAAATCAAACCGAAAAAGACTTTACCGGTCTACATGATGGAATTATGCTTGCATTACCTCCCCATAGTGGTTCAGAACTGGTCAAAATAGTGAATGTGATAAATTTTCACAGATCATTTTAAATCATTTGTAACATTTTCTGTATATCATTCTTTCAATACCCGATCAATCTAAATTGGGCATCATTGAAAGATCATTTATTCTCGGAAGAAAGAGAGCGAAATGTTCTCAGCATTTCCGTAGGCTTCTCTTTAATTTTGCTAAGCAAAACTCGCTCGTATGGACAGAGACATTAGGGACCCCGGAGTATGGGGATGATTGGTTTTCGTTGTCAATGCAATAGGTGTTTTATAGTTATTCTTTTTATTTCAGATGTCTCGGAAAGGTCCAGCCTTCCAAGAACACTGGCTTGCAGACGATCGCTTTAAGAGCTGGTTCGCCAGAGTCCCGGGTGACAGCAAGAGGGCTCGATGCTTGCTCTGCCACAAGGACGCGAGCGCAGAGATCTCATCTCTCTCAAGAAACATGGGCCCCCGACACCAGGCTATGGAGATGAGACACATTGAACAACTTTGTAGGCTTTGCTGCGGACGGAGCCTCCAATATAATGGGGAACGTCAACAGTTTGACGAACAGGCTTAGAAAAGAACTGCCAGGAGTTGTAATTTTTAAATATGTATCGCACAGTATCCACCTGTGTTCAAGTGCGGCCGCCAAAACGCTTCCTCAATGTTGTGAGGACTTAATCCATAATGTGTACAACTTCTTTTGCCATAGCGCAAAAAGGAAGTACGAGTTCCGGAAGTACCAGCTATTCTGTGAATTAAAACCGCACCAAATGCTCCATCCTTGTGCAACAGGTGGTTATCTTTGGAAAAGGCAGTAAATAGAGTATTAACACATTGGAGGCCCCTTAAATTGTATTTTGATAAAATTTGGATAGAGGAAAAGCTAACAGCAGTACAGGAAATTCACAGAGCACTACATGACAAATACATTTTTGCATATTTAACATTTCTTCAGTACATATTACATCTCAATAGCATTGACGTAATTTTTCAGTCACTAGGTCCAACTATTCATCTTTTGAACATCTTTTTTTTTTTTTTTTTTTTTTTGTCTACAAGAGACTCCTCAACTGCTTTTGTTACCAAGATGTATTAGCCAAAGTGCATGTGAGTGAAATTGACCCTGCTAATAGCACGTACCACAAACCTCTTAATCAGGTGTACCTTGGGGTGGCAATGATAGATCTTTTAAGTAAGCCCCAATATTTAGGTGATACCATATCCATCATCAAAAACAGGTGCAGATTATTCTTGATTGAAACTTGTGCTCAGATAAAAAAAAAAAAAAAAAAAATAAAAAAGATTTGACATGAACAACACACTATGGAAATGTGTGTCCTACCTGCACCCAAAAAACATCTTGGACCCTAATTTCAGAACAACCGTAATATCACTAAATGAAAGAAGTGCCTAGAATTAGTGATAATTGTGAAAAACAAAAGGTTGATGACCAATGGCAGGATATCATTTGGCACACATTTCCCGAGAATATGGATATAAAGGAAGTGCAGAAAGATGCTGAAAAATTTACCAAAAGCATCTAAGTATTGAAGAAGATTTTCGAAATAAAAAATATGAGAATTTAGGTAAATTTGCGCTCGAAGTTTTATCACTTCCATGTTCTAATGCTGACGCCGAGCGTCTATTTTCACACTATAGTTTGATCAAAAGGAAGCATCGGAATGGCCTTAAATTAGAAACAATTGTCTTTAATTCACTTAAAAGACTGCAATAAGAACTACAGTCATAATGGTCAGTTTGAACCAAATCTTGAAATGTTATTATCAGTAAAAAAAAATGATTGCATCTGTATTCTGTGAATACATTTTATGATGTTTTTTGTTGTACTTGTTTTTTGCTGTACTTGTTTTGTTGTTCTTGTTTGTTTTGTACTTGTTTGTTGTTGTTCTTGTTTGTTATTACACTGTTTTTAGTAAAAATGGTTTTATTTATTTTTGATTATCACATTCCCTTTCTAAAATACACTAGTATTGGCTAAAATTTGGAGATTGTATCGTTTTCTCTCCGTCGAAAACAAAGAAAACACACGTGTAAGCGGTGGACTAACTGAAAATTAATAGTTCTTACATTTGGAACCTTATCACTGCTAAGTGATGAAATATAGTTCAATTTAAATAAACCTATTTGAGATAAACCTACATAATTAATTCTGATAATCCACGAATGCTAAGAAACATTAAATGAGAATATAATCTTAATTGAGAAAATACACTATATTAAACATACTCTATAATTAATTGTATCTGGATAATGGATATATGGATAATAAAGAATAACTAGAGAGTAAATAAATAAAATAGAAATAATAAACAATACTAGAATAACTGAATAATTCTGAAACGAGTAATTGAAAGAAACTGATTGAACAAAAGCATACAACAATTTCTTGAATTTTACTAGTGATTCAAAAGTACATCTAATAAATCAGAAACGTATGACATAAATAAAGAATAACAACGTAAGCTAAATAACATATTAATTCATAAGCTATAATACAGAAGAAAAATTATGTAAAGCTAGAGAAGAGCGCGAGAGAAAGACAGTTTCAAATAAAATGAAAATCAAAGACGACATGAGCTTCAAATGATGGAAATGAAAATGAAAAGTCAAGGGGATTTTAGTTTCGAGATAAGTAAATGCGTAAAGCTAACTCCCGCATTTGCAGATAATCCTGAGGGTTTCTTTAGAAAGTCTGAGACCATAGCCAAACATTTCAAGTGGCCTGAGGAACACTGGGTTTGGTTAATAAAGCCTAAACTGACCGGTAAAGCTCTAAAAGTGTGCGAGAATCTTAATGATAATACTGATTATGAGGAAGTAAAATGTGCTATTCTAACTGCTTATTCCATTACCACTGAAGGATATCGGCAGGCTTTTAGGAACATGAACAAACTTTCCAGTCAAACATATGCTGAATTTGCCTCGGAGAAGTTTAGAGCTTTTAAACGGTGGATAAAGTCTGCTTCAGTCACTATTTTGATCAACTTTGCAACCTCATAGTTTTCGAGGAATTCAAAAGAAAGGTTCCATATTCAGTTATGATTCACATCACAGATCACAGACAAGGAGGAACATGACCTCCACGAAGCAGCCAAGGTAGCAGATGTATTTTCTTTAGTCCATCGTAGTATACCAGGGGAGAAAAGAAAAGCAAATATTGTAAAGTCATCAGTAGGATTTAAATATAACATGGAGGATGCAAGCAGTGGACAGTATCAGCCTTATACCCAAATATCTACCCTATACTGTAAATTTTGCAAAAAGGAAGGTCATGTAATTAAAAACTGCCCGCATCCAAAATGTAAGGTAGCAAAAGAAGCAAAAAAAAATAATAATTTTACAAAATCTGTGGCTACTAATAACTTTCCTAATAAACCATTTCAGGAAGATCCATTTAAGGCCTTCCGATCAAAGGGTCACGTGTTCAGCAAGTCAGGTGCTAATAAATATCCAATTGATATTGTTAGAGATACAGCATGTGCTAAACGCACAATCACTCATACTGAAAAGTGCTCTGCCAGACATTGAAAGCTGCTTAACAGGTGAGAAAGTTTGGCTTGAGTATATAGAGGGATCTGCTCCTAAACATCTTGCTGAAATCTACTTGGATTGTGATATGGTAAAAGGACCAGTAACGGTTGGTGTTGTAGATAAAATACCGATTCCTAATGCAAGTTTCCTCATGGGTAATGACTTAGCTGGAAATCTAGTAATACCAGTGTTAAGAGTAACTGACACCCCTTTGCAGTATAATAATACAACAGACCTTGAAATGGAACAGCCATATCTTTTCCCTTGTTGTGCCGTAACAAGATCTATAGCTAAAAATAACGGGGATGAATCTTTAGCTTTCAAACCTTATCAAGTAAATCATGATAATCAACCTGTAACAAAGAAAATAACATAATTTAATTTCAAACTTTGTGACACCAGAAAAGCTAATTGAAGCACAGAAAAATGATGATTCTCTTATAAAATGTCATAATGAAGCTTATGATGAACTTGTTAAATCTAGTTTTTACAACAAAAATGATGTACTGATGAGATTCCATCGTCCTCCTAGTCTATCTGTAAATGATTCATGGTCTGAGAAGCATCAGATTGTTTTGCCGCAGTCTATTAGAAAGAGTGTAATGGAGATCGCTCATGAAGGTTTTGGTGGTCACCTAGGGATCAGGAAAACGTCAGAAAATCTTGAATGATTTCTTTTGGCCTGGACTTGAACAAGATGTGACAAAGCACATCAATTCATGTCATGTATGTCAAGTAGTAGGGAAGCCTAATCAACCTATTCCTCCTTATCCTCTCCAACCCATTCAAGTCCCATGTGAACCTTTTCAAAAAATCATAATTGATTGTGTGGGGCCTCTACCAAAGACCACAAAAGGGAATCAATATATATTGACTGTAATGTGTCCCACTACGAGGTATCCAGAGGCATTTCCACTTAAAAATATTTCTGCTGAGTAATTGTAAAAATTTTGTACATATGTTCACTTTTGGTATTCCACAGGAAGTACAGTCTGACAGAGGTAGCAACTTCACGAGTGAGCTCTTCTCTAAAGTACTCCAAGAACTGGGTATTAAACAGACCCTTTCCACTGTATATCATCCCGAATCAAAGGAGCCCTGGAGCGTTGGCACCAAACTCTAAAATCCATGCTCCGAAAGTTCTGTCTGGAGAATCAGAAATGCTGGGATGAAGGTTTGCCATACATGTTGTTTGCCATTAGAGAAGCTCCTCAAGAGACCTTAGGTTTTTCACCCTTTGAACTTTTGTTTGGTAAGAAAGAAGGGGACCTTTGAAGTTGGTAAAAGATAAATTGCTAAATGATTCATCTGATCATACCACTACTGTTTCAGCATACCTAAAGAATCTGAAAGACACATTAGCTAAAGTTAGACAAATTGCAAAAGATAACTTGGTTAAAGGTCAAGCTAAAATGGTTTAAATTTGATAAATACGGCTAGCAAAGAAATTTTAAAGTTGGTGATAAAGTTTTGGCTTACATTCCCATTCCTGGTTTTCCACTGCCAGTTAAATATCAAGGGCCTTATGCTATTGAAAAGAAACAATGACACGAACTATATTATTAAAACTCCTGACCGTTGAAAGAAAACTCAATCAATTCATATAAACTAGAACAACAACTACCGAGACTGCAAATCTGAAGTCAAAAGATGCCTCAATTGTGGGGAAGGCCATCGCACCCTAGCCAACCCCTGCCCTCTCAGAAAAGAGGCAATCAAAAAAACAAGAGAGGAAAAAAACAAAGAAAGAAGAAAAGAAAGAAATTCCCATTAATAGGGTAGCTGAACAGACAGCAAAGCAAACCATAGAAGCTACGCAGAATGCTATGACGGGGAGGTGATCACTGGGTGTGACATCGTCCGTGGTGATGTGGTGGTTCAGGTTTGATTGTGTGTTGGCGAGAACTATGCCTAGTGTGCTGGAGCTGTTGTCACGTATGAATGTGGGTGCGTGTGGGCCGAGGTGGGTGAGTCTGCCGTCGGAGATGAGTGAGGCGAGGCCTCTTCCGACGGCATTTGTGTCTGTGTATCCGGAAAGTCTGTGATGTGCGTTGAAATCTCTCATTATGTATGTTGGTTTTCTGTGTCGCAGGAGCTGATAAATGTCAGGTTGATCTATGTATGGTCTGCGTGGAGGGATGTAGGTGGTGGCGATGATGATGGGTTTACTGTTTGTGGATGTTTGAGTGAATGGGAGTTGATGAGTATGATGTCGGGGTCGTGTAGTCTGTAGTGATTGCAGAGTTCTTGTCTTCGTCTGTATGTCCATGCTATTACGTTATGTTGAATGATGGTGAGTCTGGAGTGTAATGTGTTGTTGTGTGGTGCAGCCATGGTGTTACTTGTATGTTTTGTACCAGCCATTTTGAATGTGCTCAAGGTTTTGTTGTTTAATCTTTTCAATCATGTTCGGCTGGATGAACATGTTGCCTTCGTGTAGGTGTTGTGTGATCTTCTGTTCGTGAATGCGTGTTTGGTATGAGTTGTTTGTGTAGATCCATTTAATTGTGCCGCGTGTGATTTCGTGTGTCAGTTGTAGTATGTTTAGGTGTTTATAGCGTGAGGGCTCCGCCGCGAAGAGGCGGATGCCGTATGTTTTTGGATTGAGGTCGTAACTTTTTTTCTTTTTTTTTTTTTTTTACTTTGACAAGTTTATTGAGACAAAAGGTTACATCTCAAAAGGATGTGGTAACGTAGGTTATCCTCACCCTTATCTTGATAAGTCCCTGTGTGGGCTCACAGTTCTCATACAAAAATTTAGCTGTATTACCAAATAATAACATAAAATACAAAAACAAAAATATTGTCATGGTCTATAAAAGAGAAAGTTCGTGCACACACTCACTGATGAGCTGTGAGGTACCGTAGGCGATCCGTGTATGCAGCTGTTATTTGCGAAGGACAGGCACTCAGGTCATCCCCGGTCAGGTCACCTGTTCTTTGTCGTACATATTTTGTGAAATCCGCTGTCTGAAGTCTAGACAATAATGCTATGACTCCACTATGCATTACCTTGCCTTTCCATTTTTCCAGCATATCATTAAGCTTTACCAAGTTTTGTTCAATTTCCCATCGATCCAAGAGTTTATTTTTCGTGATCATTGTACTCCACACTTGCTGTTATTTTTCTTTCCTTCCTTTTAATAACTATCTCACTTTCTGAATCTTGCTCCTTTGCAGAAATACATGTTTGTTTCGTTTCTGTGTCTTTAGTCGGAGTTTCTTTCGTTGCCTCATCCCCCTCTTTCTGTTTTTCCGTAACCGTCCCTATGGCGATGGGACTGATCATCGACCTCGGAGTCTGTAAGGTCGTCTGTGTGTTTACGGTGTATATGTGTTGTTTTTGGTTTGACTGATTGTGTTGTCTATGGTTTGGGTTGCTGTGGTGACTGCTTGGGCGTGTTTGTTTTGGTGGTGCGTGGTCGTACAGGTGATTGTGTTGGCGTAGGTGCTGGCGTGGGTGTTGATGTTGGTTTCCTTTGTGGTGTGGTGAAGAGTTCGGTCTCTGGCTCCATGATGTTTTGGAGGTGGGCATGAATCAAGGCAGTCATTATCCCCACAGACAGGTCGTCAGGTAGTTGGACTATTACCTGTGGTTCTTTCCTCTCCTTCTCTTTGTCCTCCTTGATTTCCTTCATTAAGGGTTTGAACCAGGCCTTCATTATCTCTCTCTTTTAAGTGTAGATGTAAGCATATATGTAGATGTGTATTTATGTATATACATACATATGAACGTGTCTGTTTATTTATCTATTTATTGATCTAAATATGTACACACACAAATCAACACTATTATCCATCTCTATTTCATGTGTGAATGTATGTATGTATAGATGGATTTACATATATACATATGCATATTCATATAGCAGATATATATATATATATATATACATATACATTATATATATATATATACATACATACATACATATACATACATAATATATGTGCATGTTTGTGTATATATGTATACACACACACACACACACACACAACACACACACACACACACACATATATATATATATATATATATATATATATATATATATGTGTGTGTGTGTGTGTGTGTGTGTGTGTGTGTGTGTAAGAAGTATTTAATAATAATCTTAACCACTATATGTATACTATTTCATTTAATCTTAATTTGAAATGTAAAGCTCCACTTTTAAAGGCATTATTTGATTGTAAATATGTTGAAGGATTTATTGTCTACATTCTTTTAATTTGTTCTCACTGAGGAGGGTCTCCCCCCAGCGGAAACGGCTGGTTTTGGTTTTGCTCAGGGATCAAAAGACCTACAAAGCAAGGAGAATTTTCATTACAGTGCTTGATTTTGTTCTTTATCTAATTATCTATCTATCTATCTTCTGTATATATATACATATATATATATATATATATATATATATATATATATATATATATATACGTATACATATATTTATAAACATATTGATCATAATATCATAAACATCTGTTTGCCAGAATATAAGGAACCTACGCACATACAATATATACATACACACACACACACACACACACACACACACACACACACACACACACACACACACACACACACACACACACACATATATATATATATATATATATAATATATATATATATATATATATATATATATATATACATTACAATCTCTCCAAATTCACGGCCTGTGCGTAATAAAATGATCACAAAAACTGCGTTCGAAAACTATTGTGCGTATTGTGCGTCGAGCGTGAGGATTCGCGAATCCGAGGTTCCGAAGCAGCGGTCTACCTGGGGGCGACGTGGACAGAAAACGTGAGTCTCATCCGAGCGGCCATTGCTTACTTCACTCCCAGGTACCCCGGTCTAGAGGTGCATTAAAAGTTGATCCTGGACGTTGCCAACGCGCATGCGCACTAGAGATCTGGATTAACCTTTAATACTGGATTAACTTTTATGGCACGTATAGAAGACGCCCATATGTAGCATATAATGATTTATGTTTACGAATGTGACATAAGCGCTACGCTCCGGCGATTCTTTTGCAACAAATGTATTAAATATCCTTAATTTGTTTATCTAGATTTTGTTTGATTATCCCATTTATATAATTAAAACCTCTTTAAAACAGATCTTTATAACAGATTGTTTTTAGCGCTCCTCTGCCCCATCAAAATACGAAAGTGAAGGGAATGGGTAGGAGCAGAGGACGAAAAGATCATAAGAAAATGTAGAATTAGTAAAGAATGAGAAATCAAAGACGAATATAGATGTATAAATAAGTTGCGTTTCATATACGTTGAAGATGTTACGTCTCTTTCGTATTTATACGTATTGTATTTTATAGAATGCATGAACCATGCGTCATGCTACCCGGTTCATTACTCACGCAGATCATTAATTTTGCATGACGTTGGCTGCAGATTTGTTTACAAAGATGCAATATTTGGTGCATCGTGGACCCTACATATTTGATTTAGATGGAATTATTTAGGGACCTGTATCGACTTGGAAGATCTATTTACACATATAGTGGTGAGAAAAATGGATCCTGGTATATACACGAAGCGGAATATTGATGCAGTGAACCAACTTTATTATCTACCTTATTAAAAATGAATCGGATATACCATTGTATATATTGCATATGTCTTAAATAGGGAAGGAGCTTGGTATTGATGCAGTCGACTTGCTCCACTTCCAGCAGAGGTCGGCTGAACAGATGTAATGATTAACCACTGCCTATGGTGCATTTGAGTTATAGTTGCCGCTCTAGTCTAATGATCTCATTTACGAAGAGAGCTGAGTCGAATGTAAATAATTACCAGGATATATAAGATTGCCATTTACAGATCTAACAATGGAGCTTCAGTTATGCCTGGCCATCAAGCGAATTGTTCCTGTGGATTCCGGAAAGGCTCCCCGCATCCCTGCCATCGGACGCCGCTTAAAAGAAGTGCCTCCTGTCCCTCGAAGCATCAGTAAATCGCCACCTGATTGCAGTTCACAATGAATTTCAGGATATTTGCGATGCTTGTGTTTGTTGGTGCAGCGGTTGCTGCCATTGCTGCTGCTCCAGCTTCAAGGAGGCGCAGAGACATCGTCATTCCGGGCGACTACAGTGAATACATTTATCAAGATTATCACAACGAATACAGTGATTATTACGAAGGATATGATTATTATTAACGATACGATTATAACGAAATGATTATCGTAACGAATACGATGATTATCGTAACGAATACAATGATTATCGTAATGAGTATTATGATTCTTATGTTTACTGATTGTTTACGCATATTGCATATAATAATTGTTATGTCTACGAATGTGACACAAGCGCTCCGCTGCTTATATTGCTCCAGAGGTTTGCTGCAAACGCTCTGGTGATTCTTTTCTAATAAATGCAATAATTATCTTTAGATTGTTTATTTTAAATAACCTGTTTGTATGATTAAGTAATGGAGCTCTTACATAAGTTTTATTCCGCTGCACAAAAAGAAAGTGAAGTGAAGCAAAGGACGAGGAGATGCTCCTAAAGATCTTACAATTTCGTTTTTTTCGTATTTGAAAATAACTGATGTAATATTTTGTGATACCAAACTTTTCACTTAGAATAAATATTCTATTGTATTCATTTACATGATATTATGAAATAATACGTGATATCTCCCGAGAGTTCCAAAGATCTCCATGGCTATATCATTTCACCATTATTTTCATAATTAGGTTACATCCCACAAGCAAACGAATAGGTAAAGAAATGAGTAGGTCACTTGAGACATCATTTCCTCATGTCTCTGACAGTGATCTTTATTTTCTTTCGCAGGGTTAGAATTGTAAGGACGCAACTCTTAAAAGGTGAAGAAACACTGCTTTAGAGGATATTTTCCCCTAAGTGCCTGCATTCCGCATCACCTGTCGAAGGCCTCCTGACCCGAGAGTCCCCTGTGCTAGGGCTCCCCGAAAATCTCTGCGGAAAACGCGTCTGTTAAACGAACTGATAAAGTACATCTAAAATTCGGTCTACGAGGAAAATGATATAGATTGAGTGAGAGATTGAGCGAAGGTGAAGAGTTGGTAGTTGTTCAGAGCCATATTTGCCTCGGTATATTGATCAATCCATGTTACTTCATTGCAAAGGAATAAATTTGTTAAATTGGAAAAAAACGCAAAGCCGACCCAAAGCTTATAGAAATTCATGCCGGATTTCGCAGTTTCATTACCTCTTCAGAAATTAATACATTCATCTAGTTCATGACGGCGTTATTTTCCGCCTTTGCAATGAGGACGGAGACCGGGGAAGTTAATAAAACGTCGTGTACATAGAGCATGTCTGTATGTACTTATAAAAGAGCTGTCACGTGGAGACCACACGGACGGTCACACGACGTGTATATACAGTATGAATTCATATTTTCTTTCTTTTGAATGTGCGTGTACGTGTGCGTGCGTGTGTCAATTTCCGATTCTGAGGTACCACAGTCTCAATAAGACGATGGAATTAATGTGTATAGCTCTCTTTCTCAGCTGTGCCCAAATTACTAGATGTAACTAATCATTTAGTAATGACCCGCTCACGTTTACCAGAGAGGCACGTGTACGTAGCCACGGGAAAGTAGGTAATGAGAAAGAGAGAAAATGAGAGACATATGGATAGCTGGAGAGAAGGAAATGGAGAGGGAGGGGGAGGGGGGAAAGGAGGGGGAAGAGGGAGAGGGAGGAGGAGGGAGGGAGAGAGGGTAGAGAGAGAGAGAGAGAGAGAGAG
>NW_020871866.1:102286-104786 GCF_003789085.1 Penaeus vannamei
TTCTCTCTCTCTCTCTCTCTCTCTCTCTCTCTCTCCTCTCTTCTCTCTCTCTCTCTCTCTCTTTTTTCTCTCCTCTCTCTCTCTCTCTTCTCTTCCCGCTGCCCACTACCTCTGCGCCGGCGGCTCTCTTCAGGCAGACGGGGGCGCGGCGCGTGCCACCGTGGAGCCGCCCGTGATAGCAGTATTCGTGCACAACAAATGACCGTCGCTCATGACACAGATAATGTGGTGAATTCAAGACCGGTTGGGGCGTCTGCCAGTCTGGCTAGTGTCGAGCAGACGACGTGCCCCATTGCTCGTCTTGCAAATTGCGCTGATCCCCAAATACCAAGACTCTACACAGTGTTGTTCCAATACATATTCGCCTATTGTACCCTTTAATACCTTTTGTACTGTTACGCCACCCCCCTTATCCCCTTCCACCATGGCTAAACAGTGTTTGATTTAGGATAATACAAATGATATACTTATCATAAAAAGACTGCATTGCAGGAGTGATTCATAGAACATGCAATGTGTGTGTGTGTGTGTGTACGTGTGCGTTCCTTGTTCACGTACCTTATGATCCATGTTGTGTACCCCCAGGGGTACGCGGACCCCAGTTTGGACAACACTGCTCTAACACCATCACTGTATGGGGTGCTGCCGTTGTGAATGACTTGCTACCCAATGGATGAGATCTCATTGATATTTTATAAATACTTACCGCAAGGTGAAAATTTTGGTGGATATTAGCCATTGATGTTTCTTTGAGAGCACCTGTGTTTGTGTCTGCAAAAACACAACGCAAACACACACACACATATAATCCACACACACACACACACAAAATCCAATGTTGGACATAGGCCTTCCCTAATCTTATGCCCCATACCACTGACGTATGGTTCGCAAACATATGGAAGAAAAGGGTCGTACCCGTTTCACGCTGGCCCTGTGCGGGTTGGTGGGGGTCCTTGTAGTCTTTTGCAACACGCGCACACACGATGGAATTATTACTTTCACGCCACCCTTACCGGCGACATACAACAAACAATCCTGCACAACACATGAGAACATTATTGCACACAGCCATTTACACACATTTCCCATATCATGGTAATGGCAAGATATTTTTATTTTTTTAAAATTATGGACTATGATATTGAAAATGACCAAAATTAATTCTGCTGCACTTGCGTTTTTGTCTCACTCTTCGAGACAATGTCTTTTTGATTCGAAGTTGGCCGATCTAGAAGAGACCGCGAGGATTTTGTAGAAGTCTCGGATGTACATTCTGTTTCATCTGATGAGTCCCAAGAATTTCCCGATGACCCAACCTCTGAAAGCGAATATCATTCTCCGGTACACACCCGATCTTTGGGAAATGTTGGTGCGTGACTCAGCAGCAGAAGCGCGTTGAGATCTTGGCCCTGCAACGGCAAAGATGCAACGCATTGCAAACGGCGTGGCGACGGGTTGTTGGATTGGTTTGTCGCGATCGCCAGCTAAATCCTGCTCTGCGATTTTGAAGACGCTGCCCAGTGTAAGGAGGAGGACACCTTGATTGATGGCAAGGTGCAAGCTTCTGTTGCGGATGTTCAGTCTCACGACGAGGAGGAATCAGATTCTGCTGAAGGGGAGGCCGCGGATGAGACGTTCTGAGGAGACGGCAACAAAGTCTTCTGACGAGAAGGAAGTTGATTCTGCTGAAGAGGAAGACTGATGAGCTTCGTTCTGATTGCAGCAGATTCTCCTGAGAAGGATAAGGGAGAAGCTAGTTCATAAACGAGGATAACGATTCCTAGAAAAGGAAGAGGAATCTTCATGATATACCATTATGATCATTATGCTAACGGTGATAATAATCATAATGATAAAGATGATTAAAATATCATGATAACAATAAGGACAATCATAATCTGAATAATAGTTATATATATAGGTAATTTCTATATTACCTTCGCCCACACGATATCGACGATTTTGGTATCGTTGGATTCCTCTCACTCTGCACAATCCAAATATGTAGGTTTTATTGCGCGGAAACCCCGTTAGCGGCAAACTTGGGCACTATATCGGGGGCGACGATGTCGGAGCGGCGGACGTAATATAGAAAATTACCCTAATAATATAACCCACAGTGAAAATATCCATGGTTATTCACATGACTTTCCATTGCAGGGGGCTGCGCCCCCTGCGACCCCCCTGGGGGGGCCCGCCCCAACCCCCGCCGAGGAAACAAAATCTCCACCACGTATTCACGGCAGGATAGAGCGCACACGAACTAGACGCGGAGCCGATAACCTACAATAACCTAGGATTTTTAAGGTACTAACCTGATTGATAAATGCCGCCGATAGTAGAGAGGGTGCTCCCTTCACGCAGAATCTCATCCTGGCTTGTTGCTACCTCGCGCAGAAAATCTATCTCGGAGTAGGAGCACCCTTCACACACTGTCATCGCGGCGGCCATGGCGAAGTACTGAATGCGACGGTTATTTCGGTTAGGATTTCGAAAA
>NW_020871866.1:109786-116860 GCF_003789085.1 Penaeus vannamei
AAAATATATCAGAGAAATTATGGGATAAAACAGGCTTAAATAAGAATAATAAAGAACAAAAATGGGTAAAACCAGCAAAAAAAAAAAAAAAAAAAAGAAATTGGCCAATGAAACCCAATTGACATGCCCCATATCTGAAATTCTACAGACCGAGCCAAAATTTAAAAAAACTATGGGAATCCAACATGTTTCGGTGAAATCTATGGGAATTCACACCATCCACCCCACCCCCACACACACACACACAAAAAGAAAATGTACTGACCAATTAACCAATCTAATCTAACCATTTAAGTAGTGACTAGGCGTGCCCCTTCGGCGCACTGACGTCGAGGGGAGGGTTGATGGGGTCAACACCCCAAGGGAAACATTCTCTTCACTTCAGTATATACAGAAAGATAGACCTGTTTTCTCACTTTAAAAGAATTGTCCAAATACCTTTATATCTGGAAACGTCAAACTCTCTTTCACTTTCTACTATCAGCATTGTTTTGATTTTAATCCTTTTTTTGGTATTTGGGGCACTTGGACTCAGGTATTAAAGTGGGATGGTTACTTCAGTTTACTTCTTCTTTGCTGCCACTGTATAATCTTATGAATAACCCAGAATCAATGCAACATTGGAAATGCAGCATTTTTCACTGGCCATCTCATGGCTGGTGAATGAAAGTCTGAAATGCATGATGCGCAGATCACTATTATAACTGTATAGATAAATCTTAAAACTTGTATATAAATGAAGTATAATAACATTAATAAAAGACTTTAAAAGCATAAATATACAACAGCAGACACTGAAAGTAGTAAAAGCATAGATGTGTAACAGCAGACACTGATAATTAGCTAAATATCATTTTGACAAGCGCATAGTAACACATGAACTACTTGGGATATTTTAGTAACGAGTTGAGTTATGCCTGGCAAGGTAAACAATATGAGCGACTTAGAATTTGAGTGGTGCTATGCTGGGGATATTTTCATCATTTAGCAGTTGATATGAGGCCGCTGCTGTTGAAACTATGTTGTATCCTGTTCTATTTCTTCCACTCTTTAAAATGGCAGTGTCCATTTCTCTGTCACTGTAAGTAACCTATATCCTATGTTCTATGCAAATCCACATTAAACTTGTTCTGATTTGAGATGGATGACCTGCAGCTAAACTAGAGTTTTGATATAACTCTCCCAGGTGTGACTCTTGCAGGCCAGACGGACACGAATGTTCATAGGCAGTATCAAGACTCCTTGCCTCTTTGCTATAGTATTAGCACTTTTCTGCATTTCTGTATTACCTCTTCAGGTGCTCTACATTTCCATGCAATAACAATTAGGAACATATTTTCTTGATATTCACTTTTCCATAACACCGTGTGCCAATAGTCAAGGCAGGTGCATGGAAATAGTTTCTTCCTTGGATCTGGTACTCTTGCAAGCATGGCTCACAGATGATACATTCCACCCTTGTTTGCTTGTGAAAATAATGTAAAAGGCCCTTCCTAAAGGCCCATTGAGTTTAATATCCTTCCGAGATCTTTGTGCAGTCATAGTAAGACATCCTTGCCAGTTGGAAAGAGTATTTCATGACAAGATTATGCCATCACTCTTGCCCTCAGCCAGATTTTTCCATGACATTCCTATTACCTACCACTCAGCCAGATTTTTTAATGATTTTATAGAGGATGGTTGGTCATCTCTTTTTAACTGGTCTGTTATCTCTTTATGGAGTGTTTGGTGTTGGTGTGAGCACCCACAGGTATGGCTGGGTGCTGGAGGTGTTGCTGGAGATCAAAGGGAGAGATGGTGTGGCTCCCTGGCATCTAGGGCCTGGAGCTGCTTGCTGTGGTCTTGCTCAGTATGGAGGATCGGTGAGTGCTGATCTCGGCCCAGGTGCTGGAGCTTAAGTACTGTTAAGCTGTGTCAGCTTAACAGTACTGTGGTCCAATAGGCAAGCAATAGGTGTCCGGTGTTAACCAATTAGGTCTTGGTATTCATCTTTGCGTAGGCCGCTGACGGTGAGGTGTGAGAGGACCGGTTGTGGACCTGGACCCATGCTAGTGGAAGTATGCCGCGCTGCAGATTGCGGGGGTTGGCTACAATGTGACAACCCAGTTTGATGGCTTGTCTAGTGCTGTTTTAGGACGGATTTTGATTTTACCATCATTTTTGGATCATCACTTCAAGTATTTTTAGTTATTTTCCAAGCAGTTTCAGAAATTAGTAATTTTCTGTGTTGATATGAGAATTCAGAATAAAGGGATCATTTTACAGTCTAGAGATGCTGGTGGTACTTTTCAGGTCTGAAGTTTACTTTGAACTATAAGTATGTCCAAAAAACTTTTTTCAATGGTTCCCATTTTTACATGATCACTAGTGCCATTTGTAAGCTTGTGCTACATAAAACAAAGTTATTCATCTTTCTAAAAATTTTCATTAGGCAAAAAGACCAACAAGATTAAGTCAACAAACTTTTCAGATGTCTCCGCCTGCTTGGGATTGGCCACCTCGCTCCTAGGCTGGATGAACTGACAGATACTGGGAGAGCATTAAGGATCATCTCTGCCCTTGATGACAAGATATCTGCAAAACATAGTGTTCAGATAGCAGCCAAACGGAACAGAGTTGTGAGTGGAACTTTCTGCTTGTTGTAGAATATGGATAGTTTCTGATAATTGTCATAGCAACTTTATATTCACAGTGCTGATCATGATAATACTTCTGTGATATAGATCTAAACGGTCATCATCTCCATTTACAAAACTGGTAACAAATTGTATGATGTTGAATTTTGAGAATTCTCATTAAACTGTTATATTGATTATCATGTTAAAATTCAAGAAAGTGTGAGATGCTATACCTGAGAACTTTAGAAATTCGCAACCCAAATCAAGTGTTGATATGCACATGTCTTTTCTATTCAAGCTAATCTTCATTTTGTATGATTTTATGACTTATTTACCACAAAGCGTAGTGAAAGCTTTGTTCAATAAACCCTATCTTTATCTCCGTGTGTAGATGAGTAATTCAGCAGCAGAGGATTTTTTTGTTAGTGAAGGGACTATTAGATGGTTTAATCTTTTGAAAACAAGACAGTATTACAATCCTTTGTTTGGGAAGCTATGGCATTCTGTTGGTGATTCACGATGTAAGTTGATTTATATGCTAGGATCCAGTGTTTAAAATAAATGAGAAGTTCATTTAGTATACTGGGTATTAGAGTTAGGATTCCATACGAATAGATAATACAGTAAGACTGTTTTGTGGTTAATTTATTTCTTTTGAAATATATGCCTCACTGTTATTGTATGTCAAATTGTTTATAAATGTCATGCCAGTTACTGTTGCTGAAACTTAGATCTTATAAGGTTTGTATATGATATAATCAACTCACTTTTCAGAGACAGAATTTGAGTAAGCAGACAAAATATGTAATTTTAGGAAAAGCTGAGGGTCTTAAAGAAAATGATAGGGTATTCACTGGTTTAAATTAGCTTTTCAGTGACTCCATGTTAGTATTAAAAGCTTTCACGAGGAGCTTTTATTATGGACTTTATTAGTAACAGTGAAAATGCAGCTTACCTTTAACTTCCAAGCAGTACTGAGACTATGAAATAGAATTACAGTAGAAAAGGAGGCTCCCATTCTCTTTTAGAATGTAAAAGAAGGGAAATTTGATGTTCAGTGATTGTCACAAATGAATTGATGTTAGGGTATTGAGAATTAAGATGTAATAAAAAATGATTTATTTGATTCTTGTATTGAATAGAAGGTAAAACAATATTTCTATTGTAATTGAGGAGTATAAATCACTGGGATAATAACTAGGTCTTATTGATGAGCCTTCTCAATACCATCTGTTTGTTTACATGGCCTTTCACTGAAGTTAAACTTATCATTATCTTTATTAAGACTCATTTGATCTCACCAAGAGAATCAATAAAGATATTTACCTTCTTCCAGTAATGAAAAAATGAACTGGTGTTTTTGCTATTGTTTGGGATCTTAGTTCATGATACAACCCATTCATTGCAGATAATAAAGCAGGAAGAACTTAGAAATAAGCCAGCCAAGAAGGTACTCAAGGTTCCAGCTCACAAAGAAAACCTTGAGCAAGAGAATGTTGATCCTAACATCATTTCCACAAATCCTGAAGAACCCATTGGAAAGCTTCCCATCTGCACATCCTCATTAGGAGTGGTTATGACACAGAATGAATGGTTGATTCAACAGAAAGCAGACACTCACCCCACAGAAGCACCAAAGGAGAAAACGATTACTACTATTATTCCAACAGGTATTTATGAGAGTTTTGATATGAATACAAATCTCAATGAGCCACTGTGAAGGGAAAGACAATCACTAAAGTTCTGTAGTACAATCTATGAGTTGTTTGTGATGATCTTGTAACCCTTGAATACAGAGGATAATGGTGCAGCTAAGATCTTGCCAGTAACAAATTTTATCCACATCTGCTATGACCATAGTTTGCCCTGGATTTTATTTTAGACCAGATATTTTTTTTACTTTAGAGTTAATTTTGTTGTTTTTTTCAGTGACACTTTGTATACTCACCTGGTAATAGGAGGGTCAGCCTAGACCTTAAAGACATTAATTTTTAGTGGAAGGGACTTTCAGAATCAGTATCACAATTTACTAGATTCGGGTCATTAATAAATATACTGGTAAATAGATAAGCTAGTGCAATTTTGTTGCTGCTCCCTTGGTCATTCCTTTAACCCATTAGCGACGATGAGAGACCCCCCCCCCCCCCCCCCAAAAAATGCCGGGCGTCCGCAGTGTGATGCTGTATCGTGAATGTGCTCCGACGCAGTACGGGGGCACAGCCAGCGCGGCAGACAGACTCCAGGGAAGCTCCGCCTGCCGATTTTGTAGCCGCCCGGAATATTTTATTTTTGGCTTCAAAAATATACCGGCATGAATGGGTTAAAACAGTTGAAGGACAATAATACATAAATCAGGAACGCATATACAAAAATGAAATGAAACTACCTCAATAAACCCAGAATAATAAATTGTGCTGTCTTAATATAACGGGATGCCTTTTCATTTTTGCTATGCAACTAAGGCTGCAGTCACATGTGCATTTTTTCAACAACAGGTTGGTAGTAATATCCAACTTTCTTACTGCATATCAAACTCTTCCCCCATCATTGTCAGAAATGTTGACATTTTTGCCACTCCACAAAATGCTCTGCACATTTACGTACATGTGCCAATTGCAGTGGCTCCCATAATGTATTGATTGAATTGCTATAAGTTTGAGTCTGAGGTAGCAGTTCTCAGATACAAACTGGCCCTACTCTACAAGATGCCAGAAAGGAAACATGTAGATGAGGTTTTCCTATCACTCCCTACTCCAATACTATCCATCACTCCACTCCTCTTACACAGTACCTCTTCCCCAACTCCTCACCTTCCCAATGGGTTCCTGCACATCCTTAAAACTTAAATATTTTTTTTGTAAATCTAACGGCTTAAAAAGTCTTCAAAACACGTCTTACAATGTCTGAAGTTTGCCTCGGGCAATGTACATATATCTGATACCAGTGGATGCTGTCACGATTCACTCACTTGCAGATCTCTTTGCAGCTTGATCAGAAATTATTTGCAACACATTAGACCATGACCTTTGCTGATTGATGCGACTATTTACTACTACTGTGCTAATAATGATAATATGGCACGTAATCTATCTGAGAGGCTGTGTAAAGGTCATGTCAGGGTGAATTTTTTATTTTGATCATTGATGTGACAAGTAGGCCTACACATTATGGGGAAGTGTGTTTTTGGGACAAGTGGCTCCAGGTCTTAAAGAGTAATTGGTATGAGTCTTAATAAGCCTTAAAATGGTCTTAAATTTCATCACCTTTTACCTGCAAGAACCATGTTCCCACCTCTACCCTAGTCTCCCAATCAAATCTTTTCTTCCATTCTAATTCCAGATACTCCAATGTCACAACTTCCCCATGCCTGCTCCTCCTCACCATTCCCATAGCACCAGACAAGCTAAATGTTCCACTCCATCTTCACCTATTACATCCACACCTACAGCTACATTTTCTGCTCCTCAAATGCCTATCTATTCTACACCTCCTTTTGAAATATTCCTTCATTTCCCAAACTTTCCCACCCAATTCCTCTTCAGAAACTCTTGAGGACATCTAAAACTACCTAAACATAACTCAAGAAAGTGCTTCTCTCTTTCTCTATCTCAACCATCATCCAATTCTTCTATCCAACTCTGTCTATAATGTGAGTGACTGTCAACATCCATCCTCTCCCTCCTCATATTCCCCTTTCTCTTCCCCAACATACCCCGTTCTCTCCGCCACCCAAACCAAACCCCCGTCATTCCCACTGGCCTTCCACTCCTCCTGGATACACACATGAATCCCTTTTGTCATATGCCTTCCCAGATCTCACCTTCTCTTATCAACCTCCTGATACTACTACTTCACTACAATTCCTGATCCCCTCCCTCAATCCCCAGGTATTCCTCCTCCTACAACCGTCTCTACCCTTATCACCTATTGATTGCTCCACAATGGCTCTTCTATAATGGAACATTCCAGGCTTTCATTCTCACAGACCTGATCTTCATCATCTCATATTTTTCTACAACCCATCCATTCTATGTCTCCAAGAAACCTTCCTAACACATCCTCCAGTACCGAACCTAAATTATCATTTAGTATCATCCCCTCATTCTCTCTTTATCTCCTCTATAATCATCCTTCAAAAAGACACCATGCACTATGCCACCTTTTCAGACCACTATCCCTTGCACTATTATCTGCATCTTTCTTTGCTGTTGGATTACAATTATTTCAATTTACTTTTTCCCATCTCACTTATTAATGCCTTTGAAACTCTGCTTTGAAAGAAGCAAGCAGCATGGAGTAGTTATCACTGTAAGCAAAATACCCCCAGCCAAACTTCATAATAGATTTTAAAAGAACACCAGCTCAATTACACGTCACAATCTGAAGCTCTATCAAAACCAGTTGGCAAAGTTACATCTCTACAGTCCCCACTATACCTGAACATTTATTGGTGGGG
>NW_020871866.1:116960-119460 GCF_003789085.1 Penaeus vannamei
ATATATATATATATATATGAGATTGCCTGTTGTTGACAGTATACAATCATGCAGTCAGTGATAATCCCTATATAGGGAAGTGTTAATGGCACTGTTGGGGATGTTCTCATCTATCTCCCAAACAGTATAACATCAGTTCATATCTCACCTGAAATCATAAGATATGCGCTTGGTTATCTCCCATTCTCATTCGCCAAAGTAGGGATCACAAAGTCTTGGATAAACTCGTTTATTGTAGGGTTTGTAGAAAGAGTCTCTTCTATGTCTGCTCTTTATTGTTGCTAAGCCTTGAGGGGTTACATACATCGCCGCTAGGGCATACATTTGTCGGATTGCCCATCGTTGCACGGGTATCACAAACAATAATTGTTAGTCAATTTATACATAGGAACTTTATAGTGTTAATAACATATATCATTTAGTGTATGTTAATACATAACAGGCACCAGATATAACCATCTCCCTCTGAACCTTGAACTTTGCCATTGGTGTAAGGAAAGGTCTAGAAATATATGATTGATATACTTTTTATCACCCCCCCCACCTAATTTTCTTCTTCCTTTTAATAGGTCGCCAGCTACCTAGAACTCCTGTTAAACCATCTGTTCTTCCACCTGAAGATGCTGATTCTCCAGAAACTCTACAAGATGCAGAAACTTCATGTGCAATAGAAAGTAGTGACCAAGAATCACTGTTTTTATCTGTTGCTCCAGCAGCTAATCATATTCCAAGTGGACGACAGCTTCCCAGAACACCAAAGGCTGAGGAAGACTTCAGTTCTAGTGATGATCAGTTAGAATTTAGAAAGTCTGAGCCTTTCTTGGAAGAAAAGTCACACCATAGTATTGACCTTGCAAAGCAGAATAAAACTGAAACAAACAGAAGAGGAACCTTTGTCCTCCCAACACCCCCAAGATGCCAACAGACAGTGGCTTTGTCAGAGGATTCTGTATATGATAGTGAAAGACGAGGCACTTTCACTTTTCCCCCACCTGCAGGATATGAAAAGAAAGATTCATACAGTGATGTTAGTGTAGATGCTAGTGATAGGAGAGGTACATTTTCTCTTCCCTCACCTTTAGGAAATGAGAGAGATGATGACACTATACTAGATAGAAGGGGCACATATACCTTTCCTCCTCCTGCAGAATTTAAGGGAGAAGATTCATATGGTGAGGAAGTGGACAATGAAGAAGAGAGGAGCACTTTCACCCTCCCTCCTGTTGGGTATGATGAAGAGTCCCACAGAAATGTCACTGAAGTTGAAGCAGATAGGGATAGAAGGGGCACATACACCCTTCCCCCTCCAAGTGGATATGGTGAGGGTGACACATACAGTGCAGTTAATGCACCAATTAGAAGAGGAACATACAATGTCTCATCTACTGAAATGGATGAAGGAGACTCCTTTGATTATTGCCAAGATGAGGATGATGACATTTTCCAAAGAGAAACCAACATCAAAGAAAAATTTGGCGGCCCTCTACATTCTGAGAAAGAGGAAAGAAGAGGTACATGTGCTATCAGTGCTTCTTCAGGTGTTGGTGACAGACGTGGTACATATGCTGTCAGTGGTCCTACAGATGTTGGGGACAGACGCGGTACATATGCTATCACTGGTCCTTCTGAAGTTGGAGACAGACGAGGTACATATGCTATCAGTGGTCCTACAGATGTAGAGGACAGACGTGGTACATATGCTATAAGTGGACCTTCTGAAGTTAGAGACAGACGTGGTACATATGCTATCAGTGGTCCACCGGATGAAAATGACAGACGAGGTACATTTACTGTCAGCGGTCTTTCAGATGATAGTGATAGACTAGGTACTTATAACCTAGGTAAAGGCCCATGCCCTTCAGAAGACTATGTAGGGCCAATTTTCTCAAATAGAGTGAAAAAGGAGATTTTAGTTTTTGGTCAGGATTCTCTCAAAGCTAAGCCTATGGGACCTATTCCAGATTTAAGTGAGTTTGATGATCTGCCATTTACTAATGAACTCCCTGCCTCTGAAGTTGCTGTCAACGATTGTACATTTCAGCTTGATTCTGTTGAATCTTCTAGAGAAGTGTCTGAAATTTCTGGAAGAAATTTGGATAAACCAGTTAACAGTTATGAAGAAAAGAATGCTTCGCATGAGGAAATGCCATTGCCAGTCATTAGTGTAGCAAGTAACAGTGTGGTTGCACAGCCTCAGACAGCTAGAGAAAATTATATTCCACGAGGAAAACAAATACCAAGGACACCCAATGAGAATGACTCCAGGGAAAGGAGTGCCTCTCTGGTAAACAGTACTGGAAGTGTAACTGAAACTACATTTGAACATTCTAGTATTGGAAGTGATCCCAATTTCTCTGTTCAGATATTTGTCGCAACTCCAAAGAGGCACCAGAATGCTAAGCTGATTTTAGAGAAAAAAGGTGATGATGCAGTATTGATTGAGATCCCCAAAGATGATAGTGATGTGACTAGAAACAAAATCCAA
Source organism: Penaeus vannamei (assembly GCF_003789085.1). Taxonomy (NCBI): domain Eukaryota; kingdom Metazoa; phylum Arthropoda; class Malacostraca; order Decapoda; family Penaeidae; genus Penaeus; species Penaeus vannamei. The sequence goes on from NW_020871866.1 coordinate 119,446, forward strand.
AACAATTATGAAACT
>NW_020871866.1:124460-126960 GCF_003789085.1 Penaeus vannamei
ATTGGAATAGAGTTAATTATTGCTATTATTGCAGAAATTATCAAAATTATCATTATAATTAAGATTTTATCATTATTATTGTCATTATCATTGTCATTATCATCATAATTATCATAATACAAAGGAATTATCATGAAAACCATCATGATTACCTGAATTAATGTTAAAATCCTAATAATTACCATTAAAAAGCGAAAAAGGGGGTTTTCGACGTTTCTCTCAAAAGGCTGTAATACGCTAGATTTTGCCGTTTTTTCGACTTATGGGATTTTATTACTTCTGGCCTTTATTTCATTATAAATGGACTGAATAATAATTTATTATCATTTGTCATTATTTTCATGATTATCATTATAGTCATTATAATCATGATTATCTATTATTATCATCATTATTGCAGTATATAATAATTATTATGCTAATTATTATTGCTATTTTTATCATTATAACTATTTATATTGATAATAGCAATATGATAATTTTAGAAATAATAATGACAAAATAATAATTATAATGACAATGATCATGATTATTATTTTTCTATTACCATTATTAGTATGAAGTATTGGAATAGAGTTAATTATTGCAGTAATTATAAATTATCATATAATTATGATTTTATCATTATCATTGTCATTATCATCATAATTATCATCATTATTGTCAATAATAAAGGAATTATCATGAAAATCATCTAATTTCCTGAATAATTTTAAAATCCTAATATTACCATTAAAAAGCGAAAANTCTTTCTTTTCTTTCTTTCTGGTCTTTCTTTCTTTTTCTTTTTTTCCCTTTCCTTCTTTATTACGTTCTTCCGCTGGCGTTTGGTTGTCGTTTTTTTTTCTTTTCTTTCTTTCATTTTCCTTTTCTTCTTTATTACGTTCTTCCGCTGGCGTTTGCTTGTCGTTTTTTTCTTTCTTTCTTTCTTTCTTTTTCCTGCTTTATTTACGTTCTTCCGCTAGCGTTTGATTGTCAGTTCTTTATCTTTCTTCTTTCTTTCTTTTCCCTTTCCTTCTTTTTTTCTACGTTCTTCGATGGCCGCCCTTGATTGTCGTTTTCTTTCTCTTTCTTTCTTCTTTTTCCTTCCTTCTTTTTCTTACGTTTCTGTCCGCTGGCGTTTGCTTGTCGTTTTTTCTTTCTTTCATTTTCTTCTTTTTTTTTCCTTTCCTTCTTTTCCATTACGTTCTTCCGCTGGCGTTAATTTTCTTTTTTTTTTTTTTCTTGTTTTCTTTCTTTTTCCTTTCCTTCTTTAGTATTACGTTCTTCCGCTGGCGTTTTGCTTTCTTTTTCTTTCTTTCTTCTTTCGCTTTCCTTTCCTTCTTTATTTACGTTCTTCCGCTGGCGTTTGATTTTCGTCTTTTCTTTCTTACTTTCTTTCTTTCTTTTTCCTTTCCTTCTTTTTTCTTACGTTCTTCCGCTGGCGTTTCATTTTCTTTTTTCTTTCTTTCTTTCTTTTTTTTCCTTCTTTTTTCTTACGTTCTTTCGCTGGCGTTTTGATGTCTTTTTTCTTTCTTTCTTTCTTTCTTTTTCCTTTCCTTCTTTATTTACGTTCTTCCGCTGGCGTTTGATTGACTTCCGTATTCTCCTTGTGTTTCGTAATGCCGTTCCTCTCCCGGTTTGCTTCCGGTTGTCTTCCGGCTTGGCAGTCTTGGGGCTTTTATGGGTTGTCCTTTTCCTTTTTTGCTTCTTTTTTTGGTTCGTTTTTTTTCTTTGGTTTCGTCGTTTTTTTTTTTTGGAGGGGGGGTATTTGCTGTTCTTCCGTTTTTATTTTTTTTTTTTATCTTTTTTTTTCTTTCTTTTCGTCGTTCCTTTTTCTTTTTTTGTGATTTTTCTTTTTTCGTTTCTATTCCCCTCCTACCCCTATTCTTCTCCTCCCCTCCCCCTCCCTATTCCTCCCCTCCCCCTCCCTCTATCCCCCAATTCCTTCTCCCTCCCATTCGTCCCCTCCCCTCCCCCCTATTCCCCCTAATTCTTCCCCCACTACTCCTCCGGCCCTTCCCCTATCCTCCAATTTCCTCCCTCTTCCTCCATTCCCTATTCCGTCGCGCGCGTGCGTGCGCCCCTATTTCCTCCTCCTCCTCCCCCTATTCCTCCTCTTCCTCCTCCTCCCCTATTTTTCCCCTATCCCCTTTACCTCCCCTTTTGCCTCCCCCCCTATCCCTCTCCCCTATTTCTCCCCCCATTCCTCCTCCTCCTCCGTCCCCCTAATTCCTCCTCCTCCTCCTCCCCCTATTTCCTCCTCCTCCTCCCCCTATTCTCCCTCCTCCTCCTCCTCCCTCTATCCTCCTCCTCTTCCCCTTATTCCTCCTCCTCCTCCCCCTATTCTTCTCCTAAAACCTCCTCCTCCATCCCCTATTCCTCTCCTCCTCCCCTATCCCTCCTCCTCCCTCCCCTATTCCTCCTCTCCTCCCCTATTCCTCCATCATCTCCATTCCCCTTATTCCTCCCCTCCTTCCCCCTTATTCCTTCCATCATCTCCATCCCCTATCTCCTCCTT
>NW_020871866.1:131960-143642 GCF_003789085.1 Penaeus vannamei
GTCAGGGGGGGTCGGGAGCATCGTGAATTTTGTATCCGGAAAGTCGCCTTGATCCTTTGCGCATCGCTCGCTTCTCTTCGTCGAGTTTTTTTTGTTTTGTTTATGTTTTTGTTTCTTTCCTCCGTCTCCTTTTTGGCTTTGTTTGGAAACATTGGATGTGTTTCCGGGTCGTGTTCTCATTCGATCCTCTGCTCTCTCATTCTCATTTCTCTCTCTCTCTCTCTTCTCTCTCTTTGATCTCTTCTCTCTCTCTCTTTCTCGATCTCTCTCTCTCTCTCTCTCTCTCTCTCTCTCTCTCTCTCTCTCTCTCTCTCTCTCTCTCTGTCTCTCTGTCTCTCGTCTCTCTCTCTCCTCTCTCTCTCTCTCTCTCCTCTCTCTCTCCTCTCTCTCCTCCCTCTCTCTCTCTCTCTCTCTGACTCTCTCCTCTCTCGTTCTCTCTCTCTCTCTCCCTCCCTCCTCCTCTCTCCCTCTCTCTCCTCTCTCTCTCTCTCCCCTCATCTCTCATCTCTCCTCTCCTCCTCATCTCCCTCTCCTCTCTCCTCTCCCTCCCTCTTCCCTCTCTCCCTCTCCTTCTCCTCTCTTCTTCCTCTCTTCCTCTCATCCCTCTCCCTCTCTCTCTCTCCCTCTCTCCTCTCTCTCTTCTCTCTCTCTCTCTCTCTTCTCTCTCTCTCTCTCTCTCTCTCTCTCTCTCTTTCTTCTCTCGTCTCTCCCTCTCTCTCCTCTCTCTCTTCACCCCCTCTCTCATCTCTCTCTCTCCTGCACTCTCTCTCTATCTCTCTTCTCCCCTCCTCTCTCTCCTCTCTTCCTCCTCCTCTCTCCACCCCTTTCTGCTTATATAATACGACAAATATGTGTATGTAGAGTGATGTAATTTTAGACGCATGGAATCGCTGCGGACGGAGGTCAAAGCGAGGTCAAATATATTGATCGTGGGTCTACCTAGTTTAAGTATTCTGGAATTTTGTAACTGATTAATGAGAAATGGTATGATAGTAATAATCCTGTTGTTTATGTACTCTCTCCACTCACTTCAAAAGAAAGAGAAAGAAGAAGAGACCAGAGACCGAGACAGAGACAGAAGCAGAGAGAGAGACAGAGACGAAGAGAGACAGAGCAGAGAGAGTAGACAGAACAAGAGAGAAGACAGAGCAGAGAGAGAGACAGAGAACAGAAGGAGACAGAGACAGAGAGAGAGACAAGACAGAGAGAGAGCAGAGACAGAGAGAGAGACGAGACAGAGAGAGAGAAGAGACGAGAGAGAGACGAGACGAGAGAAGACGAGACAGAAGAGAGCATGAGGGGGACAGAGAGAGAGACGAGACAGAGAAGAGAGAGCAGAGACAGAGAGAGAGAACAGGGAGAGAGAGACAGAGACAGAGAGAGAGCAGAGACAGAGAGGAGACAAGAGACAGAGAGAGAGACAGAGATCAGAGAGAGAGACAGAGACAGAGAGGAGAGAAGAGACGAGGAGAGAGGACAGAGACAGAGAGAGAGACAGAAGAGAGAGAGAGACGAGAAAGAGAGAGAGAGAGAGAGAGGAGAGACAGAGAGAGAGAAAAGACGAGAGAAGAGAAGAAAGAGAGAGGAGAGAGACGAGAGAGAGAGAGAGACAAGAGAGGAGATGACAGAGAGAGAGAGAGGACAGAGAGAGAGAGAGAGGAGAGAATAGACAGAGAGAGAGAAGAAGACAGAGAGAAGAGAGAGACAGAGGGAGAGAGAGCAGAGAGAGAGAGAGAGAGAGAGAGAGAGGAGAGAGAGAGAGAGAGAGAGAGAGAGAGAGAGGAGAAGAGAGAGAGGAGAGGAGAAGGGTTGCAATAGCAGGATATTACACGAAGGTATCACTGTAGGATTTAGTAAGGATTAGCGAGAGAGAATGGAAGGATCTTAAGGGAGGGTTGGAGCTTCCTTGTGCATCGCTTTTTTTTTCTTCTTCTTCTCCTTCTTCTTCTTCTCTTCTTCTTCTTCTTCTTCTTCTTCTTCTTCTTCTTCCTCCTCTCCTGCTGTTCCTTCTCTCTCCTCACCTCCTTCCTGCTCCTTTTTCCTCCCCTCCTCCTCTTCATCCTCTCCACCTCCTCTTGCTCCTTTTCCTCCCCTCCTCCTCTTCCCTCTCTCCTCCTTCTTCTTCTCTTCTTCTTCTTTTCTTCTTCTTCTTCTCTTCCATTCTTTTCTTCTTCTTCTTCTTCTCTTCTTCTTTTCTTCTTCTTCTTCTTCTCCTTCTTTTCTTCTTCCTCCTCCTCTGCTGTTCCTTCTCTTTCTCCTCCCATCCTCTCCTGCTCCCTTTTCTCCTTCCTCCTCTTCCCCCTCCCTGCTATTACCCGTTCTCCTTCCTTCCTCCTCTCCTCCTCCTCTCTCCTCTCATCTCATCCTCATCCTCCTCATTCTCCACCACTCTCCTCTCCCACCCCTCCCCTCTCCCTCCTCCCCTCCCCCCTCCCCACCTTCCGTGACAGAAGTACATCGAGCGAGCAGGCACATTATGACGTCACGATAAGCCACCAAAGATACCGAGCAGAGACAACTATGTGGTAGATTTTCTTTCTTATTATTATTCTTTTTCTCTCTTTTCTTCTTTTTTTATATTATTATTTTTTTGTTTGTTTTGTTTTTTTTTTTTTTTGCATTTTTTATTACAGTTGTTCTTATTAAGAGTGGGGCTTTGTGGGGCTTTTGAGGTTTCTTAGGAAATACGAAGGTTTAAGAGGAGGAGTAGGAAGAGTAGGTGGAAAAAGAGAAAGAGGAAGAGGAAGAGGAAGAGGAGATGGAAAAAAGAGAGGTGGAAGTGGAGGAGAAGAATGAGGAGGAGGAGAAGTAGGTGGAAAAAGAGAGGTGTTGGAGGAGAGGGAGGAAGAGGAATATTAATAAGAAAAAGAACAGGTGAGAAAAGAGGAGAGGAGGAGGAGGAAGTAGTTAGTTAATGATAATAAATAAGGTAAGGAGGAAAAGTTAGAGAAGAAGGAAGAAAAAACAAACAAAAAAAAAATAGCGAAGGAAAAAGTCGTGGAGAGGGAAGTGGAATTTGGGGAGAAGAAAATGGAGGATAGGAAGCAATGCGAATAAACGTGGAGGAGGAGGAGGAGGAAGGAAGGGCACTAAGAGGAGAGAAAAGAAATTGTCTGCGCGAAACAATGATGGAGTTCGCTTTGTTGTGACAAGTTTGACGCATTTTGGATATCGAGTTCTCTCTCTCTCCTTTCTTTTTCTCTCTCTTCTCTCTCTCTCTCTCTCTCTCTCTCTCTCTCTCTCTTCTCTCTCTCTCTCTCTCTCTCTCTCTCTCTCTCTCTCTCTCTCTCTCTCTCTCTCTCTCTCTCTCTCTCATACACACACATATTAACTCCTTTTTCTCCCTTTTACTCTCTGTCTCTCTTCCTCTCTTCTCTTTCGCCTCTTCTCAGCTCTCTCTCTATCTCTTCTTCCTCTTCTTCTCTCTCTCTCTCTTTTCCTCTCTCTCTCTCTCTCTCTCTCTCTCTCTCTCTTCTCTCTCTCTCTCTTCCTCTCTCTCTCTCTCTCTCTCTCTCTCTCTCTCTCTCTCTCTCTCTCTCTCTCTCTCTCTCATACACACACCATATTAACTCCTCTTTTTCTCCTTTCACTCTCTTGTTGTTGCTCTTCTTCCTCTCTTTCTACCTCTTCACTCCCACCCTTGCTGCCTCTCTCTCTCTCTCTCTCTCTCTTCTTCTCTTCTCTCTCTCTCTCTCTCTCTCTCTCTCTCATCTCTCTCTCTCTCTCTCTCTCTCTCTCTCTCTCTCTCTCTCTCTATCTCTCTCTCTCTCCTCTCTTCTCTCTTACTCTTTCTCTTTTCTCTTTTTCTTTCTCTTTCTCTTTCTCTCTCTCTCTCTCTCTCTTCTCTCTCTCTCTCTCTGCTCCTTCTCTCTCTCTTCTTCTCTCTCTCTCTCTCTTCTCTCTCTCTCTCTCTCTCTCTCCGCTCTCTCTTCTCTCTCTCTCCCTCCTTTCCTCTCTCTCTCCCTCCCTCCTTCCTTCTCTCCCTCCCTCCTCTCTCCTTCTCCTCCTCCTCCCTCCCTCCCTCCCTCCCTCCTCTCCCTCCTACCCACTCTCGTCCTCTCTCGTCCTCTCCCTCTCCCTCCCTCTCTCGTCCTCTCCCTCTTCCTCCCTCTCTTCGTTCTCTCCCTCCTCCCTCCTCTTTTCCTCTCCCTCACTCTCTCGTCCTCTCCCTCTCTGTCCTCTCCTCTCCTCTCCGTCCTCTCCCTCACTCCCTCACTCCCTCCTTCCTCACACACTCGCACAAAAACTATTACAAATGCTCTCCTCCTTATAGACTAATGACATTACCATAGACATCATTATTATTCGTTTGTGTTATATCACAGCTGTTTTTTGCTTTTACACACACTACAAACACACACACCACACATACACACAAACACACACACACACACACACACACACACACACACACACACACACCACACCACACACACACCACACACACATACACACACACCACAAACACACACACACAAACACCACACACCACCACACACACACACACACACACACACAACACACACACACACACACACACACACCACACACACACCACACACACACACACACAAACACACTCACAACACCACACATACAAACAAAACACACACACACACAAACAAAAACAATACCTGTCCTTGTGTGTATTTTACATACATATCCCATCCATGTTGTTCCTTCCTATTACATTACTCTTCCGAAGTCGATCGGGGCTGACCTTTTAACTTGTGTAAGGTCAGAGGTCACCGAAGACCTTCCCACGCAGAGCGGAGTACGCGAAGGGCCGGCACACGTTCCGTCAGCTGATTCGCAAGTCCGGCACACGTTTCGTCAGCTGATTCGTGGTCCGGTGTGAACGTCTGAGGTCCCGTGTCGTTAAGGTCGAATTTGCCGGGAATAATGACCACGTGACCGAGAGAGAGAGACGTGTGAGAAAATTTGTGTCGGGTTAATTTAATATATTATTATTATTATTATTGTGCGTGTTTGTATTTTTTTTTGATTATTTACTTGTTTGTTTGTTTTTATATATTCGGGTATTGTTTTTGTTGTCGTTGTGTGCTTGGTGATGATTAGCGCTTTGGTGGATGAAAGTCTACGACCGGGACGCCAGATTTCACTCCACGTTGTTTGATTGTTTGGCGATGGAAAGATACAGTCACAGACGGAAAGAGAGAGAGAGAGAGAGAAGAGCAAGAGAGAGAGAGAGAGAGAGAGAGAGAGAGAATAGAGATGATAGACGAGAGAGAAGAAGACGAGACGAGAGAAGAGAGAAGAGAGAGAAATATGCTGGACATACAGAGAAAGAGAAAGAAATGAGACAACAGATCTACAGAGATAGAGCGAGAGAGGAGAGAGAGACGATGGAGAGAATGACGGATGAGAGGAGAGAGAGAGAGAGAGAATGACTCTGTACATACAGAGAAGAGAGAGGAAGAAAAGAGCAAAGACAAAGAGACTAGACCAGACAGATCCCTGCATTACAGAGAAAAAGAAAGCCCCCCACCAACCCCTCACCCCCAAACCTAAAATCCCTGAACTACAACGAACGTCTGTCTATAACCAAATAAGAATAGGTAAATCGATTCAAAAACACACCAACAGAGTATTTCAGATCCAGGATAACATCCCACACTACTCCATTAAAACCACGATGAGAAAACACCAAAACTATCAAGTCAAAATCCAAGCAAAACTAATTGACGACTAAAAAAACCAAAACATAAGGTAAAACAAACGTTCCCTCTTTGGAACATCCTTAATCCTCGCGGACGACCTGAATCGAATCCCCATCACGCACTTCCCTACCATCATCCCGGCCCCACCCACACACCTCACCTCCCAACTCACCCCCAACCCCCATCCCTACCCCCCCCTCCTTACCTGGCAACGCGCATCCGTACTCCGTGTCCGTCTGCATCTCGGCTGGCACACTCCAACTGCCCCCGAGCGTTCCCTACATTAAGTCTGACGTTCCTATAGTCCTGGAGCCTACCGCTAACTACGACTACCTTGCCCGGTTTTTAAGGCCTCCGGTCATTGATGATGGATCGACAAGTGGGGGGGGGCGGTTTGCTGCGTGACTGGGGTGGTAGGGAGACGGACACAGAGCAGAAGTGTTATTGTATAAGTGATGAAGGATGACAGCCGATCGATAGGAGCGAGGTAGTGAAGAGGAAGGACTGCACGAGGTAGGGAGGGGAGGGGGGCGAGGAGGTATAGAGGCAACGGAGGAAAGGAGTGGTTAAGCGGACGAAGATGAGTAGCGAGGCGTGGGGGAAGGACTGAGGGTAAGGGGTGTGGGGTGAAGAGGGGTAAGGCAGGCTAGTAGGTGTGGGAGGGAGAGTAGCGCGGGGGGGAGAGGGAATGGAGTAGGGGTGGGGGATGGCGAGGGGAGTCTGTGTAGGGAGGCATCAGCGGGGATGAGAGCGGGAAGGTGGGCTAGGAGGGAGGGTGGGAAGGGTAGGGGGCGGGGAAGTTAGGGGCGTGAGGAGAAGAGATAGGAGGTATGGGGGAGGTACGACGGGAGAGGAAGAGTGGAACTAGAGAGAATAGAGAGAGAAGGGAAAAAGACAGCTGGGGGATGGAAGGCAGGAAAGAGAAGAGGGGGAACAGGGCAGGACGCTGAGGAAAAGGGACCGTGGGGGAGGGCGGGGAAGCGAGGGGCGTGCAAAGATGTAAGGGCGAGAAGGGAATCGAGCAAGGAGGAAGACGGGAGTAAAAGGGTGTGGAGAGAGGAGAAGAGAAGAAAGGAAGAGGGTCTGTAAAAGGGAGAGAACGGACCGCGAAGACCAGAAGGAGTGGGGGTAACGCAGAGCAAGGAGAGCTGGGACAGAGAGTGAGGGAGGATGATGAAGGAGAAGAGAAGAGGAGAGGTGTAAGAGGTGAGAAGAAGAAGGAATAGTGGGGTAAGCGGTAAGCAGGGATCTGTGGGGCGGGGACGAGGAAGCACGAGACCATCGGGGGGGGGCGGGAAGATACTGCACCCACAATATGTAATTTATTTAGATTAGATAGCGGATTAAGCAGTCCGCACGGCTCGATGTCGGCGTTCCCGGCATCCGCAGGCGAGGATATTCGGGTAAGCTTTCAAATGTGCGGCGTTCCCTTGCCTCCCCCTCCCCTCCCGTTGGTGTTTTTTTAATTCTATGACTGTCACTGCGATGGTTTCTCTCCTTCTTCGCTCCTCTTGGCCTACACCCATGCGTCGTCTCTCTCTGCTTGCCTTGTTTCTTGCTCTGTCTTTTTCTCTCCCTTCCGCTCCTTGCTCTGGTCTGTCTCTCTTTGTTTCCCCCCATTCGTTTTCTCTTCCCTTTGTGTGTTTTGCTTTTACCTGCGAGGCTTTCCTCTCCTTCCGCTCTCTTGCCCTCTGTGTCTCATCTTTGTTGCCTTTCGTTTTTTTCTTTTCTCTGTCCTTTTTTCTTGCTTCGCTTCTTTCTCTGTATAGTTATGTTTGCCTTTCCTTTGTCTGTTTTTCCATTTCCTCTGGTCTTTTTTTTCTTTTCTTTGCTATTCTGTCTCTGTCCTCCTCCTTATATTCCTTCCTTGCTTACTGTTTCGTATCGTCTCTCTTCGTGGTATTCCTCATTTTTTTCTTCTCTGTCTGTTTCTCCCTCTCTCTCCTATTCTACTATCTACTCTATCTCTCTATCCTCTCACTCATTTATATTCCTCTCTCTCTCTCTCTCTCCTCTCTCTCTCTCTCTCTCTCTCTCTCTCTCTCTCTCCGTGCTCTCCTCTCTCTCTCCTCTACTCTCTTCTTCTTCTCTCATCTCTCTCTCTCTCTCAGCTCCCTCGCGGATTTGTAGTAACCCCACAGCACTTACCATGTTTATGCAAATTAAGCAGGACATGGTAAGACAACGAGGCAGGATTGATGTTCATCCTGCTTAAAGAGCGTTCTGTTATATATAATGATCTCATAGTAGGTGAGAATAGTGCGTAACGGGTCGTTAAGAGTTGTATGAGGTCAATCGGTGTTACATCTTGTGTTATTGAATGTTGTTGTTTGTCTTTATTATATGTTTGTTGGTGTGAGGTCTGTTTTTTTACTTTGTTTTTGTTTAGTTGTTGTTGATGGATTGGGTATTGTTATTGTATGTTTCTATGTACCATTGTTAACTTATCATAACATCTATATCATCATTATTAACTTGATGATATTGTCATTATCTTTATCAAACATCCCTCTCCACAAAAGGATGTGAAAGGACCATTATTATTAATTATTAATCTGGGACAGCGTAATAACCATTTTCTTATCTTTTCTTTTCAGGTAAGATTGGCTTCGCGTTAACACCCAGCTGGTAGCCGGACCTTACACGCTGTCCAGCGGAAGTGGCAATGACCATGGACAAATAACTTTGGCACACAGCATGAATGGAATAACTTGGAATGAATGGAACTTAGCGTGGAATGAATGGAATCGAACACGGTGGAATGAAATGGACCAATAAACGTGGATATGAATGGAATAGCGTGGAATGAATGGAATAACTTGGGCATTAAATTTAATGACAGGAAGTGAATATAAAAACTTGGAATGAATTGAACAAAAAACTGTGGCAAATTATTTGAGAGCGCTTAGACCTCATAACCAAAGTGGAAACTGCAGCGAATTAATAGCGAACAAAAAAAACGCTGGAATGAATATGATAACTCGCGGAAATGAAATTACGAATACACTCTGAATTAATGCGAATAACTTCTGGAACAGACAACCCATTATGACATGTGAGCAGTGAAAGTTGCCACAAACTTCTGAGACGAATAATGAAGTTGAAAAAAAAACTTGGACATTTAATGGAGGATAACCCTTGGAATATAATTGAATAACTTGGAATTAATTGAATAACTTGGAATGAATTACATAACATAATTAATTGAATAAATAGAATAAGTGAATGCACACTTGAAGTTGAAGGTCTCTGAAAAACTTGGACTACATATGAATTGAAAAAAAGAAATCTTGAATGAATTGAATAAGACTGGAATGAAATTACAATGACTTTTAATGAATTTCACGTCTTACCTTGGAATGAAATGGCACATACCTGGAATTACATAACTGGAACATGAATTGAAAACACGGGGCACGAAATTAATTAAAGTAAACGTTGCGGAATTATTACATTTGGTATAACTTTGAATTAATTAAATAACGTCGAAGTCTCCTGTAATTAGTAAATTGCAGTTTTGAACTACGTTCTAAGGGGAATATTTAAGTCGTAATGTTAATTAGTGATCATCATCATAGGTAAAATGAGATGCGCGCAAATTAGAGAAAATTAACAATAATTTGTTGATGCATTTAGCCATCTTGCAATTCGTGAGGAAAATATAAAAAAAACAATAACTGACGTGGTCTTGGTCTAGTTTGACATTAATTATATTTGTCGAGAAAAAATGTCCAGATAGGTTTAGAATTCGTTGAGAGCATTTTCAAGGAAGCCTTTGTAGATTCTGAAGGACGTGCGCTTTCCTGTGCTGTAGTTACAGCGTGTTTGTTGCTTTGTTTATGCTATTTCACTCGTTTTTACATACAGGTTTATTCAATTTGCTTATCATGTAATGGTATTTGAGTCTTTGTTGTTTTATCATTTCTATTATGTAGATGTATTTGCGTTTGTTTGAACTTTATAGTTGTATTTCTGCAAGAGCAGACAATGGGATAACCACTGCGGCGATTTGTGTGTCTTGTGATCGTTTTCATTAATGTTTTTTGTTTTTTTTCTCGGCGCTGTTTCTGTATGCTATATTCTTCAAGAGAGCAATGAATTTTTTTCTTCTCCCTGTCAACTCTATAGTCACTATTCTGCTCTTTCTCTCCTACGTCTCTCTTTCCTCTCTCTCTCTCCTCTCTCTCTCTCACTCTCTCTCTCTCTCTCTCTGCTCTCTCCTCCTCTCTCTCTCCCTCCTCTCTCTCCCTCCTCCCTCTCCCTCTTCCCTCTCCCTCTCCCTCTCTCCTCTTCTCTCCCTTCTCTCCTCTCTCTCTCTCTCTCCTCTCTCTTCTCTCTCTTCCTCTCCCCTCTCTCTCTGCTGTAAGTGACCGCGAATGACGTGTGAGGCAGGCGATAGTGCAACGACGCAGGAGGACCGATGAGAGAGCTTCTCAGTGTTCTGTGTGAGAAACGATTGGAAAGAAGAGACCGAATGTGCTATTCCTCCCAGAAGTAAGAAAGACGAGAGGTAAAAATACATCGAATCCAAAGCCACTGATAACATGAGCCATGCAAGAAAGCCTAAAAGAAAGATCTACAAAAGTCATCAGAAAGTGCAGAAGAGAAAGCAAAAGAAGAAGCGAGACGATACGGGAAAGCGAGTTACCTAGGGATGCGCCCGGACTCGGGCACTGCTGCGCTACTCAGAGGGCTTAGCCAAATCTCCCGCCCTCCGTATCTGGCGCCACCCTCTCTTGACGCAGCGCCGCTCGCCTACCCTATCCCCATATGCCCACCCCTGTCTGGCTCCGCCGGACTTATTCTCGCCATACCACGCCATACCATTCGTGCATGACAAACTCCAGCTAAAGATTTAAAAAGAAGAAAATCGATGCACGGTGAATTGGCCATTGCCAACGTTGACTTTTTTTTGGCGGGAATCGACAAGAAGCGATCTTTAAAGGCGGGAAAAATTTGAAATTCTAACACGTGGAGGGGAGGGTGCGCAGATGGCGGGGGAGAGAATGCGTTCAGAACTCGATTTTTTTGGCACGAGTGGAGGGTGTGTGTGGCGCTGGTGTGTTGGTGTGTGCGTGTGTGTGCGCGCTGTGTGTGTGTGTGTGTGTGGTGTGTGTGTGTGTCTGTGTGTTGTGTGTGGCTGTGTGTGGTGTGCTGTTTGGGCCTGCACTAAATGAATCTGGCAGACTCGTTACGTCAGGTTAAACGTTTCAGAGACGGATTTAGCTCTCCCCCTCCCTTCTCCCCCTTCCCCTTCCCCTTCCCCATCTCCCTCCCCTTCCCTTCCCCCTTCCCCTTCCCTTTCCCCTTCCCGTTTCCCCTTCCCCTCCGCCCAACACTGGGAGCAGGAGTGCGTAAAAAGTTCATATCATCGCACCATACGTTATATATACTGTATACTGACGATGTATAGTGTGTAAAGATATAAATATACATACTTATATAACAAAGACGAGAGATGTAGCTAGGGTGGCGATGCTGAGGTTGAAATAACAGGGGCAGTGAGTATAAGGGCAAGGTTTTTGTTATTTATTGTTAGCGTAAAAACGCCGGGGATAGAAGTTATACGCTGTCTTTTACTTTGGTACGTGTCTCTCTCTTTCTCTCTCTTTCTCTCTTCTCTTCTCTCTTTCTCTCTTTCTCTCTTTCTCTCTTCTCTCTCTCCTTCTCTCTTTCTCTCTCTCTCTCTCTCTCTCTCTCTCTCTCTCTCTCTCTCTCTCTCTCTCTCTCTCTCTCTCTCTCTCTCTCTCTCTCATCTCTCTCTCCTCTCTCTGCTCTCTCTCTCTCTCTCTGTCACTCTATCTATTCTATCTATTTATCCGTCTGTCTCCTATCTCTCTATCTCCCTCTTTTCTCCGTGTATGTTTCCATTAATTATATAACAGCCAACTGGGATTTAATGTTTCCATGGGTTTATTATTGCCCGCATAACTTAAATTTGATAGGGAAACTTCGGTGGTGAAAAACTGAATGCGATTATTTGGACATCTTTTTTTAACTC
>NW_020871867.1:0-12500 GCF_003789085.1 Penaeus vannamei
GGATAAGATATATAGTATATATATAGAGAGAGAGAGAAGAGAGAGAAGAGAGAGAGAGAGAGAGAAGAGAGAGAGAGAGAGAGAGAGAGAAGAGAGAGAGAGAGAGAGGAGAGAGGAGAGGAGAGAGAGAGAGAGAGGAGAGAGAGAGAGAGAGAGAGAGCAGGAGGGAGAGAGAGGAGAGAGAGAAGAGGAGAGAGAGAGAGACAGAGAGAGAGAGAGAGAGAGAGAGACAGAGAGGAGAGAGAGAGAGAGAGAGAAAGAAAAGAGGAAAAGAGACAGTCGGACAAAAAGACAGCAGAGAGACAGGCAGACAGAGCAAGAGACAGAAGGCGCCCAAGACAGAGGGAGAGCGAAGGAGGGAAGCGCCGGTAAACACCCAAACGAAGCCAATTGCCTCGCCGTTCATCGTCCTAATCCAATTGCCTCGGCGTAAGAGGCTCGGACGAGGAAAAGAGCGCCGTGCAAGGCCACCCCGGGTCCTGCGCCACGTCGGGGGAAACGAGGATGTAGGCTTCTGGGGGAGGGGAGAGAGGGGACAGCGAAGGAGATTCCCTTTCCCCCTTTTTTCCTCATATTGGATCGCGACGCCAGCGGTCATGTCGGTCTCCTTCGTCCATTACGTGTGTACCTTGGGTCGTGGCTAAAGACGTGTTGTTGGTTGGGTATTTTGAGGGAAGATGCGGGGATAGGATGAGGGAAAGTGAGGGAGAGGTTGGAGGGATAAGTGAATGCGGGGGAGGGGAAAGCTGGGGAGGATAAGGGGAAGTGAGAAACGTTGGAGAAATGGGGGAGAAGTTGGAAAAGACGAGGGAGAAGTTGGAGAGGCAAAGGGATGGGGAAAGGGGAAGTTCTGGAGGATGAGGGGAAATGAAGGAGAGGTTGAAAAGGTAAGAGAATGGGGAGAGGGTAAAGTACGGGAGGATAAGGGGAAATGAAGGAGTCGTTGAAGAGGCAAGTGGCCGAGAGAGGAGAAAGCTCTTGGGAAAAGGAGGTGGATAGGGAGAACGAGAGGGAAGGGAAGAGAAGGGGAAGGGGGATAAACAAGGAGTAAGCAAGGTAAAGAGTAAAGTGAAACAAGGAGAAACGAGGGAAGTGGATAGAGAGAAAGAATTAAGAAGAAGGGAGAAGGGAGGGAATGAGGAAAGGGATGTGCGCAAGTCAAAGAAAAGGATATATATAGATAGAGAAAAAAAAGAGAAGTGACGAAAGGAGAAATGACATAGGAGGCGAGACGGGGGAATCTAAAGAGGGGGACCAAAGGGAATTTGATCCCCTGAATATATTAGGTTCTCCTCACCTTAAAGTTGCAGTTTATGAAGCCAGGGCTAAGTCTTGCAGTATATTGCGCCCGAGACCGGTAGCACAGTCCCTCCTGCTGCTGCGTCCGCCTTAATAGTGACGCCGACACTCCCTAATGATCTTGCTCCGCCCTGAAGACCGTGACGCGAGCCAGGGTGAGTTGGATGCGTCACTGTGAGGCAGCTCTAATGCGTGGATCTGCCCTGAGAATCTATCTTTCACACACACACGCACACAAGTACACACACACATACATATACAAGAGAGAGAGAGAGAGAGAGAGGAGAGAGAGAGAGAGAGAGAGAGAGAGAGAGAGAGAGAGAGAGAGAGAGAGAGAGAGAGAGAGAGAGAGAGAGAGAGAGAGAGAGACATAGATACACCTTTCTCCATGCCTCTTCCTTTTACAACTGGGTCAATGTTTCTGACGAGACCTCTGCTGCGTTCGATCTTGCACAGACCTCCTCGCCCGATAAGGCTCCCCCTTCTCTCTCTCTCTCTCTCTCTCAGACATCCCTTACACACATTCTCTTTGATCTTCCCGCTTCCATCTTCCTCGCTTTATCAACATACTCGTTATCTCCTCTTATAACTTGCCGGATCCTCTTCTGTCCATTCGTCTAGACTTTTTTCTTTATATCTTTTTCTATTTCCGTTGCTTGATTCATTCTTTGTTTTTTTTCTATTTAACATCGTTATTAATTCTCAATTCCTCCGAATTTTATATTGTATACCTTTTTTTTTTTTTTTTTTTTTTTTCTTTATTCACCTGATATTAGCACTGCGATCTCAAAACATCACCTGGTTTTAAACTGTTTTTGGTTATATACACATGTCTAACTCTTCTGTTTCCTTGATCTTCTCTTTTCGTGGGCGATTTCAGGTTTTCCAATTTCCTATCTGCTGTCTCAACGGCCGATGCTGAACACTACAGCGCAGTATCATCATCATGATACAAAATACAACTGAGGAACAAGATTTTAGCCACAGGAGTAAAACCTTGAAGTAGACAAATCGGATTATCACCATATTGTGCTCTTTCGTACAGATCCTGAGTAGGATTCCCTCTTATATCGTACATCATTCGGTCTCCTGTGCCACGTCATAAGCCTTTTAGGCCTATAAGAACCATATGTGCTTTCCTTTGTTTTCCCATCACCATTCTTAACGGGAAAATCACATCTGCTGTCCCTTATACCTGGCACAAAACCATATTTACATTATTTCATGCTGTATTAACGTCATCTCTCGAAGTTTACTCTATTGTAGACTCCTCCCTTTTCGTTATAGAAAGGCACGGAAACACCGCCCTTGAGCTCTTCCAATATTCATCCGTACTAGGGGAGCCATGGTACAACTCAGCCATTCCCTCCTCTGTCACATTTCCATATTCAGTCTTGAATATTCAAGGTAAAATGCCCTTCCATTCTAGCACGGTATATCTTACTATTCTTTTTTTCCCATTTCTTATGATTTTTATCCTTAAATTGACATATACTCAAAAGATGTTTTTATTTTTCTTCCTTTAACTTAGATTCAAAGCGTCCGTGCCCTTTATTTCATCCAGTTTAAACCATTGCTCGTTGTTACTCCATTTCCTCCTCCCTTGATATTCCTAGATTCTCGTATCAACTGTCTGTGCCTTTGATCTCACTAACACTTCCTGCGCTTAACTGGCGTCCCCTTACCCACTTTTTTAAAACGTTTAGATCCCCTTATACTAACATACTCAGTACTTTTTTCTCTTATTTTCAGTATCATTTGCCATTTTCCGCTTGGTGTTCTTGTAACATCTTTGACGACTTTATTTTGTAGAACCTGAATCAGAATCCTCTTTTTTACGCGTAGAAAAATATTCCTTCAGAACATTGATTATTCTTCATTCTCTGTCTCTTTCATTCATTGTTTCTCTTTCACTTATTTGTCACACACTCTCTCCCTATCTTTCCTTCTCTCATTCACTGTCGTTCGTGTAGCAAATTTTATCCAAAAAATAAAGCACTATGAGACAATATCAGACGGTACTGCATCAAATACTATAGCATTGATTTTGTGACAAAATCAATGCTTCCCGAGTCTTCCTTGAATGTAAATCTTTCTGTAGGGTATTTCAGTAAAAGGAAAAGAAATCAGATAAAATTCATTCATGAGAATTGTTAAACGACACCGAAAGAGATTTCAGCAAAACAAAAAAGAGATTGAGCCTCTACCACTCTCTCACGTTTTACAGGCAGGTGCCTTTCCTTTCCTACCCTTTCATCCCTGACCGGTCTGCGACAAACTAGTAATAATGATAAAAGTAATGATAATAATGATAATAATAATAATTATAATGATAATAATATTGCTAACAATAATGGTGATGATACTACTACTGCTACTTCTACTACTACTGCTGCTGCTGCTACTACTACTACTACTACTACTACTACTACTACTACTACTACTACTACTACTACTACTACTACTACTACTACTACTACTACTTACTACTACTACTACTACTGCAACTACTACTTTGTGTGTGTGTGTGTGTGTGTGTGTGTGTGTGTGTGTGTGTGTGTGTGTGTGTGTGTGTGTGTGTGTGTGTGTGTGTGTGTGTGTGTGTGTGTGTGTGTGTGTGTGTGTGTGTGTGTGTGTGTGTGTGTTGTGTGTGTGTGTATATATATATATATATATATATATATATATTATATATATATATATATATATATATAGTATGTATATATATATATATATATATATATATATATATATATATATATATATATATATATATATATATATAGTATATATATATATATATATATATATATATATATAATATATATATATATATATATATATATATATTATATATATATATATATATATATATATATATATATATATATATATATATATATATATATATATATATATATATTATATATATATATATATATATAATATATATATATATATATATATATATATATATATATATATATTATATATATATATATATATATATATATATTATATATATATATATATATATATATATATATAATATATATATATATATATATATATATATATATATATATATATATATATATATATATATATATATATATATATATATATATATATATATATATATATATATATATATATATATATATATATATATTATATATATATATATATATATATTATATATATATATATAATGTATGCATATATATAAATGTATTTATGTATGTGTAGGTGTGTGTATATTTGTGTGTGCGTGTACGATTAGAGTTCTAATGATGAATCATTCAGTTAAACTTTTAGAAACATTTACACTTGAAGCAGTTTCATACAACAGACGCAGTACCACCGCTCTCCTCTGCCCTTGAAAAATATATTACATATAATAGAAAAAGATATAAAGAAAACATAAAACCGAAATATATGTAGAAAAATCAAATGAAAACAAGGACAAAAAGAGGACACAAAATATTCTTAAAGCATCGTAAATTGCTTTCCTATGACATAGAACCTCGACAGACTCCTCATAAGAAAATGTAATAAAGTGAATTAAAATGAAATATTATGCTGTGACCATATACACGAAATGATAAGGGAAGAAAACGGAATAAAGAGTTCGATTTATCACAGAGTCAGATGACATTTGAAAGAACTGTATAACTCTGCGTTGACATTTCATGGCTAGGAATAAAAAAGAAAAGAAAAAAAAAATCATTTATCATAGGTGATTTATTTCCTACTTCCAGTGAAAAAGCTCATGGTATTATGTTATCAGTGAAATGAGATGAAAGAGAGAGAGAGGGAAGGAGAGCGTGGGAGGGAGGGGTGAGTAGTGAGAGAGAGAGAGAGAGAGAGAGAGAGAGAAGAGAGAGAGAGAGAGAGAGAGAGAGAGAGAGAGAGAGAGAGAGAGAGGAGAGAGAGAGAGAGAGAGAGAGAGAGAGAAAGGAATAAACGAATATAGGAAGAGAGGGAGTAAGAAAGAGAGAGAGAGAATAAGAATGAAAGAAAGAGAAAGAGAGAAAAGGAAAAAAAAGTAAAATGAGAAAAATGGAGAAAGACAGGGAAATAGATAATTCATCATACATGTTCTCTGTCTTGTTTGTAATACAGAAACTTTAGTATTTATCTCTGAGAAGGGTAGACCTCCTTGGAGGCCACGCCCTGTGCTACTAAACATGGAGGCGGGTTGACTAGTCGCACCCCAGCACTCTTGACCTTTGACCTGCTCTTCAACTCTGCAGCTCTCTCTATATCCAGTCGCGGCCTCGACCAGACGCTTCATCTCTGGGGTTCTCCCCAATCGATGCCCCCCCCCCCATACCTTCTTCCCTTAATGAGAAATGAGGACGGACATACGATGTATATTTATGCACTATTTTACAACACACTATTGAACTCTGCATTGTTGCATTTTTTTCTAAGGAAGATTGCCGTTCAAGACTGCCTTTGCGGACTGCGACACCTTTTTCTTCCTTTTAGTAATGTACAATGCTTATCTGTTGTAGATTTTCACCTGCTATCAGAGGCAATTGCAACTCAAGAGTGCCAGCCCAGCTGCCCCATCGAGGACGACGGTTAAGAGCGTGTACCGAGCGATCTGAGAGTGGCCACACCTCCCTGGAGGCCACGTCCTGTGCTACCAATCACGGCAGCAGGTTAACTAGCCACGCCCCAGCGCTCGTGACCTTTGACCTGCTCCTCAACTTTACAGCTCTCTATCCAGTCGCGGCCTCGACCAGACGTTTCCCCTCTGGGGCTCCACAATCTACCCCGAGCCGCGTCTCCGCTCGGACGAGGCCTCCTCCTGGGGTCACCTACGCCCTAGCAGGGATACACCTTGCCCGGGACTCTCCTGCGCCAGCACGAGACACAACCTTCGACCACGCTGCCAGCCCCCTCGACCCACATCTCAGTAAAGGAATAGAACCAACAAACGTGTCTCCATACACCGGCAAGTCGGGAACTTCTTAACCCTGACATTATCAGTGGAATCAACCAATTAGCTGCTAAACAAACGAAACATGTCATTATTGCCATCTATTTTATTTTATTATACTGATTTTCATTATTTTCTTTTGGGTACTTGAAGCAATAGAAAACGTTGTAGATAGCACGAGAAATTTATTCTGAATTGGAGAAAGTAATTATACGCCAGACTCTGAATATTCAAAAGTACTTATACTGCATTAAATGTTTTTTGCGGTGACGGAGAGAGAGAGAGAGAGAAGAGAGAGAGAGAGAGAGAGAGAGAGAGAGAGAGAGAGAGAGAGAGAGAGAGAGAGAGAGAGAGAGAGAAGAGAGAGAGAGAGAGAGAGAGAGAGAGAGAGAAGAGAGACAGACAGACAGAGGCAGCAGACAGAGGACATATACACAGAAACAGAAAGAAAAAAGATAGAAAGAAGAGAGAAAGAGAGAGACAGACGGACGCAGATAAAGAGAGGAAAGAGAGAAACAGACGGAGACAGAGAAAAAGAGGAAAGATATAGATACACGGGAGTATAAAAGAAATGTCAAAGCAAAGACAATACCTTGGTCCGTGAGATACTATTAATCCATCTCATTTCAAGCATATAGTATTACCTGTCTTATCTAGCAGAATAATACGCGGTAATATTAGATGAGAGACATTCTCAGCCACTGATATTGATCAGGGGGGCCGAGCAATCATAGCTGACCAATGGAGCCTGGGAGTCCTGGCGACCAACAACATTGATCAACGAACCATTTGTAACGAAAAACGCACAATCACATCCCATCGCGACCCAAAGGGTCGTCTTCTCGTCTTGCGGAATCACGACACATGCGAAATCGCCCACCTCCCCATCCTCTGTTTAGGAACAGGAGGCAACGCGAGACACATTGGTGAGAGCGAGGACAGAAATGAATTAATTGGAGAAAGAATCATATGCTTATACATTCAACATGAATAAGATTATAGTATAAATAGAAAGTATAATAGTGTGCGAGAATGTGAAATAAATAAGCTTATATACCCGGATAGCTAACATTGGCCTTTGCGCGAAATAGCTCGTATAAATATGATAGTGCCTCGCTTATCGTACGGTTTTCACAAAATACTAGTTGCCACGTGTGCTACTACATCATTTTCTCTTCAAATCTTTAACCATGATAGGAGTAATTAATGAATTAATTTCTCTTATCTAATTATCATTTGGCGGTCAGCCTAAGAGCAGAAACATATTAAGAGGGAGCGAAAGCACTAGAATTTATGGTGCTTATTTTTTAATTTCAGTTTCGATGTGATTCAATATGTTAAAACAGAATTATCAATCTATTGGCGTTTGTCATCAGATATATGTAATCTGAGCTGATGAAACAAGAGAGGAAGAGAAGAAAGGAAGAGAGCGAGTTATATGTATAAAGTGTAGTAGAGAGGAGTAAGGAAAGGAAGGGACATCTTGGGGGATTACCCCTTTCACTCACAACAGATTGTATGAGAGCAAGAGGGGAGACGGTGAGGAAGAACTGAAGGATACAGCCGGAGTGGAGGAGTCTATGGTGTGATATGTGAGCGAGAATCTGATGTTTGTGCAGGAAGGGGAGAAGGACACTGAAGGAGGGAGGGCTAAGTAGGGATGGAGGAGAGAGGGAATGACTGAGAAAAGTGAGTGTGAGAGCTCATCACTAGAACAGAAAAACCTGATGGGACGCTACGTGTGGGCACGTGAGTTGGAGTGAGTGTGCGATGGAAACGCAAAGAGAGGTGGGTCTGGCCCTGAGGAGCGAGAGACAGACTAGTTAGTTTGAACCGAGAATAAAGGGAGTCCGTTAGAGAATATATCTAGAGATGCGATGCACCGAGAGACACGAGAGCGCGATAAGTAAAATATTATAGAGTAAGAGGGATAAGTATATAGGTGATAGATGAAGGGGATTGGAAGTTAGAGAGATCAGTAAGGTAAAGGTAATAGGATTATGAGGACGGGATAGTGGGTATAAGGTAGATTATGAGTAGTAAGAAAATTAAATTGACTAGAAATAAGGAGGAGGGATGAATTATGGAATATAGTTATGTGAGGGAGAGGTAGAGAAAAGGAACATTATATGAAAGGAGGGAGCGTGGTGAATAGGGACTATGAAGGGAATGAGGAGAGTTAGGAGGTAATTATTATGTAGGAAGAGTGGAGTATAGATGATAATAAGTAGAGATTAGTATATAAAGGGAGGGAGTTATATGTAAAGTGAAATAGTAAGTGAGAGTAGGTAACGTTTGTAAAGGAGAATGTAGAAACTAGGTAAGAAGGGGGAGAGAATTAGATATAGATTTTGACGGGAGATGGAGATTGTGAAATAATAAGATGGAGAGTGAGGAGGGATTGTGAGATATAATAAGGAGTAAATGACTGTAAGTAGGATTATGAGTAGTGAGATGAGGAGAAGGTATATTAAGGTGGTAATGGATTTGTATATGTAAGAGAAGATAGAATAAAAAGGTAACTGAGATTGAGAATAGTATAATAAATAAATAGTATAGAATGATGATGGAGATAAGATATGAAGGAGCTAGAAGATTGAGATGGAATGAAATGAAGAGAGAGAGTAAGAGAGTACTAAGAATGAGAGTAAGAGAGAGAGAGAGAGAGAGAGAGAGAGAGAGATAGAGAGAGAAGTAGAGAGAGAGATTAGAAGAGTATAGTAAGAGAGAGAGTAGTAAAGAGGAGAGAAATAGAGTAGAATATAGAGTATAGAAAAAAATAATGAATAAGAGTATATGAGAGAAATTAATGGTAATGGCAGAAATAATAAAAAGAATAAAGGCAAACGACAGAGTATAAAAATAAACGAACGGAGTTAAACTTTATAAAATAAAAATTGAGTAATAAGTATGATTAATGAGCTTTAAATAAAAAATGGATTATCATATACTGATTGGTATATTTTACTGGATACCACCAATGACTACCACCAAATTCCCAGTACCTAATAGAGTAATATATACTAATTACTAGAATTACAATATACTCACTTACATATACTACTATGAACCTAATATTAATATAACTTAAACCAGTTCACCCAAAATAGTCATATATATATATAAGAGATTAAATAAAGTAAAAGACATATTATATTTCATTTATCTAATTGAACTATACTGTTATGTATATTGTAAACTGTATATGATGAAAAAAGCTATCGTTTGCATGTATATAATATTATATAGTAATACTCTTGGTAAATTATATTTATTATTTTATTTTTTATATTATTCTATTATATTATATATATTTGTGTCTGATTTGTTCTTTATCTTTTTTTCATATTTTTCTTTTTCTTTCTTTTTTCATTTTTCTTTTTTTTCCTCTTTTTTCTGTTTTTCTTTTTTCTTTCTTTTTTTTTCTTTTTCTTTTTTCTTCCTTTTTCTTTTTTTCTTTCGTTTTCTTTTTTCTTTCTTTTTATTTTTTCTTTCTTTTATTTTTTTTTTCTTTTCTTTTATTTTTGTTTTCTTTTTTCCTTTTTTTTTCTTTCTTTTTTCTATCTTTTTCTTTTTTCTTCCTTTTTCTTTTTTTTTCCTTTCTTTTCTTTCTTTTTTTTTTCTTTCTTTTCTTTTTCTTCTTTTCTTTTTTCTTTTTTTTCTTTTTCTTTTTTTTATTTATTGTAACGTAAAACTACGGCTCCATAAAAAGAAGATTAGGATTATCTTGTGCAACTTGCCAAAGTCAATACGTTTTTGTTCTCAAGAATTTAGCAGAAAAATAATGATAAAATAGATAAATAGATAAATAAAAATATGATATCAGGCAGTAACAGTATCATAATTTCATTTACATTTCATACACAAAATGCTGGTCAAAAATCATAAATGAAAATGTCCTATTTGTGACAAATAAATCCCTAATAAATTAAATAATCAAGTAGCACAAATATTAAGAGAGAGAAAGAGAGATAGACAGAACAGACAGATAGATAGATAAAGAAGAGAGAGAGAGAGAGAGAGAGAAGCAGAGATATATATATATATATATATATATATATATATATATATATATATATATATATATATATATATATATATATAAGAGAGAGAGAGAGAGAGAGAGAGAGAGAGAGAGAGAGAGAGAGAGAGAGAGAGAGAGAGAGAGAGAGAGAGAGAGAGAGAGAGATTTTTTAAAATATTAATGAAAAAATAAAAAGTTATGATTGCGGGAAACCATTTATGTAAAACGAGAAAATGAAGTATGAATTTTTATTTATTATTACTATCATCATTATTATTCCACGAAAATAAATACAAAACCATGAATGAACATGGGGGATATATCTTCGTCGAGGAATAAAGTAAAAGCCATAAACGTAGGGAATGCATCTTTTTCGAGGAATGAATAAAAAATAACAACAAATAGACATAGGGAATACATCTTTAGCAAATAATAATAATAATAATAATAATAATAATAATAATAATAATAATAATAATAATAATAATAATAATAATATAATAATAATAATAATAATAAATAATAACATAATAATAATATAATAAATAATAATAATAATAATAAAATAAATAAATCAAAATGAAACCTTGAACGTAGGGAATACACCTTTGTCGAAGAATAAGTACAAATACCATGAACGTATAGAATACACCTTTCTCGAAAATAAAAACAAACTCATCACCATAATCTTTGTTGAGAGAGAGAAAAAAAATATTTATAAAATTTTAAAAAGCAAAAAAAAAAAAAAAAAAAAAAAAAAAAAAAAAAAAAACAATGAAAGCGTGGAATATATCCTTTTTCGAGGAAAATATCTGGAAACATTTTGGTCTGGTTCGAATGGTTGAGAAGATTCGAAGCCAGATGTGAATAACAGGATTAAACAGCTCTGCGGTTATGGTACACTTCACGAACACACAGATGGACATATCAACTTTAGGTGCTGTTATTTGCGTATAAAGAGGCGATTTAAAGTTGATTATATATGTATATATACAAAAACATATATACCTGCAGATCTGAATATCTTTATTTGTATCTATCTATCTATCTATTTATCTATCTATATCTATCCATCTCTATATATATATATATACACATATTATATAACACACACACACAAACACACACACAGACACACACACACAAACACTCACACCTGTGTGAGTGAGTGCGTGTGTGTGTGTTGTTGGTGCGTAGGTGATACTAAGTAACGAGAAGGTGAATGTAAACATCAAAATACCCAGAAAGCCTGTTAAATCATTTCGGGCGACCGACTTGGGGTTATAAACAGTATTATTTATATGTCGTAGTTCGTATGTAGTTACCTCGCTTATTCTTTCTTTGAGTGTACATTTATTTTGGTCATGTTTACGAAAGAATTTTGAAAAAAGAAATTCGATATTATTTCTGATATTTCGGCTATATTTTTTCTTTTTCTTTTATAATGTTGCAATTTTCTACTTGTGTTTCCATTTATAATGTGCTTTTCAATTATGTAAAGGAAGAAAATCAATGACATTTGCTGATTTGCCACAAATACTCAAACTACAGTACGAAAAAGATGAATAAATAATCTAGCCATTTATTGATATCTCACTAGCTAATTAACTAATTAGACTAAATAAAAAAATGAATAAATCTAGACACATCATAATAACTTCCAAACAGATCGCTCAAGAAGACTTTTGTTAGAAGAGTAGATGTGGCAACACTGTTGATATTAAAACCATAAGAAGATTATACCGCGCCCAGATCTAACCATATATGAATAGATTATGATATAGGGATTTTGGGAAAGGATTTTCCTTCAAAGTTTAATTTCCAATTAGTATTTTTACACATCAAGCTTTTACCTTTTTAATGATATTTTTACTATATCTAATCATCGTGACATACTTTTCTCATTAATTTACTATTTTAGTTCCTAATTCATTCTGTTTAAAATCAAATGAGGATTAAAACTCGACAAAGCTGAAACACACACAGTGTCTGAACTGAATAGAGCGAAAGATTTCTGAAATAGATCTGCCAGTTACATTAGTTAATTAAAACATTTATGTGCCAAAAAGCTTCCGTAAAATTAAATGAAGGGCGATGTTTAAAATTGTCACTTTTTTATTGTTAGGTGTTAGACACGCGAGAGAGAGAGAGAGAGAGAGAGAGAGAGAGAGAGAGAGAGAGAGAGAGAGAGAGAGAGAGAGAGAGAAGAGAGAGAGAGAGAGAGAG
>NW_020871867.1:18802-26302 GCF_003789085.1 Penaeus vannamei
CAAAATCAATCAGCAAATACCAAGTATGACACATTAATCCAAAGCATTAGACCTCAATTTCAAAAGTTTATTCAGCCAGCCTCTAATCAACCATTAATTAGAATTTCATACAGACACCAGACGCCGCGCAGGCCCGACCGAACTGGACCGCGGCCATCAGCTGATTCCCTCTCACTGATTCGATAAGGAATATAACTGATTACTCTTTTTTTTCTCCTCTCTCTCTCTCTTCTATCTTATGCTAGAGCTATCTCTATCTGTCTGTCCTCTTGTCTGTCTTCGTTTCGTCCTCTCTTTCTCCCTCTCTCTCTTCACCCTCTCTGATCTTATCTATTCTATCTCTGTCTTCGATATCTGTCCTCTTTTCTCTCTCGTTCTCTCTCTTTTTCTCTCCTCTCTCTCCTCCTTCCCTGCCTCTCTCTCTCTTCGCCATCGGGGGGACATACCTCTTCTCTCTCTCTCTCCTCTCTCTTCTCTCCTCTCTCTCTCTCCTCTCTTCCTCTCCCTCTTCCCTCTCTCTGCTCTCTCTCTCTCTCTCTCTCTCTCTCTCTCTCTCTCTCTCTCTCTCCCTCTCCCTCCGTCCTCCCTCCTTCCCTCCCTCCCTCCCTGCCCTCCCTTCCCTCCCCTCCCTCCCTCCCCCCTCCCCTCACCTACCCCTCGCCTACCACCTTTCTCTCCTCCCTTCCCTCCGGGGCCTCCCCTCCCTCCCTTCCCTCCAACAAACCTCCCCACCTCACACCTCGGCCCTCCATGCCCCTCCCTCCCTCCCTCCTCCTCGCGCGGGAAGACAGCAATTATAAACGGTGGGGTACATAGAGCTATCTAATCATCCGCACTATCCAGGTATTACACATAATCCTCAATTTTCAAGTTATCAGCCATTATCAACCCATTAATTAGATTCATTACAGACACCAGAGCGCAGCCGACGAACTGGACGCACTCAGCTGATCCCTCTCACTGATATGATAAGGAATATAAACATGATTACTCTTTTTTTCTCACTCTCGTCTCTCTCTTATCTAGCGTATCTATCTGTCTGTCTGTCTCTTCTCTCTGGCTCTCTTCTGCCACTTTTATGCGGGTGAATCTATCTATCTTTATGCTCTCTCTCGCATCTCTCGTCTCTCACTTCACTCACTCTCTAATCTATCTATCTATCTTATCTAATCTATTTATCTCTCTGCTTCTCTCTCTCTCCTCTCTCTCTCTCTCTCTCTTCTCTCGTCTTCTCTCTCTCCCTCCCTCCCTTCCTGTCCCTTCCTCCCTCCCTTCCCTCCTCCCTCCCCCCTCCCTCCCTCCCTCTCCCTCCCTCCCTCCTCTCTCTCTCTCGCTCTCGCTCTCTCTTATCTCTAAAATAAACGTAACACGTGTTTTTGCTCCATGGGCTTATCTTTGATCTGTGTTATCAGAGGAGAAGAGATTACGTCGGAGGTTGTGTTTCTTGGCATCACCCCTACCCCCCCTACCTCCCGCTCTCCTCCCCCCCCACACACACACACACACACAACTAGACACACACAGACCCACTACAAGTGCAGTTGCTTGTCCCTTGCCACCCTGTCACTTTCCCAGCCGGTTAGCCTTTGCCATTTTACCGTCTTGTTTTTACTATGTCATCCTGCCAAACCTGTCACTCTTCACCCGTGTCATCCTTACCTTGTCACTGTTACATCTTGTCACTCTGTCACCCTGTCACGCCTTGCCAACCTGGCAACCTTGTCATTGTCGACCATCTTGTCACTGCTTGTGTGGGCCTCTGCCAATTCCTCTTGCTCCCAACCTTGTCATTGTACCATCCTTGTGCACTCTGTCACCTGTCACCCTGCCAACCTGTTCCACCTTGTCACTCTGTCACCCTGCCATCCTGTACCCTTGGCACTCTGATACAACCCTGCCAAACCTGTCACTCTGTACCCTGTCACCCCTGCCATCCTGTTAGCCTTGTCACACCGTTCCGCTCACGGATCCTGCCGAAGAACGTCACCTTGTTCATTGTACCATCGTTGGTTACTGCTGTCACTCTGTCACCCTGCCATACCTCGTCACCTTGTCACTCTGTCACCCTGCCGACCTGTCACTCTGTCAGCGAGCCCCTGTCACCCTGCCTCCATGATTTACCTTGCCACTGAACCAACCTGTCACTCTGTCACCCCTGTCACCCTGCCGCCTCACCCTCGTTACCTTGTCACTCTGTCAACCCTTGCCATTCTGTCACCTTTGTCACTTCTGTCACCCTGCCAACTGTCACTCTGTCACGACCTGTCACCCTGCCCACCCTGTTACCTTGTCCACTCTGTCACTCCCTGCCATCCTGTCACCTTGTCACTCTGTCACCCTACCAACCTGTCACCTTGTCATTGTGCCATCTTTGTTACTCTGTCACCTTGTCACCCTGCGCAACCAGTCACCTTGTCACCTGTCACCCTGCCATCTGTTACCTTTCACGTCTGTCACCCTGCCATCCTGTCACCTTGTCACTCTGTCACGCCTACCAACCGCTGTTCACTGCTTGTCCATTGTACCAATCTTGTTACTCTGTTTCACTGCTGTCACGCCTGCCAACCTGTCAACCTTGTCACTCTGTCAACCCTGCCCATCTGTTCCTTGATACATCTGTCACCCTGCCCATCCTGTCACCTTGTCACTCTGTCACCTACCAAGCCTGTCACCTTGTCATTGTACATCTTGTTACGTTCTGTCACTTGTCACGCCTGCCAACGCTGTCACTTGTCACTCTGTGCAGCCCTGCCATCCTGTTGACTCTGTCACTCTGTCACCCTGCCATCCTGTCACCTTGTCACTCTTTCACCCTACCACTGTCACCTTGTCATTGTACCATCTTGTTACTCTGTCACTCTGTCACCCTGCCAACCTGTCACCTGGCACTTCTGGTCACCCTGCCATCCTGTTACCTTGTCACTCTGTCACCCTGCCATCCTGTCACCTTGTACTTTGTCACCCTACCAAACCTGTCACCTTTGTATTGTTACATCTTGTTACTCTGTCACTCTGTTCACCCTGCCAACCTTGTCCCTTGTCACTCTGTCACCTGCCACTTCCTGTTACCTTTGTCACTCTGTCACCCTGCCATCCTGTCACCTTGTCACTCTGGTCACCCTACCAACCTGTCACCTTGTCATTGTACCATCTTGTTACTCTGTCACTCTGTCACCCTGCCAACCTGTCACCTTGTCACTCTGTCACCCTGCCATCCTGTTACTCTGTCACTCTGTCCACCCTTGCCATCCTGTCACCTTGTCACTCTGTCACCCTGCCAACCTGTCACCTTGTCATTGTACCGTCTTGTTACTCTGTCACTCTGTCACCCTGCCAACCTGTCACCTTGTCACTCTGTCACCCTGCATCCTGTTACCTTGTTCACTCTGTCACCCTGCCATCCTGTCACCTTGTCACTCTGTCACCCTGTACAACCTGTTACCTTGTCATTGACCATCTTGTTACTCTGTCACTCTGTCACCCTGCCAACCTGTCACCTTGTCACCTCTGTCACCCTGCCATTCCTTACCTTGTCACTCTGTCACCCTGCCATCCTGTCACCTGTCACTCGTCACCTACCAACCTGTCACCGTTGTCATTGTACCATCTTTGTTACTCTGTCACTCTGTCACCCTGCCAACCTGTCACCTTGTCACTCTGTCACCCTGCCATCCTGTTACCTTGTCAACTCTGTCACCCTGCCATCCTGTCACCTTGTCACTCTGTCACCCTTACCAACCTGTCACCTTGTCATGTATTGTTACTCTGTCACTCTGTCACCCTACAACTGTCACCCTGTCACTCTGTCACCCTGCCATCCTGTTACCTTGTCACTCTGTCACCTGCCATCCTGTCACCTTGTCACTCTGTCACGCCTTACCAACCTGTCACCTTGTCATTGTACCATCTTGTTACTCTGTCACTCTGTCACCCTGCCAACCTGTCGACCTTGTCACTCTGTCACGCCTGCCATCCCTGTTACCTTGTCACTCTGTCACCCTGCAATCCTGTTCACCTTGTCACTCTGTCACCCCTACCAACCCTGTTCACCTTGCATTGTACATCTTGTTCACTCTGTCACTCTGTCACCCTGCCAACCTGTCACCTTGTCACTCTGTCCACCCTGCCATCCTCGTTACCTTTGTCACTCTTGTCACCCTGCAGTCCTGTCACCTTGTCACTCTTCACCCTTACCCAACCTGTCAACCTTGTCACTCTGTCACCCTGCCAACCTGTCACCTTGTCATTGTACCATCTTGTTACTCTGTCACTCTGTCACCCTGCCAACCTGTCACCTTGTCATCTGTCACCCTGCCATCCTGTTACCTTGTCACTCTGTCACCCTGCCATCCTGTCACCTTGTCACTCTGTCACCCTGCCAACCTGTCACCTTGTCATTGTACCGTCTTGTTACTCTGTCACTCTGTCACCCTGCCACCTGTCACCTTGTCACTCTGTCACCCTGCCATCCTGTTACCTTGTCACCTCTGTCACCCTGCCATCCTGCACCTTGTCACTCTGTCACCCTACCAACCTGTCACTTGTCATTGTACTATCTGTTACTCCGTGTCACTCTGTCACCCTGCCAACCTGTCACCTGTCACTTCTGTCACGCCTGCCATCCTGTGTGTCACTGCTGTTCACATCCTGTCACACTCTGTCACCCTCTCACCTTGTCATTGTACCATTTGTTTACTCTGTCACTCTGTCACCCTGCCAACCTGTCACCTTGTCACTTCTGTACCTGCCATTCCTGTTTCACCTTGTCACTCTGTCACGGCCTGCCATCCTGTCACCTTGTCACTCTGTCACCCTACCGCCACCTGTCACCTTGTTCATTTTGTACCATCTTGTTACTCTGTCACTCTGTCACCCTGCCAACCTGTCACTTCTCACTTCTGTACCATCTGTTAACCTTGTCAACTCTTGTCACCCCTGCCAATCCTGTCACCTTGTCACTCTGTCACCTGACCATCCTGTCACCTTGTCATTTGGTACCATCTTGTTACTCTGCTCTGTCAACCTCACCTTGTCAACCTGTCATCCTGTTACCTGTCACTCTGTCACCCTGCCATCCTGTCACCCTTGGTCACCATCTGTCACCCTGTACGCAAAACCTGTCGTCCAACTCTGTTCCATCTCTGTCACTCTGTGTCACCTGCCCCTGCCATCCTGTCATCCTGTCACCTTCTCACGGTCTTGTCACCCTACCAACCTGTCACCTTGTCATTGTACCATCTTGTGTACTCTGGTCACTCTGTCACCCTGTCCAAGCCTGTCACCTTTGTCACTCTGTCACCCTGCCCATTCCTGTTACCTTGTCACTCTGTTCACTCTCTGCCATCATGTCACCCATTGTACCATCTTGTTACTCTGTCACCTCTACCCCTGCCACCTGTACACCTTGTCCACTCTGTCACCCTGCAAAACCTGTCACCTTGTCCACTCTGTCACCCTGCCTCCTGTTACCTGTCACTCTGTCACCCTGTCACTCTGTCACCTGTCACATCTTGTCACTCTGTCACCATCTCTGTTGCCACTCTTGTCACTCTGTCACCCTGCCATCCTGTCACCCTTGTCCATTGTACCATCATTTGTTACATCTTCACTCTGTTCCACTCTTGTTCACCCTGCCAACCTGTCAACTTGTCGACCTTGTCACCCCTGCCATCCTGTTACGCTTGTCACTCTGTCACCCTGCCATCCTGCGTCATCCTGTCACCCTACCAAACGGTGGGTCACGGCTTGTCATTGTACCATCTTGTTACTCTGTCACTCTGTCACCCTGCCTATCACCGTTGTTCACTCTGGTCACCCTGCCATCCTGTTAACTATGTCACTCTGTCACCCTGCCATCCTGTCACCTTGTCACTCATGTACCTGTCATCTTGTTACATCTGTTACTCTGTCACTCTGTTCCACGCCTGCCAACCTGTCACCTTGTCACTCTGTCCACCCTGCTCATCTGTTCACCCTTGTTCACTCTGTCACCCTGCCATCCTGTCAACCTTAGTCATTGTACCCATCTTGTTACTCTGTCACTCTGTCACCCTGCCAACCTGTTCACCTTGTACTCTGTCGACCCTGCGAGCCTGTCACTCTGTCACCCTGCCAGTCCTGTTACCCTTGTCACTCTGGGTCACCCTGCCATCCTGTCACCTGTGTCACTTCTGTCACTACAACCTGTCACCTTGTCATTGTACATCTTTTGTTACTCTGTGCACTCTGTCACCCTGCCAACCTGATACACATATAGATACACATACATATAGATAACTCTGCCATCTGTTTACCTTGTCACTCTGTCACCCTCCATCCTGTCACCTGTGTCACTTCTGTCCACCCTACCAACCTGTCACCTTGTCATTGTACCATGCTGATTACTCGTTGTCACTCTGTCACCCGTGCCAACCTGTCAAAACCTTGTCACTCCTCGTCCACCCCCATGCCATCCTGTTACCTTCGCGCACTCTGTCACCCTGCCATCCTGTCACCGTTGTCACTTCTGTCACCCTACCAACCTGTCACTTGTCATTGTACCATCTTGGTTACGTCTTGTCACTTGCTGTGTAGATTGGGCACCCTGCCATACTCTGTCACCTTGTCACTCTGTCACAAACCCTGGCCGATCCTGTTACCTTGTCACCTCTAGTCACCCCTGCCATCCTGTCACCTTGTTCATTGTACCATCTTGTTAACTCTGTCACTCTGTTCCCCCCATGCCAAAGCTGTCACCCTTGTCACTTCTGTCACCCTGGCCTCCTGTTACCTTGTCACTCTGTCACCCTGCATTCCTGTCACCTTGTCACTCTGTCACCCCTACCAAACCTGTCACCTTGTTCATTGTACCATCTGTTATTCTGGTCACTCTGTCACGCCTGCCAACCTGTCACTTGGATTCACTCTGTCACCCTGCCATCTGTTACTTGTCACGCTGTCCACCCTGCCATTTTCCTGTCACCTTGTCATTATGTCCTCTTCGTTACTCTGTCAACTCTGATCACCCTTTGCCGAACCTGTCACCTGCTCACTCTGTCACCCTGCCATCCTGTTACCTTGCTACACTCTGTCACCCTGCCATCCTGTCATCCTTTGTCATTGTTTACCATCTTGTTACTCTGGTCACTCTGTCACCCTGCAACCTGTTCCACCTTGTCATTGTACCATCTTGTTACTCTGTCACTCTGGTCACCCTTGCCATCCTGTCACCTATGTCATTGTGACCCATCTTGTTACTCTGTCACTCTGTCACCCTGCCATCCTGTTCACCGTTGTATGTGCTACCATCTTTGGTTACTCTGTCACTCTGATCACCCTGCCAACCTGGTCACCCTTGTTTCATTGCTACCATCTTGTTTACCTTGATCACTCTGTCACCCTGGCCATCCTGTCACCTTGTCATTGTACCATACTTTGTTACTCTGTCACTCTTCACCCCTTGCCATCTGTCAGCTCTTGGTCATTGTACCATTCTGTTACTCTGTCGACTCTGTTCACCCT
>NW_020871867.1:41302-73802 GCF_003789085.1 Penaeus vannamei
GTATGAGGTAAGACTTTTGTTTTGTTGTATGAGGTAAGACTTTTTGTTGTTGTTGTTGTATGAGGTAAGACTTTTGTTGTTGTTGTTGTATGAGGTAGACTTTTGTTGTTGTTGTTGTATGAGGTAAGACTTGTTTGTTGTTGTTGTTTTGTATGAGGTAAGATGAGGTAGTTGTAAGACTTTTGTTGTTGTTGTTGTATGAGGTAAGACTTTTGTTGTTGTTGTTGTTGAAGTTTTGTTGTTGTTGTTGTATGAGGTAAGACTTTTGTTGTTGTTGTTGTGAGGTAAGATTTTGTTGTTGTTGTTGTATGAGGTAAGACTTTTGTTTTGTTGTTGTATGAAGGTAAGACTTTGTTGTTGTGTATGAGGTAAGACTTTTGTTGTTTGTTGTTGTATGAGGTAAGACTTTTGTTGTTGTTGTTGTATGAGGTAAGCCTTTTGTTGTTGTTGTTGTTGTATGTAGAGGTAAGACTTTTGTTGTTGTTGTTGTATGAGGTAAGACTTTTGTTGTTGTTGTTTGTGAGGTAAGACTTTTGTTGTTGTTGTTGTATGAGGTAAGACTTTTGTTGTTGTTGTTGTTGAGGTAAGACTTGAGGTAAGACTTTTGTTGTTGTTGTTGTATGAGGTAAGACTTTTGTTGTTGTTGTTGTATGAGGTAAGACTTTTGTTGTTGTTGTTGTATGAGGTAAGACTTTGTTGTTGTTGTTTGTGATAAGATTGTTGTTGTTGTATGAGGTAAGACTTTTGTTGTTGTTGTTGTATGAGGTAAGACTTTTGTTGTTGTTGTTGTTGTACTAAGACTTGTATTAGTGTGTTGTTGTAAGCTGTAGAGTTGGGGTAAGGGACCCATGAGGTAAGACTTTTGTTGTTGTTGTTGTATGAGGTAAGACTTTTGTTGTTGTTGTTGTATGAGGTAAGACTTTTTGTTGTTGTTGTAGAGTTGGGGTAAGGGACCATGAGGTAAGATTTTTGTTTGTTGTTGTTGTATGAGGTAAGACTTTTGTTGTTGTTGTTGTTGTTGTTTGTAGTTGGGGTAAGGGACCCATGAGGTAAGATTTTTGTTGTTGTTGTTGTATGAGGTAAGACTTTTGTCGTTGTTGTAAGCTGTAGAGTTGGGGTAAGGGGCCCATGAGGTAAGACTTTTGTTGTTGTTGTTGTAGAGTTGGGGTAAGGGACCCATGAGGTAAGACTTTTGTTGTTGTTGTAGAGTTGGGGTAAGGGGCCCATGAGGTAAGACTTTTGTTGTTGTTGTTGTTGTTGTTGTAGAGTTGGGGTAAGGGGCCCATGAGGTAAGACTTTTGTTGTTGTTGTTGTATGAGGTAAGACTTTTGTTGTTGTTGTTGTTGTAGAGTTGGGGTAAGGGGCCCATGAGGTAAGACTTTTGTTGTTGTTGTTGTTGTAGAGTTGGGGTAAGGGTGATAAGACTTTTGTGTTGTTGTTGTTGGTTAAGACTTTTGTTGTTGTTGTTGTTGAGTTGGGGTAAGGGACCCATGAGGTAAGACTTTTGTTGTTGTTGTTGTTGTAGAGTTGGGGTAAGGGGCCCATGAGGTAAGACTTTTGTTGTTGTTGTTGTAGAGTTGGGGTAAGGGGCCCATGAGGTAAGACTTTTGTTGTTGTTGTTGTGTTGGGGTAAGGGCATGAGGTAAGATTTGTTGTTGACTTTGTTGTTGTTGTTTGTTGTAGGTTGTCATGAGGTAAGACTTTTGTTGTTGTTGTTGTATGAGGTAAGACTTTTGTTGTTGTTGTAAGCTGTAGAGTTGGGGATAAGGGCAGGTGTTGATTTTTGGTTGTTTCTGTGATACGTTTTTTTTGATTGTTTTGTGTATGAAGGGGAGTGAGTTTAAGTGTATGTAGTGTGTGTGTGTGTGTGTGTGTGTGTGTGTGTGTGTGTGTGTGGTGTGTTGTGTGTGTGTGTGTGTGTGTGTGTGTGTGTGTGTGTGTGTGTGTGTGTGTGTGTGTGCGTTTGCGTGTTTGCGCGTGTGTGTATATGTATATAAATAGTTGTGTGCGGGCATCAAATAAGACTAATAATCAAGACTATAGACCACTAACGTAGAAACCCAATGACCTTTTTTTCCGCAGCGTGACCTTACACGACCTGGCCATCACGGTGTCATTCGGCTGGGAAACCTTCAATCTTCTCCAGCCGAATTTGTGTGCGAGTTCCAACAGCTCTCACTCATCTCGAAATTTCTCCCTCAATTTTTTCTCTCTTTCTTTGCCTCCCTCTTTCTTCCAGTCTAAATTTTCTTTTCGTTGTTTTCACCTCCCTCTCCCTTCCATTCTAATCCACTCTTTTATTTCTTTCCTCTTCACCTTTCCTGTCTTTCTCTCTCCCTTCCACCTCTTTCACTTTCCCCGTTCTCCTCTCTCTCTCTCTCTCTCTCTTCTCTCTCTCTCTCTCTCTCTCTCTCTCTCTCTCTCTCTCTCTCTCTCTCTCTCTCTCTCTCTCTCTCTCTCTCTCCTCTCTCTCCCTCCCTCCCACCTTCCTTCTTCACTTTCAGTGTCCCTCCCTCCCTCCCACCCTCCTGCCTCCCTCCACTCTCAACACCTCCCTCCCTCCCTCCTCCCCAACAGGTCAACTTCGAGAACCTCAACCCCACCGAGGGCGACCAAGGCCAACTCGTCAACCTCATTCTCTCCTCCTTCGGTCCGGACATCTTCGACTACGTGGAAACGTTTCTCGACACAACGTTTTACGAAGCCATCGACCTCGCCATCGTCGGCGCGATCAACGGGCAAGACACGTGTAAAAGCAAGCCGACTGAGGACTTGCCGGAGGTCGACCTCAGTGGAATAAACGTCGATACGTTTGTTCATCAGTTGGTCGAGCATTTCACTCAGTTCCAGGATAATATAAGTTTTAACTACTAGAAAGAAAGGAATGCGTGGATTTTGATTTTACATGTTAAGGTCTCTGTTTTTTTCTATATTTCTTATTAGCTTTATCTTTTATAATACTTCTTATTCTTTATTCATTTAAGCTTTCATCTCCGTATTACCCTTATATGTGTGTTATTATATCTGTCTTTTCTATGTCATTATCTATTGTACAGAAAAAAACATTAATTTAATATACAAAGCTTATTTTTTCCTCCTATTATCATTGCTATTATCTTTGTCTGTTTACATTTCTTGTATAACTAAATAAATATATACATTATATCAGAATAGATATAATACTGATGCTAACATCAAACTAATACTTGAATCCCAAATATTTATCTGCAAATGAATCATACTTATAAATTTTAATCAAAACTATTAATCAGTATCTAATTTCTTCCATCTTGGTTGGTTTATCAATATTCACTGAACTTGTTTTTTTTCTTTTTCATTTATTAGGAAATATTTTTTTTCTTATTCATAAAGAAACGTTCACCATCAACATTAGTAACAAATATTCCCTGCTAAATAAAAATTGCCTCAAAAACAACCCCCATGCTAATCAAGACCTATTCTACTAAGGAATTATTATTAGCAATACAATTTCCACTTTATATCATAAAACTTACGATAAAGGATTCTCAACTCCATACAGAAAATGTGGTACACTGCAGTTAACAAGCTAACAATTGTCATATAACACCAACAATATAACACAGGATTCAACAGAAATACAAGAAAATAATATTTCCCTTTATTCTCCAATGGAAACAATATCTTTACACATACCAAAGAATCAACACCCGCTCGCATCCTACACTGAAATATTAAACACTTGAAAAGGAATGATTTAAGGTTACCAATGCCATACCTTTCAGTATATGTAACACTGCCACAACATCTAACACATACTAAATCTGTAATAAATCTTATATAACACATAATTATTCAATTTCAAGATATAATTGCTCTGAGATAAGAATCGGGATCATTCTGGCTACACCTTTAATATTCAATAATTACAAGAATTTCTAATACAATGTATCACTGCAGGTTCTATCACAATGTTAAAAAGAGCTGACTGGGCGTGGCAAAACAGTGAATTGTTATATATATATATGAAGAATACATTAGAGTGAACACAAAAAGTAAAGAAATGATAAACATGAAAAAAATTGATAAATAGATAAGTTAGTATGTAGGTAGGTCACTTAGTAAGTAAGTAAGTAGATAGACAGATAGGTAAGACACAGCATCGAAAAAGTACATACCATAAAACAGATGAATATAATAGTAACAGTAATGATATCAATTTTAAGTGAATTCGTAACGAGGGTCACTCAAGGTCTCAGAAGGCATCTTCTTTCAATGAATGGCAATGATGAGTGAAGAAAAACAAAGGTAACAAATAAACCAAAACCAACACTGGTAATGATAAAGATGATAACAACAATAATGAAAACAACAAAAAGAAAAAAGAACTCAACATAAACTAATATTTCCAAAAATGAAAATCACAAATCTCAAGAAACCGTAAGGACTGACATCCATCATAAATGAAAAAAAAAAGTATCGTAACAGCTTCTAAAGTAACCACATCACAGCATCAAGGCACCTCACTCCTCTCGAGATCAACCAGCATTTATCAGCCCACCTTCACCAGCTTTGAAGAGCAGCTAAACAAGGCTCTTCATTCAGATTCTGAAGGAGGAAATCTTAATTATATGACTGACTGTCCTTCCATTGCTATCTCTAGATGTGAGAAACATAGCTTAATAATCTAAATATAAGCTCATACTATAGGGTAATATTTTTTGAGGGAACAGGATTAATGGAGGATTATAGATATTACTAATGCATCCTTTGCACTACGTACTTTTTTGCAGTCTCAAATGTTCTTAGGAAATTACTATTAGAATGTAATAGTTTCACTTGAACTCATGTAATAACCAATGATGCAAATTAAGAACTCTTGCTTTCATTACATTTCAGTAGAGAATTTATACAAACCTTGTACTGACATTCTGATATTGACAACTTTATTTCAAATGGTTTTATTATGTGCATTGGAATCAATATTCTATACATGATTATAATATCTAAAGGATTCAGTTTTTGTCTTTGATCAGCTCTTTCCATCTCAACTTTCCTTCATTAACCCAATGACGCCTAGGATTACACGTACATAGATGCCATGCCCATAGCAAGTTCAATCTATTAATTTTTTTTTACTAATGGACCTTTGTGGCTAAGCATGTTTAGAGCAATCTAAGTGCAGAGGCATTTTATTAGACAATACTACTGTGAACACATCTTCCAGGACGCTAGGTTAAAATATGCATTGCTTTAACAAATTTACTTATCCTACATTTACTTTATCCTTTACTTTTATCTTAATGCCCATCCTCTTAGCAAAATAGCATGAGCTACTATTAATGCCAGCATGAAAAGTTGTCAAGACAGTAATATTTCTTCCTTTTTTTCACTGCATAACTGTTCAAAATGATCCTACCTGCTTCAAGTATCTAATCACATTTAGATAAACCTAAAATCGCTTTTATCTGCATTATTATCTTTTATTGTCAGAGTTCAATCCTAATTTCTCACATGATGAGTTAGCAACGTACATGACAAGCACTGTCAAAATTCATTCTTTCGTCTCCATGAACAGTGAGGTCCCATAGTATTTATAAAGGACGGAGAGTAAGCAACTGACACAGAAGAGCAGTCTTTTTCTAATGATAATGTCCAGAAGGGAGGAGTTCTTTGTCATGTCTTACAGCATAATAAATCACAGCATACACAGTGTACACACAGCTTATGCATTTATAGAATTCATGCAAACCAATTTCATTTATACAATGACATCCTTCATTGCATTCATGTTAACATACATACATACAGTACATGGACACTCATATAAAACTGCATTCATAAATTCAGGATGAATCAGCGCTATCTTTCTTAAGTAAGAGATTAATATCAAAAACACATTAGACCTGAAAACAAATTTTGATTATGAACTTTCCCATTTTCTACAAACCATTTTTCCTTGCAACTTTCTTTTAAATACTAAAACTGGTCTTTTCCTTTCCTATGACCATCTTTTCTAGCATAATACAATTGTCATCTTCCCACAACAATTATTTCAACTCTAGAACATCATTTTACTCATTTTCTCCTATTCATCAAAAAAGAAAAAAAAAATCCTAGCTTAAAAAGTGAAAAATCAGATTTGTCCGCAAACAACCTAAACGTTGCATGTTCAGTTGAGATGAACAAAGGGAAGAATGAATAGGTTAGCATTTCATGTCATTCTATTTCACACCTCTTTTACAAACCCAAAGAAATCTTAATTCTACTCTGAATACTGACTTTCGACAGTTCAAGGTTTCAGATCTATTATTACTGAATACCATTAGACAATCAAAGAATTTATGCTGCTTTGCATGAATTCTACTGGTAGTTAATGAAGTCATCCAAAAGTCTTCCAAATTGTATACATTAGAATAATATCTATTTCTTGTAACTATTAGGCATAAAACAAAGTCAAAGCTTTTGATTCATGGCATTAAAAAAAGGTTTTTGCTAATGACATGAAGCTGCTATGGATAAATACCTAAACCATACACAGTTCTACCTGCTCTGAGTTGTGTGCACAAAGCAGTTTCTCTTATGTGGTCCTTACTACAGTTCTTGGGGAAATGCAGTAGGCTTAGTCTCATCTTGCCTCATTTCCTTATAAAAAAAAAGAAAGCCAAAAAGCAAAGAGAACTGAGCAAATGTTTGTTTCTTGAGCTCTGAGTCTGTGCAAATCTTGGTAAATGTCTCGGTAAGACGCAGGGAATCCCGCTTTATTCATCCTCCTAACCCTACTTGCCATACATGGCTCCTAATTTTTTACTTGAACAGCTGACTCTGCAAATCTTGGTAATGTCTTGGTAAATGTCTCGGTAAGACGCAGGGAATCCCGCTTTATTCATCCTCCTAACCCTACTTGCCATACATCATATTTCCCAATGAAACTTGTATCATATAGACACTTCAAGTAAGTTACTAATTCAATAAAGATTTGCCATATAAATAAACAAATGCACAATTAGTGAAAAAAGGTTAAAAAAATAATAATAAATTTGAAATAAAGATACCTACACACACACACACACACACCCTCACCACCGTCATTATGGGGATACATGAAACTACTCATTATGATGTAACATATCTTTCCAGGTTGTGTAAAATACATCACCAATGAGATAACATCTTCAGCTGAAGATACAACATCCAATTCTCAGTAGTTCTCTCACTCAGGAAATGTATGACTTAATTCTAGAAGAGAATTTACTTATTCATATCTCTATGGTCAAATTTCTTAGAATTCTTTTAATTATACATAACCATAAAAATAACACTTTAAAATATCAAATTATTCCAATTTCAATACTGATTGCAAAGGAAAATGATCTACATTCAAATTCATAAATCATCTCATTTTAATAGAACTTGCTTAAAGAATAACTCGTACCATTTTCCGTGAAGTCTACAGTGCATTTCCACCCTGAAGCCACAATGAAAAGTCCTTCCTGTTCATAGACAACTAAAGCTTTATAAATGAAAACATCAAAAAATCTTAAACTTTTAATGGAAATCCTTTAACAATATTCACCGGCTTTGTTCTTTCATGTTCAAGAAGAACTTCAATTGAGCAACTGTGAATTTTACGTGAAGTCATAATACATTACGATGAGAGTCCATCATGACTATATATATCAGTCTTTATCAAGGCAATACTCTTTATTTATTATAAGCATTCACTGATGACAAGTTCATTAAACATCTTAAGAGCTATATTATAAATACTTTTAATATTCATCTTAAAAACCAAAAAAAAATTAATATTTTCATAGAGTTCAGAAAGACAAATAATACAAACTATGATCATCCTTCATTACATGTTACATCTACCGTGTCTTTTGTAACCAGTATCCTGGGAAACGGACAATATCACCTATAACAAACCTACAGGAATGACAAATCCAACAATGCTAGGCTAACCTGTGCAGCGACAGACAATAAAAAACAGGTACAACTTCATTTTCATCCACATTTTCGCATCATTCACTCAAATTGGCGAGACGATATACTCAAATAATAGTTTCATTTCACTCGTGCTAACAACATACCATTACTTAAACAAATTTCTGAATACTTTCATCTTAGTATCCTGCATACCCCAAATATAAGTTCATTTTAAATAACTAAAGTATTTTAAGCTCTGTTTTCAGCTGAAGACATCTACCATTTATAAATTTGCAGTAAATGTAAATTTCATCACTGAAAAACTACCCTACCATTTTTTTTTTTTTTTTTTTTTTTTTTTAAGGATAACCCCCAAAACAAAAAAATAAATGAAGCCCAAAACCCATAATTCTCTCAGATCTTGGGGTATTATGCCTTTGCGTAGTAACAGGTGACAAACTGCTCCCCATATTTAAACTTTCTTTTCCGTTAGCATTTCCCCCATCCACTCTTTCAGAGGTACTTTCTACCCTCAACATGCACACAGCTTGAATCTTAAGTACACTAAATCAGTATACACATAAGCCATATTGTCAAATTTACATATACTCTATATTCTCACACTCAACTGGGTACACACACATGCACACACACACACACAAAACACACACACATGCAACCATACTTTCACATACACAGCCACTCTCAAAGCCACTCCAAGTAATTGTATATTTAACTCGTGTATGTCAATATTTGTATGTGTATATGCACAAACATGCCTGTGTGTATTTAGAAATATAAGCATGTATCTGTGTGCATGCATGGACTTGTAAGCATGGAAGGTACAGGCATGTGTGCACACACATACATGGATACACCTGTAGCTTTGTATACAATCATGTGTGCATCTGCATGCATACATGAGAGTACGTGTGTGAATATGTATTTGTATGTATCTATGTACTTATGTGTGTATATAGATCAGAAACTGTGAATATGTGTGTGCATCTATGTGGTCATGTTTATATGCATGCGTGATTGTGAATAAGTGTATGCATCCATGTGCTATGTGCATACATGAATATGCATCTGTATGAATAATTATGTATGTGCATACACCTGTGTATAGACATTGTGGGCATTTACCTGTGAGCATATTCTGTGTGCATACATGCATGCATACATATACAAGTGTTTCCCTGCCTATATGTGAGGATGTCCAAATTTTGTGTGAAAGCATATCCCTGTGCATTTCTATATGCCAGCATATGACTGTGCTTCTTCATATGCCTGCGTGAGCTGTGCACCTCTGTCTATATACCTAAATGTGCTGGTGTACCCCCACATGCTTGTATGTGCACCTCTACTTTCCTGTCTGTGCCAATGCATCTCTACATGCCTTAGTGTGCCTCTGCAGGTCCACAAGCTTGTATGTGCCTGTGTTGCTCTGCATGCGTGCATGTGCTTATGTAGCTCTACATGCGTGCATGTGCATATGTAGCTCTACATGCGTGCATGTGCATGTGCATGTGCTTGTGCTTGTGCTTGTGCAGCTCTAAATGCGTGCATGTGCTTGTGCTTGTGCAGCTCTAAATGCGTGCATGTGCCTGTGCCTGTACATGTGCAGCTCTACATGTGTGCATGTGCATGAGCAACACTATGTGCTTCCATGTACAGCTCTACATCCCCATGTGTACCTGTGCAGCTCTACATGCATGCATAAGCTCACTCCCTCTCTTCCTCTCTTGCATGTGAGTGCCTATTATACATGTATGCATGTTCTCTGCGAGTCTACAGGTGTGAACATACAGGTAATGCGTCTGCCGGTGTGCATGCACGTAACTGTAGGCAAGTGTTAATGGGTGGGCATGTATGTGCTAGCAAGTGTGTGTGCAAGTGCCAGCCAGCATGCATGTGCCAGTGAGGAGCATATCAATGAGAAAGCATGTGTTTGCCTGCAGTTTCATGCTTGGCATGCCTGTTTGTGTATGGGGGGGATGTATGCATGTGCCTACATAATAAAACACACATCTCCAAGAATGGCCATGAAGACGTAAGTGTGCCTGTAGAGATGCATGTGTGTGCCTCTCCACATGCATGCGTCTGTAACACATGCATCTGTAAAGATACGTGTGGAGACATGTGCATGCAACTGTGGAGAGACATATGTTCATCTGTGGGGACACATGCAAGTGTGTGTGGGTGCAAGAGAATGTATGCATGCTTGTGCCAAATGATGTCAGTGTGTGTGCCTGAGTATATTGTATGCATGTGTATTGAAAGGCAAGTGTACATGCATGCTTCTAAGATCATCATTCTTACTTATCA
Source organism: Penaeus vannamei (assembly GCF_003789085.1). NCBI lineage: Eukaryota > Metazoa > Arthropoda > Malacostraca > Decapoda > Penaeidae > Penaeus > Penaeus vannamei. The sequence continues at coordinate 51,539 of NW_020871867.1, forward strand.
TCCACATTTTATCCACCATAGCAACAGCAACTAAGTGCTCCAGGAGACCCACACTCACACCACCATAAATTTTCACCTTCTGGAACCAAGCACACTCGGATAAGGACAGGGCAGCAAGTCAATATCTTCGAAATACAAAAATTTGGGAAATTTATTGAAAATATATATATGCTCTCAAAACATATTTAGACAATATAACAAAAGATATTTTATTTCTTTAACTTGTCCCTTTGCATTTGCGTCAAGGGAGAGAAATGGGTGTGATTAATTATTAATCAATTAGTATAAGGCATTACATTCCATTAATATATATTACTCACAGGCCTGATGCGGTATAAAAATAGGCACTCCTACATACGCCAATGGGAGATGGGATTCCTATTCTGTTTTCCTATACTCATTTTTAAATTTTTTTCTTTTTCATTTACATATCTTGTATATAATTCACATGTGAGGAGAAAAAAAAGAAAAAAAAGAGACATATTTTAGGCACCTGTACCATTCACACTCAAACACTAATAAACATATTCAGCATGATGGTACAACGGTGCTTTGACCACACAAGTAGTTATGTACAACGATGAGTCCTAGTGATATGGAACATTGCTAAACAAGTACGAAACGCTCTCTCCGTTGTGTGTCCTCCGTATTGCTTCGGCAAACACCAAGGAGATGTCAATACACTGAAAAGAGAGTGAAGCTGTTATGATCCAGAAATGGTGATTCTTATAGCATGTTAAAACTCGAATCTACAAAATCAAATGGTAAAACTATTGCGTTATTCCCCTCCACCTGAAAGGTAAAACAACAAAATATTGAATGTACACACCTGGTATAAAACATGAAATACAAAAATATTAAGAGTGACTGAGTGAGGCTTAGGGAATAGGTGTGGGTGTGGGTGTGTGGGTGTGGGTGTGGGGTGTGGGTGTGGGTGTGGGTGTGGGTGTGGGTGTGGGTGTGGGTGTGAGCAATGGGTATGAGTGTGTGTTATGTCTATCGAGCTTTGTATCTGTACAAGCATCTGAAAGATCTTTGCAAATCAAAACTAAAATTACTGTTCCTTAACCCATTACATTATCCATTTACCATACAACCTGCCACCATCAATAAATGAAGAGGGAACCATAGAGGCTGGTTCTAAAAAAAAAATGACAATGTTGGTGAAATGCAATGATCGAGACTAAACAAAAATTACCCATCATTACCTGGTATTACCAACTGATTAACCTTGCCGTGTCCTACCCTTGAATAACACACTTGTTTAGCACAGCTTTTGGTAATCCATTTCTTCATTTTTTCAGCGAGGTGCAATCAATGCTCCAAATTCGGCACAATCAAAAAAAGGAAGAGGAGGAGGCAGAGATAGGGAGAGGAGGATATAGGGAGTGGAAGAGGAAGTGCAGAAGGGAAGAAGAGGAGGAGGAAGAGAGGAGGAGGAGGAGGAGGAGGAGGAGGAGGAGGAGGAAGAGGAGGAGGAAGAGGAAGAGAGAGGAGGAGGGAGGAGGGAGGAGAGGAGAGAGAGGAGAGAGGAGGGAAGAGGAGGGAAGAGGAGGAGGAAGAGGAGGAGGAAGAGGAGGAGGAAGAGGAGGAGGGAGGAGGAAGAGGAGGAAGGAGGAGGAAGAGGAAGAGGAGGAGGAAGAGGAGGGGAGAGGGAGAGGAGAGGAGAGGAGAGGAGAGGAGAGGAGAGGAGAGAGGAGAGGAGAGGAGAGGAGAGGAGAGGAGAGGAGAGGAGAGGAGAGGAGAGGAGAGGAGAGGGAGAGGAGAGGAGAGGAGAGAGAGGGAGGAGAGGAGAGGAGGAGAGGAGAGGAGAGGAGGAGATAGAAGAGAAGAAGAGAAGAAGAAGAAGAAGCAAGAAGAAGAAGAAGAAGAAGAAGAAGGAGAAGAGAGAAGAAGAGAAGAGAAGAAGAAGAAGAAGAAGAAGAAGAAGAGAAGAAGAAGAGAAGAAGAAGAGAAAGAAGAAGAGAAGAGAAGAGAAGAAGAAGAGAAAGAAGAGAAGAGAAGAAGAAGAGAAGAAGAAGAGAAGAAGAGAGAAGAAGAAGAGAAGAAGAAGAGAAGAAGAAGAGAAGAAGAAGAGAGAAGAAAGAGAAGAAGAAGAGAGAAGAAGAGAAGAGAGAAGAAGAAGAAGAAGAGAAGAAGAGAGAAGAAGAAGAGAAGAAGAAAGAAGAAGAAGAGAAGAATAAGAAGAAGAAAGAAGAAGAGAGAAGAAGAAGAAGAGAAGAAAGAAGAAGAGAAGAACGAAGAGAGAAGAGAAGAAAGAAGAAGAAGAGAGAGAGAAGAGAAGAAGAAGAAGAAGAAGAAGAAGAAGAAGAAGAAGAAGAAGAGAAGAAGGAGAAGAAGAAGAAGAAGAGACGAAGAAGGAGGAAGAAGAGACGAAGAAGGAGGAAGAAGAGACGAAGAAGGAGGAAGAAGAGAGACGAAGAAGAAGGGAAGGAGGAGATAGAGGAGGAGACGAGGAGGAGGAGGAGACGACGAAGAAAGGAGGAGAAGAAGAGGAGAAGAAAAAGAGGAGCAGACAGAAGAAAGGAGAAGACAAGAGAGAGGAGAGGAGAAGGAAAGAATCATTGCAACACCGGTTCACCAGGAGGAGTGGTAGTGGAAACTCACACCACCATTTCACTTGCACTGCTTGGCCTGCTCAAAGTGTCATCAACATAAAGGAGGAGAGAGCAGATTCCGCTACAGAAATCCTGTCGTCGTTCATACCATCATAGTCGCATCCCTGTCACAAAATGCTTTGCCTGCTTTATAGGATTTGAAGCTAAGAGGAAATTGTTAATTTGTTATCAATACATATACATTTGTACATCTAACATTCATTAATACTGTACAGAGAAATACTTTACCTAACTAACACTGTAGCATATACACATGGGTTTCACACAACTGCAGAGGGACTCAGAGTGTAACACCCTCCTCAAATGACAGCTTACTCATCTTTTGTTCCTGCAAGTCTTATTTACCTGTAATCTATGAATATAACATACCCTTAAAAGTAATTACAAACATACAAAGATATCATCGGTTCTCTCACAGGAACCAAGAAGAGTAACCTAAAAAAAAAAAAATAAAAAATAAAAAAATGAACCGAAGCACAAATAACTTTAGTGAGATCAGACAAGTTAGGAATGTGCATTTATTTTAGAGAAGCTGATTTTCACTTACAGACTCAACCTTTTATGTATGATGCAACAATCTTAAGCGTATATCACTGGAATACGTTGAAGAAACAGAAGTAACTCTATACACATACATGCACAAAAAACTTTCACATAAATATTATAAATAGATGCTCACACAAAGCTACATACATATAATCAATTTCATACACAAGTGAATGTGAGTGAATGTGAATAAACCTGATTGTGTACAACTCATGCATGTGCTTGCCTACATATATATGCTTGCCAATGCATGTCTGGGTGGGCATGCTTCCACATGAGTGCGGTAATGCACGCACCTGCATTCGTGTGCCTTCATACAAACTGATATACTTGTGTAAGAAAAAATATATACATATATAATAAAATCATATCAACCAAATCATGGGAAAATGTCACTAAGATATTTCTTTAAACAAAAACAAATAAAGTTTACCTATGAAGACATAGTTTATCACAGATTAATATCAGAAAAAGTACACTTTCTGCATAGTTCTCAACCTCCTAATATGAAAGAACTATGAGGTAATCAGTCAACATGCTGAAGATGAAACATGATTTACATTCTGGAGATCAGCCCTGTCTGCTGAGGAAAACCTGTATCTAATGGCAAGAATCAAGGCAAAATAAATGGAAAGAAAAACAAATAAATAAATATACATACAAACAAATCAATTAATTAACAAATAATAGTAATAACAGTAAACATTACAAAACTTTTAGCTATGCCAACAGCATACACAACATGAACCAAAGTGTAGTGCTAAGATAAGGACCTAGCCATTTCTCATTACAAAGAGCATGCACCAGGTAAACTTACACCCTAGCAAACACTCAGCTTAGATAGAATATACTTGGCTATTACACGAAAAAAAAATATTACAGGACCCAAGACTACATAGTGACAGAGTTACAATTTCCTACCTTGCATATTACCAACGAGTTAAGAGAGCCTCACTATATCTTTTCTGCTTCTTGATAAGTTGTTACTTTTAAAAACACTTGACACTTATCAGTTCAGATGAAAAATTAAAAACGTATGACTTAACGGCAGACAAATACACATACTTACAAAATGATACATTTAACTGCAGTTGTCTCATTAATTGTCATAAAATGATTTTAAGTTAAGCAATTAATTAGTATCAAATTATCGTTAAAAAACCTTTCACACAAGTTTATAATTATGCATATTTAATAATAACACGTAGTTGTTTACGTACGTGACAAGACAGATGCATGCATGCTTTTTGTTTATACATTTATGTAGTACAGAAAATCAACCAAAATTCATTAAGCATTAGTTCCTTACTGATATAAAACTTAAAATATAAAAAACACTAAACACTAATCAATACTCTACAACACTGCACAAAATAACCAGAGCACCTGCACCTCTGAAAGGGAGAGGGCCGAGGCGGGTGAGACCCCCTCCGCCCCCCTGGCACTCAGGCCCGGGCGGGAAACAGGCTGCGCGAAAAAACCGTCACAGTATAAAAGGTTCACCTACCCTATCTGACTCATCATCATCACCATCAACTCATCAACTGTAGCACCCATCATCAAACATCAACCAGCATCTAGAGAGGGACAGAGTTGAACAGGAAGGAGACGGATTCTCCATTGTGGGTCCTACGGATTGCCTCGGCCAAAATGTTGGACACGTCAATCAACTGTAAGAAGGCAACGGTACGCGCTGCAGGATCAGTCTGGCTTCAACGGGGAGTTATACATGAGGGTTTGGGAGGAGGGGAGGGAGAGGGAAATTAGATGATAAAGGAGGAAGACGTCAAAAAGGAGGAAACTAAAGGAGGAAGAAGTGAAAAAGGAGGAAACTAAAGGAGAGGAGGGTGGGAATGGAGAGAGGAGGAGGAAGGAAAATTAGAGGAAGAGGAAAAGTTAGGAAGAGGAAAAGTAAGAGGAAGAAGAGGTGGAGGAGGAAGTGGAAGAGGAGGGAGGAGGAAAGGGGAAGAAGGAGAAGGAGGAGGGAGGAGGAAGGGGAGGAGGAAGGAAGAGGAGGAGGAGGAGGAGGAAGGAGGAGGAAGGAGAAGGAGGAGGAGAAGGAGGAGGAGAAGGAGGAGAGGAGGAGAGGAGGAGAGGAGGAGGAGGAGGAGGAGGAGGAGAGGAGGAGGAGGAGGAGGAGGAAGGAGGAGGAGGAGGAGGAGGGGGAGGGAGGGGGGGAGGGAGGGGAGGGGAGGGAGGGAGGGGAGGGGAGGGGAGGGAGGGGAGGGGAGGAGAAGAGAAGAGGAGGGAGGAGAAGAGAAGAGGAGGGAGAGAGAGAAGAGGAAAGGAGAGAAGAGGAGAGGGAAAGGAGAAGAGGAGGAAGGAGGAGTGGAGGAGGAGGAAGAGGAAGGAGGAGGAAAGAGGAAGAGGAGGGAGGAAGAATTGGAGGGAGGAGGGGAGAAGAGGAAGGAGGAGAGGGAGGAAAGAGGAGGGGGAGGAGGAAAGAGGAGGAAAGAGGGAAGGAGGAGGAAGAGGAGGAAGGAGGAAGAAGGAGAGAGGGAGAGGAGGAGGAAGAGGAAGAGGTAGGAAGGAAGGAGACAGAAGAGGAGAGGAAGGCGGAGGAAAGGTAGGAGGAGGAGAAGGAGTAGAGGAAGAGGAGAAGGAGGAGGAGAGGAGGAGAAGGAGGGAAAAAGAGGGAGGAGGAAGGAGGAAGGGAGGAGGGAGGAGAAGAAGAGAAAGAGGAAGAAGAAAGAGGAGGAAGAAGGTGGAAGGGAGGAGGAAAGAGGAAAAGAAAGGGAGGAGAGAGGAAAGAAGGAAGGAAAAGGAGGAAGGAGGAAGGAAGAAGAAGAGGAGGAAATGGAAGAAGAGGAAATGGAAGAGGAGGAAATGGAAGAGGAGGAAATGGAAGGAGGAATGGAAGGAGAGAAATGAAGAAGAGAAGAGGATAATGGAAGAAGAGGAAATGGAAGAAAGAGGAAATGGAAGGAAGAAAGGAAGAGGAGGAAGAGGGAAAGAGGAGGAAAAGAAGGAGGAGAAAGAGGAAGGAAAGGAGGAAGAGGTGAAGAGGTGAAAGAGGAGGAAAAAGGAGGAAGAGGTGAAGAGGAGGAGGAAAGAGGAAAGAGGAGAAAAGGAGGAAGAGGAAGAGGAGGAAAAGAAGTAAGACGAGAGAGGAGGAATAAGAAAATGAATAAGAAGAAAATGAATAAGAGGTAAAAGAATAAGAGTAAAAGGAATTGAGGAAAAGGAATACGAGGAAAAAAATAAAGAGGAAAAGGACAGGAAAAGGAAACGGAAGAGCAAGAAAGTGACGAAACGGAAAAGAACGGGGAAGAATGGGAGGAAACGGAAAAGGACAGAGAGGAGGAGATACAAGAGGAGGAGGAGGATGGGAACTGGGAAGCAAGGGAGGTGGAAATATTAATGTTATACTTACAATTCTTTAAATTTCTTATATTACCTAGGACACCGAACTTTAAAATTAACTTTGTTATAATGCCTTCAAAACATTACACCAATGAGAATTTCTTTATATATTCAACTTTTCTTGCCCATAAAATAGAAAATACTATATTACACAGTTCACTCATAAATTGCATGTAAAAATTGGGCTGCATCTGTACAGTAAGGTGTTAATATTGGATACACATATAAAACTTAAAAAAGCACTACTGCATACATGGTTAAATTCCCTGTTTATGCAAAAGTGTTTCTCCCTTTTCTGTCGGCAACAGAACGTTAAAAAATACACAGTTTTCATTTCTTTGGGCTTACAGTTGTTGAATACTTTTTCATGCATTCCCCAAAAGCTTTGTACATTCATAATGCAAAATCATGGGCATAATTCACCGTCTTCTAGGTGCAAAAATTCTGGCCAACCAATATATCAATTACACATGCAGTATGTTTTACCATTTTAAGTTTAGAAGACCCAAAGGCATGCACTGCATATGAAGAGACGAGTCGCTGTACAAAACCGTTCATCAGTAGACTCAGATAAATAGATTAGGCTGTCACCATGACTTACATCTACACTACTTCAACATTACTTATTGCCAAATTATACAACTGTAAGAACCAAAATGTTCTTGCAACTATCATACTGTGCATACTCTAAAGTAAAACCATCTACTTAAAAGCTACAGTCACCTTAACTAAAAGCTAATACAAGGTAAAAGCATTAGTAAATTAAAAGTCTAAAGTGAAACTAAAAAAGCACACATAATAATTAGGCCTTGTCCATTAGTCAATGTACACAAAACAGCAAAGAAACACTAACGATGGACAAAATGCTGTAACCTTTGCGTCAACAGTTACAACACGTGCATGCATATGATTTTTGATTTTGTACAAAACTGCTAATCAACACATTCATTTCTTTCTAATGTTTTTAAAATTAAAAAAAAAAAATTAAAAAATAGACTAGACTATGTAATAAAAGATTTTTTTCCATTTTCATCAGACTTAAAACTGATATTACAATTTCCCTTTGAATCCCAAGTAAAATGGTAATAAGTGATACTAATCTGATTATCCATCCCATTCCTTTATTTTCTAATACGCACAATGAAATACTAAATGAGAAAAATAAAAATTGATCCTCTCTCTTTTTCTCATTTCTTTCCTTCTCCTTTTATAATGAATACCCTTAGGATCTATTAGCATAAAAATATAATCTTGAGAAAAACTATATATACATAAAAACATCCCTAACATCATAAGATCTCTCAAATGCAACTAACTCAGCTGATTCTTTCTTTTTAAAGCCCTAGAAAATACAAAATCAACTATCATTACTCGGAAAAACTTTTGGATAAAACAAAAAATCTTTATTCAAAGGCCTCGTTCACAAAAGTTCCACAAATACCTGGATTTTATTAGACTCCTTCATGTGCTGCTCCTGGGGTATCGTATTGGTTACTACGACTGCCTCAAAGCATGCGTTGTTGATCCTAGTGACTGCAGGTCCAGAGAAAATGCCATGAGTAAGAATGGCATACACTTTGGTTGCACCTGCCTCCATGAGCCTGAAAAGATATTTCATAAGTCTGAAGTAATTCCTTTTAGTTAAAACTATTTCTATAATGTTTAGAACTTTTTCATACATTTCCTCTAAATTTATTCTTTTTCTCTCTTTATGAATTCTATTTCCTACCAGTGCTAAAATTTTACTAAACACAACATAAACATGCACATTCAAACACATTTCTCGCACAGCCCTCATATTCGAGGCAAGAAACCACCTACTTTTCCGCAGCATGACAAATTGTGCCACATGTGTCTGCCATGTCGTCAACCAGGATGGCAATGCGGTCCTTCACGTCTCCAACCAGCACCATCGAAGCCACCTCATTGGCTTTCTTGCGCTCTTTGTGAATCAAGGCAAACTCTACATTAAGCCGGTCAGCTATAGAAGTGACTCTGAAAACGGAGAACTGATTCAGTTGCAGGTATCCTCCTTCAGGCATCAAGAGTGATGAGTCAATTCTTCAAAGGATTGGCATTCTTAAGAATACAACCTATAAAATAATTTTTAAATCATTTTGGTTCATATCAACTGTCTCTTGTTTCCAGTACAGATTTAATGGTCAGGAAAAAGACAACTTGGTTTGGCTATAATTTGGCTTTTAACATGAACTACAAAAATAATGTACAGTATTAACAGTGCAAGAAAGAATTAAAACAGTACTCGGAAAAAATAAAAATTACTCAGTAACAATTTCATCAAACCATAATGAACCAGAAGAGAAAAAGTTCCCCTCTTTCTATTGACCGCACCATAACTCAACCTCTCATCTCATGACGCACAAAGAGAACCCAGAAAGAGGCTAACCAAAGACCCTAGACATCCTAAAGTTTCTAAAACCAGCTGCCAACGCAAGACCTGAACTGCTCCTTCCTCACCACCCACCTTTTGGCACCACCGGCATCAGGCGAAACTATAATGGAATTCCCCCACTCCGGTATGTTCTCACGAATCCACTTGAGGACTGCAGGCTCAGCGTAAAGGTTATCAACAGGAATATCAAAGAAGCCTTGGATCTGAGAGGCATGGAGGTCCATGGTGATGATGTGGTCAGCACCGGCCACGGAGAGCATGTTGGCAACAAGCTTGGCAGAAATTGGGGCTCGCGACTGCATGAAGACAAGAGAAAATAGCGTTCAACACCTTTTTCCTATCTCTCTTTATCGGGTGACGATTGTCGACCACGCAATATAATTCAATCTATAAACAGCCTTTTATTGTCTTCTGAATGGAATAAACAAGAGAAGCAATTAATTACTTTTAGTTAAGCCTGTATCATGGCCTGTAGCTCATGCTTTTTACTTCTTTACAAAATATTGAATACATTTTCAACCAGGAATTACTTCATCTGTAGTATCAAACCCCAATATGACAATCTGAATCACACAATTCAATATAAGAAGTAAATAAGCAAAAAGCACAGTACAGCAAAATATAAATATAAATATAAACAAAAATCTCAAGTCCTCATCATAATAATTAACACGTTAAAAACAAGATCTAAACCAACAACAAAATTGGTCTCAATATAAAGAGAATCATAATTCATAATTTCATGAAGCCACATTTCAATTATTAAGAGACATCTTCAGCATTTATTCACTCACTCAATCATCACTGAACAAAAAGAACAGAACATGCACAACATACAAAAAATAACTATTCAAAGATAGAAACTTACTAGAGGCCTATATGCCACCTGTTCCTGAAAAAGCCAAGCCATTAGGGTCAAAAGCATGCTATGTTAAAGTCACGGACAGACAAATCCCTGACGTGCAATTTTAATTAATCTGGCAACATCTTAATTTGACAATGCAAACTTCTAAACATGACTTACAAAGATGAGAAATAAATAAGAATACAAGCAAACCATTTTAGAAGTGAAATGTAAAACAAAAAATTCATAAGGGGAGCCTATGTACCTACTACCATATATAAATCCATACCAGGAGATATTTGAGGCCTAGAGAAAATTCCGATCTGACACTTGCTTGGTAGGCATCGCAGGCATCACAGTTGCTGATTGGATGGCATTTTCAGCATTCTAGCAGTTGACTGGCTAACCTTTTTTAGAGGCTAAGGCAATCAGATACACCAAACACCTTCCACGACAGATAATCAGCAATGCCGAAGGACATTTTCACAAGACCTCAAGCATCAACCTCGGGATTGAATCTAGTATATGAGTTCAAAGGGCATGCTGAGTTTATATATCATACTAGACTATGTATAACAGGTTATTCTTTTCATACAATTACTTATTACAATTAGAGTAACATAAGTGTAGTTTGCTAACATCAGTTCATCAAAGCAAAGCGGTAACTCAAAGATGTGCATTACCAGTACCTAATACTCTGGCAATATTTTTATGATCGGCCAGTTCTTCGATCTTTTGCACTACAAAAAAATTTAATCTCTTTTGCAAGTGATCAGAACAATTACATAACCAAATACAGAAATAAAAAGAAACTTTGCCAGCTTATAGCAAACTGATTCTAACAAACACAAAGAGCATCCAGCCAGATTACAATTGCAATCTAAACTCCTTAATAGTTACAATCTAACGTCAATATTCCTGGTGAATCTTGCACATGCATTTCCCCAAAAATTAATTTGTTAACAGTACACAGATTGTCAACATACAGCCTTATTTTACATTCATGCATCCTAAGCCACCACTGAAATCTACTTTCAAAAAGGAGTTACAGAATCATATCATAAAGTCATGGACTAAGTTCAATTACAATAATATTATTACAATTATTTTGCCTAGTTTTTACAATATGTAGTTGGCTATCTAATAAAACAATGGAATAACTTTATCGGACTTTCACAAAATAATTTGGTTTCTCTCTTCTAAAGCATAATATTCAATAACTATAGACTTTAGGCACGCAAATCTATTGATTTGTAAAATCTCTTATTCTTCATGGAGCTAGTTACATATAGGCCTACTTGCCTTACACCAATAGTGTTTTCAATACAAAGTCTGTACCGTCTGGTCTAGATACATATGTAAAACGTGAGGTTTCAACTACCACCACGATTTCAAAAACTGTTAATACAAATACAAAAAAAAAAATCCTAAAGACCAAAAAACAAAACCTAATAAACTGAAAACAATTAAGAAAAAAAAATACGCAAAAACATAAAAAAATAAAATGGTCCTGAAATATGAGCATAAACAAACCTTATCCTTCTTGTCCTGTCTAGCATAAGGGAAACATGGAATGACTGCTGTTACTCGGGCCGCAGAGGCAATTTTGCACGCGTTGATCATGATGAGCATCTCCATGAGGTTGTCGTTGATTTCCCCACAACCGCTCTGCACGATGTACACATCTTCGCCTCGGACGCTCTCCCCAATCTCCACACTGGAAGCATCAACAACTTATTAGAATTGTTTCAATACATCAGTGACACAAGTTTGTGCCAAGTATAAGTGTTATGGGTGCGCTTATAACTTCTTTATTAATCTAAATAAAAATCAAATGCTGAAAAAATACATATAATCTATTCATTCTGTATGTGCATGCATGTATGTGTTACAGCGTTCTGGATTTTCAAGCATGCAAATCAAATCTAAGACCGGATAATGAAAACAGTGAAAACATGGATATTAGAAACCAGTGAATTCTTCCACACTATGTTATGTTATTTTGAAAAAGTACATCTAGGCATAGTGAGAGTTACGTGAAATAAAACACAGTATTTAAAACTTGTTAAAGAAAGATAACTTCCATACCATTATCCAGTAACTTCAGATAAATATAGTTTAAAAGACATAACAACAAGATTTTAAGGTTTAGTATCCCCCTCATGTTCTCCCCACGTCCACCCTCTATGAAGCTCTCTCGTCATGCACCCAAGGCCTGAGGGGGGTTAAGCAGGAAGTGACAGGATAAATTCTGACAATGAACATGCATGATTTTTATTTCCCTTTGTGTTGTCTATCATGCTGTATTTTGTTTCACCAGACTCACACGGCACTAATTGGGCATGTCGACCACATCAGGAAAAAGTGTAAAAACAAGAAACGTGAAATGCAAATTCCGCATGAAATTAAAGTAAATCACTGAAAGAAGTCCATGTTCTGAAATTTATTACACACAATTAAAAAAAGATTGGGATCTACTTTTAATACATTAATTTCTGCTCAAATCATTCTAATTTCGAAATATCTTATACATGCCCAAAAACAATTAACTGCCATAATTCATCAATCTATCCATAATGTATTTTTAAGTTCAAACCTATCCAAGATAAATAAAAACATATATATTGCTTTAGGTTTCTTACAAATTTATAAAGGCCTCTTCCTATGTCAAGAATACCTTATTTTTATGCTGTATATAAAACAGAATCAGCACAACAAATATCCAAAGAAACCTACATAAGTGACTAAATGCCGAAAATCAACTAAACCTGAAAGAAATTACAGAGAATGCTTTGAAAGGAATTCAGTCGGAGACCAGTCATAATTCAGACAAATGACACTCAAAGGTCACTATCATACCTTACAGTAAATACCTTTTCTTCTTTCTTACAATTTCCAAAATTAGGAGTACTTTGTAGTCAAAGGAAAAATAGGAAATCAATCTGAATGATATTATAAACAAGGAAATGAACAAGAATAAGATTAAAGCAAGTTTTGCTGAACCACAGAGAAGTTGGCAACTATGTTAGGCTTAGGATGGCTGACAATAAAACCTTTTATCAGGAACACCTCCATGACTTGGTCTCTACTACAGTTCCCTGTAAGGTGCCCCCAAGAATGAAATAATCAGCAGAAAGCAATATTAATAATCTTTCCTATATTCTTCAAAAAAATATATATCTAAAGATCTATTCGTTTCAACCAATATACTGCTGGTACTAAAACAAATGATTATACAAGAATACAATAGAAGAAAATAAAGAATTTATAAAACAAAGGTTCAGTCTTCAACCTGGACACCCCCAGTAGCATTTTATCAGATAGATTATGTAATATGATACCCAGTCTAGGGTACTTCTTAAATCTGCTTGTGAAATACTATTCTACACTGCCCCCTTATCAATAAACATACAATACACAGGAGGGTGGACGGGGGAATCTTTTGGGGCGCAAATACAGTCATGATAATCCAAAATTTCATTAGATTAATGGAGGGTCCAACAATGCACAACGGAAGGAATTCTCCATCCGACATCCCCTGACAATAGCCTCAGGGTAGGTCTGCCTCTAAACCTGTGGAGTTGCCATGACTTAATAAGTCTGCATTTCTTCTAATCTCTCAAATACTACCTAATACCTAAAAATAAAAAAATACAAACAAAATATAAAAACTAAACCTCAGCATCATAACTTATCAGTGATTTCCCCCCTGGAAACAACTCAGCCATATATCAATTCTATACATTATCTTCTTTCTACCTTTTTTAGCAAACTGACAACCCCCCTGGAGAGGACAGGACAGGCAAGATGTGGGACAGGGCAGAATACTAGTTGTCAAGGTCAACAGTTTTCGAATCCCCTAGCAAAATTGTACCCTAAGCAAGGCGATATCCAACACCCTTGCAATCATGCTGCCTTCATAGTACCCCAAAACAAAGAAAATCTGTCATCCAAAGTTTTTCTAATCTATATCAAAGAAATTATTCTAATATTGATTTTTTGATTGTCCTGATTCTACTAATATTTCTCATTTATATAAAAATGTGATGTTATGTGATAAAGGAAAATCTATGAAAATATACAGAATTATATTTGCTTTATATATTATGACTCCTATTCTGACATGATGATCTGCAAAATGAATCAAATTAGTCTATCAAAATAATCTAAATGTAATTACATCCCTGAAAGTAATGTAGAAATAATAAATAATAAAACAAATCTCCCAAACCTACTCAAGGACTCAGTTTACTCAGTTTTGTTAAGCACACATTACAAAAAAATGTAATAACCTTACATCTTGAAAAATAATCCCCTACACCAGTCTAATCTATCTCTGCAATTGCAAAGATGAGCAAAACCCTGCCTCTCACCATGCAACTGCTATACCCAGCATGTTTATCCCCGTGTCTGAAAGTGCAGAGACAAGCAAATTCATCCCCGAGCATGAAATTGCAGAGGCAAGCAAAGCCAAGCGCCAGGCAAGCACCTTTCTCTGGCGCATCAGCTGTTCAGTCAGCTGATCTGGGTCTCTCTCTCTCTTTCTCCTTCTCTCATCTTAATTACCTTCGACATTCAATTTGTTTCTTGTTTCTATTACGAAATATCTCCCTGTTGTCAATTTCTGTTATCGCGAAAGCTTTCCAACTCGAGAGGAACATATTAATGATAAAATTTTACAAGTCGCGGGTAATTACTCAGGGGAGTTTCGCGACGTGAGTGAGTGAATAAGCCGGCAATTAAAGGCGACTTCGAGGTGATAATTAACGCTAATTGATGACTCGATGACATAATGGAACGAGCGAGGAGACCGTCCCTCTCGGCCTCTCTCTCTCCCTCTATTATATTCCCATTTTCTTAACAAATGAAAGACAATTTGGACATTTCACACACGTCGCTGTGGGCTCCCTTCCCCCATTGACACCCTGGAGGCAACTATTCCCACTGACAGTCGGTGTAAAAGGGGTTTTCGTCGCCCGGGAGGAGGGAACTCAGCCGTCAGACCTCGTGCTTTCAGGAGAGATAAGGGGACGACCCTCACCCGACGCCAGAGTAAGAATTAAAACACGAAAATAAAGCCACAAAGACAAACGGACACGGTGTGAATCGGCGTCTAGGACACTCAAGAACACTCGCACCACACAGACACCCGCAAAGAGAGGCGGTCAAGCTCACCAGGTCTCCAAATTGGAAAACTTCTTGGTCACGACCTTCCCCAAATCAATGCCGAGGCGATCCACGACCCTCTGCGCCAGGTCGGGATGGGACGACCCCGAAAAGATCTTGATGTTGGGCATTTTGCGACGACCTGCCGACGGGAGGAGAGGAAGAGCGAGGGGACGACCGCCACGACCAGGAGCGAGGGAGAGGTGAGCCAGCCAGCCGCCGGGAGCAGAGAAAAGGGCTTCTTCGTCTCCGTCGCTCAGAGCTTCTCCGTCGACGCGTCGGGCCCTCGCCTCCTCCACCATTCCAATAATGCGTGCGAGGCTGCTGGCTGGGGTCTCGGCGTCGCTCGGGGGGGGGGGGCGACAAAGGCTTCTAAAAAAAGACAAGAGGGTTTATATTTATTTCTGTTTTGTTGCTTTTAGTTATTTTGGTGTGTGGGGGATAAGAGGTCATGTGGAGGATAATGTGTTGGTGTGAGAGTGTACGTGTGTCACTTTTACATAACTTTCGTATATGAATATTCTGCACTTCGAATTTTAATTCATACATGTATCTGTGCTGTATTTAACTTCTATATTATTTTGTATTTCGATATTCATTATTCGTCAAACTATTTGTTTAATAATTTTCATCATTGAGAACAAAGCAAGCACAGGTATTGATATTCGAATATTCTTTTCGTTACACCTTTGTATTATCATAAAGATCATGGATAATAATTCAATTATCATGAGACATAATACCTCGCTAAATCCTTATATATATCCCCTAATACCATAAAGAAACCGAAAAGCCACGTGCGCCTTTTTAGCATTCGTCGGAAAAATTGCTTATCAAAATCGCTAGTATTACATCATTTCGAGCGACGTGTCCGAATGCGTCGACTTCGTATTTCTTTTTATATCGCTATTCAAACCGCCATTATCTCTCCACGTTATAACGAAACCCACACGTAACCTCGTGTTTTTTTTCTCTCTCCTGCTCAGCGATTCAATAAAAAAATAAATCCCAAGAGAAGTTTCTTTGTTTTTAGATAATAAGCGTCTCTAAAAAATCGGTATAAAAGACTACCTGTTGCCAAGGGGAAGCAGCAACTACCATGCCAACCGCGATAATTATTTTATTTATCCAAATAATTCCAGTCCGGAGAGGTGTCACGGCCTAAGAATGGTTGTCGTGGGAAGAGTAAATATTATTCTTCCCTTGAGCAAACGAAGGAACGGGTTATTTAAGTGCTAAAGGGTCGATATTCCGAAATAATATGTAAGCCTAATCAACATGGCGCGTGAAGTCAGCATTTTCTTTGTCCACGCGGTCTCCTGTGCACGTGAGAGAAAAATCGGAGATGCTGGTATCTCATTCGTGCCTTTATCAAATTAATATCTTGCGCTGATCATAAATACATTAATTTCATATAGACACTGATTTATTTCGCATTTTTGAATTTTGTTCTGAAATTCTTATTAATATCATAACGCAAGCAAAAGTTTTTTTTCTAATTTCACAACTTCTTGGTTATCTAAAGAAATAAAAAAATAAATAAAAGTTGTTCACCCATACGTGGACCTCAGGACGACCTCGCCCGGTCAGCTCAGGTCAAATCTCTTTCTGTCCTGAAAAGCTTATATTCATTCTGCGATTTTGATAAATATGAAACTGACCCTTATTTACTCAGGTGCAGACTAGGGATAATATCTGGGGTCAGTTTTCTTGTAGGGTTGACCTTCCTTGGGTCAGCTAGTCTCAGGGTAACGAGCGTAGCGAAAAGATCACGCGAAGGGAAAAAATATTTGTTAAAAGTGATTAAGACATTTTATTTAACGAAACGCGTTGGTGGTGAAGTTTGTTCGAGTGAAGAGAAAATCATCTTTGCGAAGACTGCAACTACAGTATGGAAATTGTATGTATTTGCGTTTTGTTTTTGCCTAACTGTTCGTGTGCCTGCATGTGTGGGTACAGAGGTATTTGTATATGTGCTGTAATATATATGCATGTACATACACACACACATATGTATGTATATATGTATATATGTATGTATATATATATAATATATATATATATATATATATAATATATATACATATATATAAATATATATAATATAATATACATATATATATATATATATATATATATACATATATATATATATATATATATATATATATATATATATATATATATATATATATATATATATATCATCAGCCTGATTCAATCCACTGCAGGACGTAGACTTCTCCCATATATATATATATATATATATATATATATATATATATATATATATATATATAATATAATGTTNTATAAGATGTACAAACACGACGCATCATCTCCATATTTATGCGAAACGAGAAATACTTTTGATTAGCAATTTGATACGATTAAAGGCACTTGTTGATCTTCCTTTGGTTTAATTTCTGAAATCCTATTCATCGACAAGTTAATATCATTATGAAAGGAGTATCATTTTCCCTTTCATTACTCAGCAAAAACGTTGGGTTGAAAGAAGACATTATTACTCACTGGGAAGTAATGCTCAAAGATATACGCTGCGCGGTATGCGTTTTGCAAACTGAGATAAATATAAATGGTCTATATATCATATATTATATAAATATATATTATAGTATAGAATATATAATATATATGATATATAAAAATATATAACTATATATTGTTGTAGATGTGTGTAGTGTGGGTGTGTGTGCTGGTGTGTGTGTGGTGTAGTGTGTGTGTAGATGTGTTTATATAAATAAAATATATATATATATAAGATAATATATTAAAGTAGTAATATAATATATATATAATAGCTATATACTACTATATAATAATATATATATACTATATGTAATATATAAAATAAGAAATAGTATATACATATATATATTATATAAAAAAATAGAATATAATAGATAAAATAGATAGATAGATAGATATCTATAAAATAATTAATAGATGTATAATATATAATGTCATATATATATTCATAATATATATATATAATATAAAATATATATATATATATATATATAATAATGTATATTATAATATATAAATAGATATATATAAATATCATAGTATATATAATATAAATAATAATAATAATAATATATATTATAATTTATATAAAATAATAATATAAATATACTATATAACATACATATATATATATATATATATATATATTAAAATAATATGATATATTATATATAAGATATAATGTATTGATATTATATAAGATAGTGTAATATATATATATAATAATTAAATATATAAATATATAATGTAATTATATATTATATATATATAATAAATATAAGTAATAATAGGTATATATAATATAAAAATTACATAAATAATATATATATATAATAAATAGTAAAATATATAGTAATATATAATATAATATAGAGTGAATATCTGTATAAATAATGAAAATATATAGTAGTATATTCACACACAACACACACACCCACACAAACACACACACAGCACACACACACACCACAACACACCACAATATACTAATGATATATGATATAGATATATAGTTATAAGTAAATATAGTATAATAAAATATATATTAATAATAACTAGTATCAACACACACACACACGAATCACACAAACACAGTCACACACACGACAAACACACACACCACACACACCGATCGACACACAGAATAAAACACACACACACACATAAATGAAATAAAATAATATAATAATATAAAATATAAATAAGATAATACATTATAATAAGAAATATAATATATATCATATATATATATATATAATATGATGAGTGTGTGTGTGATTGTGTAATATATATAACTAAGTATAATAATATATATAAATATATAATATAATAATATAAAAGATAAATATATATATATAATAATAGATATAAATAATAATATTATAATATCATTTTATCATTTTATATTCGGTATTGGGTTTTTCGCATAACCATGTATACAAGGAAAGTAACGTTACCTTATACGATTATTACTTTTGATATTTGTAATATCTTTGTTTGATATGGATTTATTATTATCACTCATTCGTGTTATGCCTTCTTGATATCATATACTATCGTAGTATTAAATATAAGCATATATATAAAAAGATATATATATAAAAAATAATAATAATAATATAATATAATAAGTATAATAATAATATAATACATACATATAGATAATAGATAGTAATAATATAATATATTATATATATATATATAGTATATATATATATATATATTAATATAAATAATACATACTATATTATATATAATATAATAAAATATAGTATATATAAAATAAGTATAATATATATATATAGATATAATAATATAATATAATATACATAAAATAATAAATATATCCATATATAATAATTAACATATATAAATTAAAACTATAACATAGTAATATATATAAATAAAACTAATATATATATATATAATATAAGATATAATATTATATATATAGTATAATATATAAATATATATAATATAATCAAATAAAATATATAATAATTATATGCATATGTGATATATAATATACGTAGTACTAATATATCATATATATAACATATAAATTATAAATATAATAAATTAATATATAATGTATACTATTTATACATATAAAAGCTACGATAGATATATGATGATCAAGAAGAATAACGAAGAATGAAGGGATAATTACTATCAATATTCAATAATGATAAACAATATCAAAATTAATATCGTATAAGTAACTTTCACTTCTTTATAAGGTTATGACGAAAAACAATACTGAATATAAGCAAATGATAACCAGTATATAATAACAATAATTGTAAATGATTATGGGATAATGATGAATATAAGAAGACAATATATATAATAATGTTCATAATAAAAATGAAAATAATAACAATAATGACAATAATAACTTTAATAACAATAATGATCATATAAATAATAATGATGATAATAATAAGATGTTTATGATGAGGAGGAGGATGATTATTGTAATGATCATGATAATAATGATAACAATAATGATAATGACAATAGTAATACTATTAGTAATAATGATAATAATAATAATGATAATGATAATGATATCAATAAAAATGGTATTGTTACTAATAATTTAAATAATAATAACAATGTGATAATAAGAATACCAATATAAATATCATTAGATGATGACGATAATGACGATGATGATGATAAACCAAGAATCCAACTGCTGATTCTGAAAGTGATCCAATGACGACAAAATGTGACTTGTCATAAAACCACGAACAAAGGCAGTTTAGAGGTATCGGATCTGGAGGGGGAAAGAAAGGCAATCATTGGTCGAGATAGATGCAACTTCAAGACTGGAAATTTAATCTTAGCTATTAATTAAATCCTAGCTATTAATTGCCTTTTGATACCGTATCGTACCAAGTAAAGATATGGTGATGATGATGGTGGTGATAAGGATAGAAATAAATAAATGCCAAGTAAAGATATGGTGATGGTGGTGGTGATACAGGAGAAAAAATGAAAGAAGTAAGTATAATGATAATGATTATAAAACAAATGACCTTGTATAGTAGTTAATGATGATCATGACAGATGTGATGACAGTCATGAAGTAAATTAACATGATAGTGAAAGATGATAATATATAAAGTATCAAAGATAGAAAGATAATAGGATGAAGATGACAGTAATAAAATGATATTACTTGATAATAATACGATGATGGTAAATAGAAAATGATAAGAATAACTAATTAATTGTGGTAGATTATATCAGTAATATACAATGATAAGAATCATGGAATGATCATAATAATAATAAATAATAAGAATAAGTGAAAGTTTAAAATAATGTTAATTATAGATAAAAGATGTAGCTGAAATGCACATAAAGGTAAGAAAATAAACTATAAAATAACTTAAATTAAAAGAATAAACGAAATAGATGATTTTGCAATTCCGAGGAAGCAATACCATCAATTTAATGAGGACAGAGGTGGACAGGTTAACGGATAGAGAGAGAGTGGCGAGAGAGGAGAGAGGAGAGAGAAGAGAGAAAAGGGAGATGAGGGAGAGGCAGAAGGGAGTGGAGGAGGGAGGGAGTGGGACGAGAAGAAGAAGAAAAAAAAAGAGAGAAATAGAGAGAGAAAAGAGGAGAGACGAGAGAGAGAAAGAAGAGTAAGTAAGAGAGAGAAGAAAAGAAGTAAAGAGAGAAAAAAATAGAGAGAGAGAAGGAGGAGAGGGAAGGGAGGCGAGAGCAAGGAGAGAACAAGAAAACAAAGTAGAGATGAGAAGAAAGAGAAGAGAGAGA
This sequence comes from Penaeus vannamei, assembly GCF_003789085.1. Classification (NCBI taxonomy): domain Eukaryota; kingdom Metazoa; phylum Arthropoda; class Malacostraca; order Decapoda; family Penaeidae; genus Penaeus; species Penaeus vannamei. Next base: position 72,831 of record NW_020871867.1, read on the forward strand.
GAAAGTACGAGAGCGAACAGACAGCGGAGATGAACGAAGAGAAAAGAAGCGAGACAGAGAGAGCAGAAGAGAGAGAATAAAAAAAGCGTACGAGAGAGGACCAGACAGAAGGACATGGAAGAGAGAATAAGAGAAGAGAGAAAGAGAAAGGAATGAGGAAGGGAAAAGATAAGAAGAGAAAAAGAGAGGAAGAGAGAGAGAGAGAGGTAAAGGAGAAAGAAGTAAGAGAGAAGAAAAAAGGAGAAAGAAAGAGAAAAAGAAACAATAGAAAAAAAGTAGAAGAGAGATAATAAAAAATAAAGGTCGCGTTACGGTTTTCTTCCTTGTTTCTTAAGAGTTTTCATATTCATAAAAATAACATTAACCAATTGAAGAAGAGAGAGTCTCACTGGTGGTGATTACAAAGCATAAGGGGTAATTTTTTGTTTTTTATATAATGATATCACAATAATATTATTTTTCAGCAGTGTGGAGTAAAATGAATCTATGATTGGTTGCTCTATTCTGAATGTAATATTATAAGAATGGAAATCGTCTAATGCTGATATATCTGCAGTCGTTTTAGGTTTTCTATTTTTTACCTTTCCATTAGTGTATTTAATATCTAATGTTTAATATTTACAAATGTATTATAGTGTATATACTAAATATATATATATATATATAATAATATATTATATAATATAGTATAATAATATAGTATAATATATGTAGTAATACATATATTTATATATAAATATACTATTAGTATATATATATATAAATATAGCAGTATAATAAGTATATATTAAATATAGGAATTAAATTAGAAATAATATAAGATAAGTATATATGTAAAAATATATATATAAAATATATATGATATGATTATAATATAATAAGTAGTATATATTATCATAATATAATAAGAATATATAATTATGATCATATAGTATATATATATATATATAATTAATAAATGCTATGATATTA
>NW_020871867.1:78802-83802 GCF_003789085.1 Penaeus vannamei
GTAGTAATTATTATATTAGATAATGTAAATATGAATATATATAATATAATATGAGTATAATAGATATAGTGATAACACATATAAATTATGTATGCAAACAATATACAGTATACAAGTAAACATAATATTTACATACTTAATCAGACATGAAAACTATTTCAAAAACTACACTACACACATACACACATACAAAAGAAATACAACTCGCTTGAACCAATTCATGCAGCCAAATATAGCGCATGGGCATATGCAATAAATAATTTGATATGGATACCAGGACAATAAATAACTTTCTCCCAGACTACACGACTACAGTAAAGTCGACCGGATATTGATTGTAATAAGATAAACAAGAATTATTATATAAAATTGATATAAAAATTCTTTGAGATACGTTCACTAGCAAAGTTTTTATGTACAGTATAATATCCATGCCACACATAATCTTGATACTGGGAAACAACTCATATATTTATATACTAAAATATACTATATATAATATAATATAATATAATATATAATAAAAAAAAATATATAATATACATATATATATCGGACGAGTATATATATATATAAAATATATACTAAAATATAATAGTATAGATATATAATAATAATTATACTATATAAAAATATATATGAATAATATTAACACACACAACGACATACAACGAAAAATTAAACACAGCACACCAACACACACAAGACAAACACACATAATATATAATTATATATATATAATAATACTGTAATATAATAGAAAAATATATATATATATATAAGAAATTAAAAATATATATATATACTAATATATAATATATAAATATATATAATATATACACAACACAGGAAGATCACATACAACAAATAAAAACAACCCACACACACACACACACATATATATATATATAATAATAATATATATTATAATAAATATAGTTATATATATATAAATATATTAAATATATATAAATATATAGTATATGTATATAATATATGAATATAAATAATATATTTTTATATATATATATATATAGATAATAAAAAAATATAGTTAAAAAATATATAATATAGAATGAAATATGTAATAATATATATTAATAATAATAAATATAATAATATATTATATATATTAATATATATATATATAATAATAAGATATATATAATATGTATATATTATAATAATGATATATATATAGTATAAATAATATATTAATATATTAATATATCCATATATATATCATATAATATATAAATATCTTTATATTGTATACAATGTAATAGTAGGTAATTACTTTTACTTACAAAGCCTGTATTAACTACATTATAGGGGAAAAATAATAAGCAACAAATATCTCGCCAATGCGTGGGCGAGAGCCTTAGAAGGCGAGGCTGATCAAGCCGACTCGCGGGGACAGGTAGACGTGTTTGTGACGAAAAGAAGATAAGCTGACAAACGCCCAACGCACTGCAGCAATTCGGGCACCGGGATTTCTCCTTGGGACTTTCTACGGGCTCTCCAGGGCTCTCTGGGCTTCGGTGTCATCATTTCGGCTTTTATTTCCTCTGTCGTATTTTTTTATTTTTTTATTTCTTCATAGATCTCTTTTCATTTTTCTGACTCTGTATAAATAATATATTTAATTACGCTTTGAATGTTTTAGTGTATATGGCTCTTACTAAAATGCTTATATAAATATATATGAAAGTATAAATATAGTATAGAATAATCATATATAATATATTAAATATATAATATAAGAATAATATAAATATATAAATAATAATATAGTATATATTAGTTATAACTACATATAAATATATTATATATATATATAAATAAATAGTATGTTAATATATAATAATAGAATTATTATTATTATAATACATATTATAATATAAAACTAATATATTATATATATTTATATAATATAATAATATAATTATATATATAAGTATAATAACAAATAATATATATATTATAGTAATATATATAATATATAATATAAGATATAGTATACGTATATAATAATAATAGTATATTATATAACGTGATATTAATATAATATATATAAAATAACTATAATAAGTATGTATATATGGTTATTAAATTATAATATATGTGTGCATTATACCATCTAAATATAATAAGAATATAAAATAAATAAATACATATATATATTTATAATGTATATATAGTTAATATATAAGATATATAATATAATATATATATATATATATAATATATAAGTTAGTAGTAATATACTATATATATATATATATATATATAGCATAATATATATAATATATATATATATATAATATATATATATTATATAATAATATAATAATATATATATATATATATATATATATATATATTATAATATATATATTAATATATATAATATATATATATATAATATATATATAAATATATCATAATCTCTAATCTATCTATCTATACATATCCTATATATACTATATATATAATTATCTAATATAATCTAAAATCTATTATGTATATCTATATCTATATATATATATATAATAATACTATATAATATATATAATATATTATATAATATATATATATATATATATAATAAAATCATCTATCTATCTATCTATTATCTATCTATCTATCTATAGCGTATATAATATATTATATATATAATATAAATATAATATATATTATATAATATATATAATATATATAATATATTATAGATATAAATATATATATAGTTATATAATATAAATATACCATATATAATTAATAGTTAATATACATATATACTCTATATATATATAACTATATCTGTATCTATCCATCACTCTATCTATCTATCTATCTAAATATTAAATGTATAATATCTATATACTCTTATATATCTTTATCTATTTATATGCTATTTATCTATGCTATCAAAATCTATCTAATCTATCTATCTATCTTATCTATCTATCTATCTATCTATACTATAATATATATATACTATAAACATAATATAATATAATATAATGTGTGTGTGGTGATTGTGTTGTGTGTGTGATAATGTGTGTGTGTGTGTGTGTGTGGATGTGTGTGTGTGTGTGTGGTGTGATGTTGTGTGTGTAGTGTGTGTGTGTATGTGTGTTGTGTGTGTGCTTGTGTGTGTGTATGTGTGTGTGTGTGTGGGCGTGTAGTGTGTGTGTGTGTGTGTGATGTGGTGTAGTGTGTGTGTGTGAGTGTGTGTGTGTGTGTTGTGTGTGTGTGTATATATAGATATATATAATATAATACTATATAAATTATATACATTAGATACGATAGATAGATAGATAATAGGATAGATAAGATAGATAGATATAGATAGAAATAGATAGTATAGATAAGATATGAGGATATAGATAGATAGCTATAATTTAATAGAAATATGATATGATAGATAGATAGATTAAGATAGATTAGATTAGACTTGATAGAATAGATACAGATATAGATTACAATGATAGATAAAAGATATATAAAAATTATATATTACTATAGTATATAATAATAATAGATAGATAGATAGATAGATGATAGATATGATAGATAGAAGTAGATAAGATTAGATAGATAGATAGATTAGTAGATAGGATTTAGAATATATATAATGATGTGTATATATAAGTATAATATAAATATATTATATATATAATAGTATATATATATATATAATATATATTAATATATATACAACACACATATATAATACTATAATATATATAGTTATTAATATATAAATATAGAGAAATAATATATATATATTAATATATATATAAATAATATATATATATATAAAATATGTAAATATATATATATTTATATATACAAATAATATTAAATATAATATAATTATATATTATTATAATATAATATATATATATATTAATAATACTATATATTATGTATAACTAATATAGTAATAAACATTACATAATATATATATATATAAATATAATATAATTAATTATATATAATATAATATAATTAAATATAATATAATATATATATAGATATATGTATATGTATAATATATACTATATACATTATATATATATATACATATAGTATATATAGTAAGTAATATATATAAGTAATAATATAAACTATAATAAATATATTTTTAAATAAATAAGAAAATTTATAAATAATAAAATATAATTAATAATATATATAATGTAATATATATGCATATATTATAATATAAAATATATATAATATATATTAATATATAATATATATATATATATAAGTAAATATATATCATAATAATATATACTTACATATATAATATTATAATATATATTTAATAAATATATAATATATAATACATAATATAATATATATGCATATATATATAATATATATATATATATAATAATATAATAAATATAATAATATATTATGTGTGTGTGTGTGTGTGTGTGTGATGATGTGTGTGTGTGTGGTGTGTGTGTGTGTGTGTGTGTGTGTGTGTGTAGTGTGTGTGTGTGTGGTGTATGTGTGTGAATAGTTGTTTTGTGTGTGTGTGTGTGTGTGTGTGTGGTGTGTGTGGTGTGTGTGTGTTGTGTAGTAGTGTGTGTGTGTTGTGTGTGTGTGTGTGTGCGTGTGCGAATGTGCGTAGTGCGTGGTAGCGTGTAGTTGTGTAGTGTTGTGTGATGTGGTAGTGTGTGTGTGTGTGTGTGTGTGTGTGGTGAATGTGTGTGTGGTGTGAGTGATGTGTGTGTGTGTGTCGTGTGTAAGCTGTATACATATGCTATAAATATAAATAATAATTATAATATGAAAATATAATAAATATAAATATATATGATTAATATAGTAAAAATATATATTATATATAATATACAATATACTTACATATATATATATATATATTAAAATAATATATAAATATATAACTATATAATAAAATACAACACAACACATAATATATAACATAATATAATAATTATATATAATTAATA
>NW_020871867.1:91302-96302 GCF_003789085.1 Penaeus vannamei
ATATATATAGAGAGAGAGAGAGAAGAGAGAAGAGAGAGAGAGAAGAGAGAGAGAGAGAGAGAAGAGAAGAGAGAGAGAGGAGAGAGAAGAGAGAGAGAAATAGATAGCTAATAGAGAGAGCCCGAAGAGCGAGAGAGAGAGAGAGAGAGAGGAGAGAGGAAGAGAGAGAGAGAAGATGAGAGAGTCGAGAGAAGAGCGAGGAGAAGAGAAGAGAGAGAGAGGGAGGGAGAAGCAAATGATAGATAGATAAATAGTTGATATATATATATATATAATATATTATTATATATATATTATATATATATATATATGTTGTACAATTGTGTAATGTCGAATTGGTGGTGTGCTGGTGGTGTGTGTTTGCATCTTGTGTGTCTGTGTGTGTTTCCCCTTCCTGTCCGCCGCCTCGTCTCGACATCCGCTGTGTGCCCTCCCCTCCCCGCCCTGATCCCCTCTCACTCGCTTGTCTTGTTCCCTGTTCCGCCTGCATCGATGTCGTGTTGTGCCTGTCCCTGCCCCACCTGTGATACCTCCCCTCCCGCCACCTCCTGCCCCCCGCGGTGTCCTCATGCTCGCCCTCTATATATATTCATACTATATATATATAGCTACCTATATAGACTATATAATGTATTCATTATATACTATACTATAGCAGAGATGAGATGACCGCACGCACTGAGAGCTGAGACCCCCGGTGAGAGAGACGCCCGGCCTCGCGACTGCGGGCGCTCCGCGAGAGACCCGAGAGAGAGAGAGTCGACACGAGCCCCCCCGATGCACCGCGACTTCTGCCGACTGCACGAGCCGAGAGAGAGCTAGCACGCGAGACCTTCACCGAGAAAATACACACGCACGCAGAGAGTAGGGACCGGGCGATGGAGGCGAGCGCGGCCGACGGACCGAGACAACTCCACAACTTAGCCCATAAACTACGTCTCCTTACACTATATAGTTATATATACTATACTCATATATATTATAGAGACCGAGAGAGAGGTCTACTGGAGAGGAGAGCACCGAAGCGGAACCCGAAAGACTGAGATCTCCGACTTCGACCCCCCCGACTGCCGCCGAGACCGAGAGCCCGACGCCCCCGCACGCAGACCCGGACACGAGATCCCGAGGAAGCCACGAGCGCGACGGACGAGGAGAACAGAGAGCAGAGACAGAGAAAGAGAGAGACCGAGAGGAGAGACGATGACAGAGAAAGAGAGGAGAGAGAAGAAGAGAGAAGAGAGATAAATAGATAGCTAAACTAGAGAAGGAGCCCCAGCCCGAGAGAGAGAGAGAGAGAGAGAGAGAGAGAGAGAGAGAGAGAGAGAGAGAGAGAGAGAGAGAGATGAGAGAGAGAGGAGAGAGAGAGCAGACAGAGAGAGAGTGAAAGCAGAAATATAACACATACACATAAACATACAACCTATACAAACACAGGAAAACATGAGAATAGAATACAATACACAGAAATTTAAGATGGCGAAGGTATTTCTTAATTATCATCAGCCATTTACAAAAATAAATCCATCTACAGTCACACACACGAACAGGAATCCACATAACCCTATATGACAAATAGCCCTGAACATCATAAAGCGTTTACAATCATCTAATCAAGTATCTAATCACCCTTGCCTAACAGAGAGGGTCGATAATCCCCAATAAACAGTTTTAATACAGTATCCACCTCACAAAACATCCACTTAATCCTATACACTTGGCGTAAACCTAAGAAAACTATACTGCTAAACCGACGCGGGAGAGGATGAGCTGAAAGTGCTATCCCTCCCCCTGGAAGGCAGCCGAGAGGTCGAAATTCCTTCAGCAAGACGGGGAGAGACGGGCCTTGTCAACACCTCCCAAGAGCAAGCCCGAGTCGCTAATCTTCAAGCTGGGATTAAGACAGGAGTCAGCAAACTTGCCATTGAGCGGTAGGTGACTTGCATATGCGTTTTGATCCGGCACTAAACCCTCTTAACGGCGATGTTTAAGAAACTTTGGGTGCCATAAAAAAAACTTTTGTAAGCTTGGTCGTATGACATAAAAGAAAAGGAGAAATGAGGGAGAATGATAAAGATTTCGATGTTATTTATATGTCCTAATTAGTAATAACTGTAGAATAAGGAAGGTGTGATATATACTAATGGAAGATAATGGAATCAATAACAGCAAATTGTGATAAGGAAGACGATGATAACAGTAGTGGGAAGATATTTATGATCACGGAACCTTTGCTTATCATTATCATTATCATTTCTATTGTTATCATCATGCTTTATCATTATTATCATTCTTACTTTCATTGTTATTATCATTATCATCATCATCATTATCATTATTATTATCAATAGCACTACTAATACTGCTGCTATTATTATCATTTATTATCATTATTAAATGAATTAAAATAAATTTTAACAATTATACTATCATAATTATCCTTACTATTATTATGTTATCTTTATTGTTATTATTATTATTATTATTATTATTATTATTATTATTATTATTATTATCATTATTATTAATTACTGTTAATATGTTAGGATTTATCAGCATTATTATTATTATCATTATTACCATTGTTATTAATCTTAGTAACCTTATTATTTTCATGATTATTATCATTATTATTCTATTATTATCGATGTCATTACTATTATAATTATTGATTGTCATTTGTATTTCATTATTATCGTTACTATTACTATTATCACAATCAAAATTATGATTGTTATTGTTTTTATCAATATTATCAATTGCTGCTGTTGTTGTTATCACCATTTTCAACACTATTTGTAACATTAACATTGTTTATGCTATTATTACTACTATTATTATCACTATTTCTGTCAAACTCTGCCTGCAAATGCCCAACATTTTCCCATAACCCTCCTCACCTTACCTATCCTTACTTAAATACTCCTTCCTTCTCATACTACCCTCCCTTCAAACCTCCCTCTCTTTACCCAAACCTTATTTTTTTTTTTACCCATACTGCCCTCCCTTCAACTTGCACTCCATTGAAACAAACCCCCGCTTTCTTATCGTCTCTTTACCCATACTCCACTCTTTACCCATTTCCCTCTCTTTACCCAAATCCCTCTCTTGTTTACCCATACTCCCTTCCCTTCAAATTTCTCTCTCTTTATCCAGACACCCCCGCTTTCTTATCTTCTTCTCTTTACCCATACTCCATTCCCTTCAAACTTCCTTCTCTTCACCCATTTCCCATTCTTGTTTACCCATGTTCCCCTCCCTTCAAATTTCCCCCTTTTTATCCACCCCTCTTTCTTATTTACTTCGCTTTACCTATCTTCCACTCCCTTCAAACTTAACTCTCCTCACCCTTACCCTCCTTCCAATACCACCAACCCTATTTCTTACCACCTCCCTCTCTTTAACCCAAATATCTCTTCCTTCCCACCACTTTCTCTTCACCCAAATACTCCCAACCTTCCATACCCCCATCTCCTACGTTCCTCTCTTCCTATCTTTCCCTCCCCAACCCCTTGTCTCCCCTCCTTTTCCCTCCTAAACCCCTTGTCTCTCCTCCTTTTCCCTCCCCATCCCCGGCTATTTCCCTCTTCCTCCCTCCTCAACCCCTTGTCTCCCCTTCCTCCTCCCTCCCAACCCCGGCTATTTCCCTTCCTCTTCCCTCCCCAAACCCTTGTCTGCCCTTCCTCCTCCCTCCTCAACCCCTCCTTTTCCTCTCCAACCCCTTGTCTCCCCTCCTGTACCCTCCAAACCCCTTTACCTTCTCCCCCTATCTTTCTCTCCCCAACCCCCTGTCTCCTCGCCTTTTCCCTCCCCAACCCCAACCATTTCCCTCCTCCCTCCCCCAACCCTTTGTCTCCCCTTCTCCTCCCCCCCTCAACACCTCCTTTTCCCTCTCCAACCGCTTGTCTCCCCCTCCTCTCCCTTCAAGAACCCCTTGTTCCCCTTCCTCCTCCCTCCTCAACCCCTCCTTTTCCCTCTCCAACCCTTCATCTCCCTTCCTCTTCCCTCCAGAACACCTTGTCTCTCCCTCTTCTCCCTCCTCCTCCTCCTCCCTCCTCCTCCCTCCTCCTCCCTCCCCAACCCCTTTCTCCCCCTCCCTCCCCCCTCCCCAACCCGGCCATTTCCCCTCTCCCAGGGCACCTGACTTCGAGCTCTTACTCGGGTGTTTTCACGCCCCATCAGATATTTTCGCCCAAGCGTCAAACGAAAATTTTATTGGTCCGCCGAGGGCAAAGAGCAAAAGGACAAAAATTGCCCAATTTGTGCCCGTGTCTTAAGGGCATATAAAACTTTGGATTTCATTCGATCTCGTATTTTGTATATCTATATCTATATCTATATCTATATCTATATCTATATCTATATCTATATCTATATCTATATCTATATCTATCTATATCTATATCTATATCTATATCTATATCTATATCTATCTATCTATATCTATCTATCTATATCTATATCTATATCTATCTCTATATCTATATCTATCTATCTATCTATCTATCTATCTATCTATCTATCTATCTATCTATCTATCTATCTATCTATCTATCTATCTATCTATCTATCTATCTATCTATCTATCTATATATATGTTCTATTTGTCTATATTTTGGGTATATATGTTTTCTTTTTTCTTTTACTTATTGTTTGTGTGCTATTTAGTCTTTTTATGTATATTCTATTTTTATATTTTGGGTATATATGTTTTCTTTTTTCTTTTACTTATTTGTTTGTGTGCTTATTTAGTCTTTTTTATGTATATTTTTATATATTTGGGTATATATGTTTTCTTTTTTCTTTTACTTGTTTGTTTGCTTATTTAGTTTTTTTTATTTATTCAATTTTTCTATATTTTGGGTATATATATTTTGTTTTTTTTTCTTTGACCTATTTATTTATTTGCTTATTTAGTTTGGTCTTTATTTGATCTCATATATTTTTTATCTATTCCTTTTTCTATATTTTAGGTATATATGTTTTTTTTTTTTTTTTCTTCT
>NW_020871867.1:98802-101302 GCF_003789085.1 Penaeus vannamei
AATAAACACACACATGCCACTCGGATTCCTACTTTTTTATTCCTCTTTCTCTCTTTTTCTTTCTTCTCTAAGCCATTGTTTTTATTTCTGTCGTGATGATACTTGAAGAAAAAAGTTTTTGAGCTGAAGATCTAACTTGCGGGAGAGAACGCGTAAGTAGGTAGTCTTTCTGTGAATTATTGTATTTGGAAGCAGTTGTTGTCATGACTACCTGTATATTGTATATATATATATATATATATATATATATATATATATATATATATATATATATATATATATATATATATATATATATATATATATGTTAATTATTTATTTATTTATTTTACTTACATACTACATTACTACTTACTACTTACTTATCTATATCTAATTATTGTTTCTTTTTGTTGTTCTTTATTTATTACTTATTTATTTTTTATTTACTTATCTATCTAATATTTATTTTTATTGTTTGTTTGTTTATTTGTTTATTTATTTATTTATCTACTTATTTTATGTATTTACCTATTTATTTATTACGCTTCTCTCCCCTCTATTTTTTGATGATCTTTATTTTGCGCCACTTTGCTGTATATAATAAGCTTTAATTAGAAGTAATTTCACTCTTTTTTCCTTCATCTCTATTCAGTATATTATTCTACATGCTATCCTTATCATGAATTTCGCTACAATATTAAATATTAAGCCTTGAAACAATTGATTTTGAAAATCGCTGGATATTCCATGGTATTTATTATTTATTCACTTAAATTTCTTGAATACTATTTTCAGGAAATATTGAATATATCTTGGACAGGATTACCATGATTATCATAATTCTGTAAAAGAAATCATATTCAAGCAAATAAAAACAACAACAATAACAAAACACGACTCTTGTTACAAAAAGAAGAAGAAAAAAAACGATGGTAAAGAGACAAGAAGCTTCTGTTTTTTATTATTATTTATTTATTTATTGTTTTCTTAATCCGGAACTTAAATATATTTCTGTTTTGTTCAGTAACAGTACAAAATCCTTCGGTGTTCGAAGCAAGCACAGATAATGGAGATAATACAATACAAATGTAGTTAAATGTTTCATTAGGCTTCTATTAACACAATGTTGTTGGGTTGATGCAGGAAGAACCTAGGCCTATGATACGATAGCAAAAAAGACATTACCAATTATAGAAAATAAAGCAGAAAACAGAACATACAAAGCAATACGGCCGTCAATGCAGTACCTTTCCTTGCAATTTTGTGCTTAAAGCTATCGATCCTTTAGTCTACTGATGCCATGATAATCTGTTTTATATAAGTTTTATATTAGTCCAAACTTTACGAATATCTGACGATATTTATTTATTCACTTATTTATTTATTTATTTTGTTTATTTATTTATTTATTACACTTTTTTCCCTCTATTTTTTTTGAGAGAGAGAGGGAGAGAGAGAGAGAGAGAGAGAGAGAGAGAGAGAGAGAGAGAGAGAGAGAGAGAGAGAGAGAGAGAGAGAGAGAGAGAGATGAGAGAGAGAGAGAGAGAGAGAGAGAGAGAGAGAGAGAGAGAGAGAGAGAAGAGAGAAAGAGAGAGGGAGGAGAGAGGGAAAGAGAAAGGGAGTTATATATTGTATGTGTGTGGGGGTACTCTCCAGTCATCTTATGTACAGTATTATGCCCACTGAAAAAAAATATGTTATAAAACAGATATCCTGTCTACAATGAATAACTATCCTCTTAGATCTTACAAAAGGATTTATTGGTTCATAACAAGAGGCTAATGTTGTATTTCACGGTATCACATAATGTAACAAACGTGCAGTTCTTATTAAATTCTTATTAATAAGATCACGTTATCAAGACATTAAAATATATCTGGTCAGCATGAAATGTAATCTATTTGAAGCAAAATCTCTCGACATACAACGATTGGAATGAGTTGTAATAAGAGGTGATTTTACTCTCTTTTTCCTTCATCTCTATTCAGTATATTATTCTACATGTTATTCTTATCACGAATTTCACTACAATATTATCTTTTAAGCCCTAAAGCAATTAATTTGGAAAATTACTGTATATTCCAAGGTATTTAGTCACTTAAAGTTCTTGAATGCTGTTTTCATAGGATCTATGCCCTGATATTTCTTAATTCAGTAGTTATATATTTAGTGAAATTGTTAAAAAGGACGGATAGACGGCATAAAATAAATTAAGTTCTGACGCATGTGTGGCAGGGACAAAAAACGTGACTGACTGCTTCTCTTTCTTTTCTCTTATTCTTCTTCCTCTTCCTCTTCTTTTTCCATTCTCCCCCCCCCCCCTCTCTCTCTCTCCTCTTACTCTGTTGCTCTCTGTTTCTTCTCTCTTCTCTCTCTCTCTCTCTCTTCTCTCTCTTCTCCTCTCTCTCTCTCTCTCTCTCTCTCTCTCTCTCCTCCTCTCTCTCTCCTCTCTTTCTCTCTCTTTCTCTCCTCTCCTCTCTCTTAGCTCTCTCTCTCTCCTCTCCTCTGTCTCCTCCCG
>NW_020871867.1:106302-108802 GCF_003789085.1 Penaeus vannamei
ATTTTATATAGTTTTTTTTTTTCTTTTTCTAATCTTTATCTCTCATGTATTTATTATTGGCCAAAAATATATATAATTTAGGATAACATTGTTCTTACATATAGATAGAAAATCTGTCATATTTTAATGTTCGACATAATATTCCTTCAATAACAATATAGATCGATTCGGAATCTATCAGAATTCAGAATTCTAATCTCAATGGAATGAAATAAGCCTCTTTTGTTGATAAATTCTACTTCAACTTGACCCAAACAGAGAGAGAAAAAAGATACTTATTCGGATAAAGTCAGATCCTTTTTTATCTTATCCGGTTAAAATTGGAATAGAGTTGAAATCTCATCTTTACGGGATCGGATGTCCTGATATACATAAATATGAATATGTAAATGCAGGAGTTGATCCGCATCGACGTAAAATCCCTGTCGCCTCGTGGAAGTGAGTTGACATGACTGTGTGATGATAAGTGAGTTGACATGACTGTGTGATGATTCTCTTCCCTCACTGGTTCAAGTAAAAAAAAAAAAAAAAAAAAAAAAAAAAAAAAAAAAATTGAAAACCAAAAAAATAAATAAATTAGAGGATGCGAGGCAGAATAACGTGAGTTTGAAACCGCGAACGCTCAGCAAATTCCGATCAGCGTTTGATTTACGACCTTGTCTGTTCATCCTAGGAAAAATTATTTCGGTGAAGCAATTTTTGTTTGAACATTGCTGTACGGATCGCGTTTTCCAAAAGTAACAAGAATATATAATCTGTCTATTTTCCATGGAAAAAATGAGGTTAATTTGAAAATGAGAAATGACGTGCGAATACGTGTATTATATCATTTTCGCAAATACTGTTAGATGATTTCAAGGAAGCCATTCATCTGCCGCGAGTAAGTGAAATGTGGGTAGATATGTCCGTAGACTTTAATCCACGCAGGATGTAACTGGAATATCAAGTCTTTTTTATTCATTATGCGCAATCGTACTTGGAAAAAGGTGACTGCCATCAAGTCCAGAAATCAGCATTCATTAGTAAAATAAGGATTGGTACGCCGATAATCAGCGTGGATCCCCTGATTCCACTTCATTCCAAGCTGTAAAAAAAAATGGATTAAATACTGCAACTTGCTAATTTACGGCCGCAAAAACACCACGGGAATGAAGTGCAGTGAATCAGAGATCTTTCTTTTTTTTTGTCTTTCTTTTAAAGTCTTTCGTTTTAATCTCTCTCTTCCCTCTCCTCGTCTCTTTCCTTATATTTATCCACCCTCTTCGCTTTCCTCTTTCCCCTCATCTTCCTTTTCGTCTGTCTCAGTTTTGCTTCACAGTCTGTCCAGATTCATTCTTCTAAGGAAAAAATAATGTATCTTAATGTTTTATAAACAATTCTTCTCTATGTTCTTTTCTTCTTAATTATCTTAATTATCTATCTATTTATTTATTATTTATTTAAATTATCTTAATGTTTTATAGAGTTGTTCTTTAATGTTCTTTTCTTCTCTTTTTACGCGGGACAAATAGAGTTCTTTGGAAGCTGGATTACATAATGTTACACTCAGGAACACTGATGCAAAGATAACATAAGATGTTATGTTGTCATTTCTCGGATGGATCAGGAAAATGTGTCTTTTTTTTTACATATATAAACAAAATGGATTTATATCTGATATTCACAAGTCCGAATACGAAGCCACATAACAGTCCACTCTAAACATCAAATATGTTGCATAACAATTTCGAAATTCGAAAAGAAGTGTCTGTTTCTCCCACTACAAACGAATTTAAGCCTGTTTGACAGAGTGAGGCCATAAAAACACTGAGAATGATATCAGGGTTTTCTTTATTTGCAAAGTTTTCCAATACTCGCGAGACTAACTTTTTCTTCATTTCAACTGAGATAGCCATAGATATTAGTTTCATTTTTTAAGACTTCTTTACAAGAACTACATTCAGTAATACGAGCGAGTATATTTATGGCTATATATAACAGACTAATTATATATATATATATATATATATATATATATATATATATATATATATATATATATATATATATATATATATATATATATATATATATATATATATATATATATATATATATATATATATATATATATATATATATATATATATATATATATATATATATATATATATATATATATATATATATATATATATATATATATATATATATATATATATATATATATATATATATATATATAATATATATATATATATATATATATATATATATATATATATATATATATATATATATATATATATATATATATATATATATATTATATATATATATATATATAATGTAAAGAATCCTTCGTTGTCATAAATAGAAAAGGATTTATTTTTTGTTAATCTTCGTAATAATGAAATTATCGACTAAATCAAATAAATAATTCAGTATCTCGCAATATCTGATAACTCACAGACTAAAGGGGATGACGTCATTAGCTCCGCCCCCAGCTTTCCTTATATGG
>NW_020871867.1:122228-147870 GCF_003789085.1 Penaeus vannamei
AGAGAGAGAGAGAGGAGGAAGGGAGAGATAGAGAAGGAGGGGGAGAGAGGAGGAAAGAGAAGAGAGAGGGAGGAAGGGAGAGATAGAAAAGGAGGGGGAGAGAGGGGAAGAAAGAGAGAGAGGAGAGGAGAGAAGGGGAGAGATAGAAAGGAGGAGGAGGAGAGGAGAAAGAGAGAGAGAGAGAAGAGAGGAGGAAGGGAGAGAGAAGGAGGGGGAGAGAGGGGAAAGAAAGAGGAGAGAGAAGAGGAGGAAAGGAAGGGAGAGATAGAGAAAGGAAGGGGAAAGAGAGGAGAGGAGAAAGAGAGAGAGAGAGGAGGAAGGGAGAGATAGAGAAGGAGGGGGAGAGAGGGGAAAGAAAGAGAGAGAGAGGAGGAAGGGAGAGATAGAGAAGGAGGAGAGAGAGGGGGAAGAAGAGAGAGAGACCAAGGAGTAGGAAGGGGAAGATAGAGAAGGAGGGGGAGAGAGGGGAAAATGGGAGAGAAAGGGGATGGGGGGAAATTGACGATGACCATCAATCGAAGATTAACACACATCAAAGACCACTGTTTCTTCATACTTTTAACCGTCCACATAATAAAGGAAATGACTTAGGGCCAAATTTATCATTAAGCTTTTGATTCATAGATTATTGCGAAAACTATAGAAAAAGGTATGAATGCAAGTAAACAATGTCATAGCACAAGAGATATCTTTGACGTATTCATCAGAAATACATGTTTTTTTCTGAAGATTCAATAAAACCCGCGTCAGGTTGGATTCTCATTCATACGTTTTTCTACATTCCATCCCTTGTCGGAATCGGCATCTCCCGTTCCGAATAGGTGTCGGCAGGTTAATTAATCCGTCACTCGAGTGTTCATTACTTTTGAACTCCCTCGGGACCAGATGTGTCGACGCCCGCGCGCTGGAAACACATATAACTAATTGCTCCTCCACTGAATTAGACTCGAGTTCAACAATGGAGAGAGGGGAGGGTCTGGTTCTGTGCCACGGACATAACTTGGAGATACAGGAGTTAGAAGCCAAACTCCGAGAACTGGAAAAAAAAAACTTTATTCAAAATCTTGACGCCACGCGAGGAATATCTCCTACTCGCAATGGTAGAGAAGCGTCTCAGTCGATTTCCTAACATCCTACCTGTCAGCTTAGTGGACTTTCAGGAAGATAGGATTCCCTGAAATCAATGTAAATGGATAAACTTGGAGTGTTATCCATTGG
The DNA here is from genome assembly GCF_003789085.1 of Penaeus vannamei. Taxonomy (NCBI): domain Eukaryota; kingdom Metazoa; phylum Arthropoda; class Malacostraca; order Decapoda; family Penaeidae; genus Penaeus; species Penaeus vannamei. The sequence goes on from NW_020871867.1 coordinate 123,447, forward strand.
ACATTGCTATAACTTTACATCACATGTTAGGGATGGCGTGTTAATCCTATGCCAGCCCTGTAAAAAATAAATACAAGTAGATATAGTTTTAGGAATAAGTAGATTAATTAATTAGGACGACCATGAAACATCTACGTTAAATTAGCACCTAAAGGAAGATATTAAGCACCGATTCAGACGCCGTTATCCTGCTCCTCTAACATAGAGCTCGGACACACCCTAAGAAACAACCGCCACAGAAGAATAAAGAGAAAAACAAAAAAAGAAAAGAAAAAGATCATCCAATAATGTAAGTAAATATTCTAGATCATATCCTTCGTTCCAGTTTGTGGATTATATACACCAGCGATCTCCTACGAAGATGACTATCCTAATCTGCATAGTATTACCCTCCTGATTTGCACACGAAACTACACTTTCGACCGAGTGGAATAAAACAACTTCAACATAGGTAGATGAATATCCTCAGGGGCAGTGGGTGGGGGTGGGGTGGGGGTGGGGTTTGGGTGGGGGGGGAGAAAACAGATTCGTGTCATAAAGACCATGATCCCTTAATGCCGAACTGGATTGTCGAATCTTGTTCTGATATCAAGCTGATTCCAGGATGTCCAACTTAAGACAGAGAAAAACAAAACAAAACAGAAAAGAACAAGAAGGAAACAGAGAAGAAGAATGTGAAGTAAATGAAGAAGAAGGTGAAGAAAAGAAAAGTAAAGTAGGGGGGAGGAAATGAAGAAGAAGATGAAGGAAGGTGGAGAAGATGAAAATGGAAAAGACAAAGAAAGAAAAAAAAGTGAAGAAAAAAAAGAAGAAAATAAAAGAAGAAGAAAAACAAAGTGAGAGCAGAGAGAAGAGAGAGAGAGAGAGAGAGAGAGAGAGAGAGAGAGAGAGAGAGAGAGAGAGGGGAGAGAGAGAGAGAGAGAGAGAGAGAGAGAGAGAGAGAGAGAAGAGGGGGGGAGAGGGAGAGAGGAGAGAAGAGAGAGAAAGAGAAGAGAGAAGAGAGAGAGAGAGAGAGAGGAAGAGAGAGAGAGAGAGAGAGAGAGAGAGAAGAGAGAGAGAGAGAGAGAGAGAGAGAGAGAGAGAAAGAGAGAAGCAGTGCGCGTGGGAGTTCTTTTCGACAGCGAGAAAGCTCTTAGTTCGACCTCCCAACTTTAACCCTTCCTCGAAGAACTCTCTATCACAGCGTATCATATACTCTGGAAGGGAAGGAGATTGAAAAGAGAGAGAGAGAGAGAGAGAGAGAGAGAGAGAGAGAGAGAGAGGAGAGAGAGAGAGAGAGAGAGAGAGAGAGAGAGAGAGAGAGAGAGAGAGAGAGAGAAAGAGGAGAGAATATATATGTACATATATGCAGACAACACGAGCACACAAACACAAAGTGAGAGAGAGAGAGATAGATAGAGATAGAGAGAGAGAGAGAGAGAGAGAGAGAGAGAGAGAGAGAGAGAGAGAGAGAGAGAGAGAGAGAGAGAGAGAGAGAGAGAGAGAGAGAGAGAGAGAGAGATACATAGACAAATATACAAATAAATAGATAGATACACAGACAGACAAATAGATATATAGATACACAGGCAGACAAATAGATATATAGATACACAGGCAAACAAATAGATAAATAGATATAGAGAGACCCTTTGATACGAAAGAAAAAAAAAAAAAGAAAATTAGAAAACAAAGAAGACAAACAAACAAACTAACTAATCTCTCGTTTACAGCAGTCCACTATTAGTAAACGATAAAACCTTTTAAGGGATTTTAGCGTATGATCGGAAGGGGAGAGTGAGAAGATATACAGGGGGAGAGAGCGAGAGAGAGAGAGAGAGAGAAGAGAGAGAGAGAGAGAGAGAGAGAGAGAGAGAGAGAGAGAGAGAGAGAGAGAGAGAGAGAGAGAGAGAGAGAGAGAGAGAGAGAGAGAGAGAAGAGAAGAGAGAGAGAGAAAGAGGAAAGAGAGGGAGAGAGAGAAAGAAAGAGAGAGAGAAAGAGGAAAAGAGAGGGAGAGAGAGAGAGAGAGAGAGAGAGAGAGAGAGAGAGAGAGAGAGAGAGAGAGAGAGAGAGAGAGAGAGAGAGAGAGAGAGAGAGAGAGAGAGAGAGAGAGAGAAGAGAGAGCAGAGAGAGAGAGAGAGAGAGAGAGAGAGAAGAGAGAGAGAGAGAGAGTAGAGAGAGAGAGAGAGAGAGAGAGAGAGAGAGAGAGAGAGAGAGAGAGAGAGAGAGAGAGAGAGAGAGAGAGAGAGGAGAGAGAGAGAGAGAGAGAGAGAGAGAGAGAGAGAGAGAGAGAGAGAGAGAGAGAGAGAGAGAGAGAGAAAGAGAGAGAGAACACGGGGGTGAGGGGTAAAGAGGGTAGATAGGATAGAACAGTGTTGTCCAAACTGGGGTCCGCATACCCCCGGGGTGAGCAACATAGATCACAGGGGTACGTGAACATACAAAGAACACACACGCCTCATATTTTACATAAATTTGTGTGTTTTTAAAGCATTTTGTTATTAAATAATATTTTTATTCATGTATTAAATTCGAATTTATTGACCAACACTCCTGCAATGCAGTCTTTTCATAATTAGTATATCATTTGCATTATCCTAATCAAAACAGTTTGTTTAGCCATGGTACAACGGGGGGGGGGGGGGGGGGGGAGTACGTAACAGTAAGAAGGCAATAAAGGGTACAATAGGCGAAAATGAAACACTGGGATAGAGAATAGATATATAGGTAAAATATGAGCAGTCTTATGTAAATTATGTAATATCGCTTAGGATTTGCTTATCCTTTTGTTTACTTACCTATCTGTCTATCCATTTATTTATTTACATTTTTATTCATCCTTTCATTCATTCATTCGCATACGTATTTGTTCGTTCACCTAATCATCATTTATTTACACACCTATTTATTTATTCATCCCCACATTTATCCTTTTTTTTACGAGCATCTGGTGGTTGGTTCCCTCGAATCCCGAGGGTATCTAGAGAACCTTATATACTCTACAATTTATCGGCCTCTTTGTAAACATCGCGCGAGGTACGACCCAATGAACATTCCTTATACGGACATGCATATAGGAAGAAATAAATTCATATCTATCAGTCTAAACATGCATATCAACCGGGTAGATAGATAGGTAAATGTATATTCATCAGATAGATTAAGAGATATGCCTTTATTTATATGTATATGCATGTCCGTATATATGAATGTTCATTGGGTCGGGTCTCGCATAATTTGAACAAACCGGCCGTATATATACAACCGAAATCTTTGTTTTCCTTGTCGATTTTCTCATGAGCTGGAATTGTTGGAACTGCGCTGGGAATAAGCATGAGACATCGAGGTGCATATGCCTACATTATCGACGGAGCAGATGATGCAGTCTGTCTCCCTTGCCATCTGTCTGTTTTCTCTCTCGTTGTTACTTCACTCAATATCTGTATCTATCTATCTTTCTCTCTCTTTTTATGTATCTTTATTTTTTCTGTTACTTCTCTTTCTCTCTTTCTTTCTTTTGCTTTTTTATTTCTGTTACTTCTCTCTCTCTCTCTCTTATCCATCACCCCTCTCCTTTATTCTATCTATCTATTCATCTCATTTTTTTCTTTGTTACTTCTCTTTCTCTCTCTTAACCCTCGATTAATCTCTCTTTCCCGATCTTTTCCCTCTTCTATCCCCTTCCCTCTCTCCCTCTCCCTCCCGTTTTCCCTCTCTCTCTGTCCTCCCCTCCCTCTCCCCTTCCTCCCCTTCCCTCATCCCTCCCTTCCCTCTCTCCCCATCCCCCTTCCCTCTCTCCCTCCTCCCATTCCCTCTCTCCCTCTCCCTCCCCCTTCCCCATCTCCCTCTCTCCCTCCCCTTCCCTCTCCGTCTCATCTCATCCTCATCCAAGTCCACATTCTTAATCTCCCAATCACGTTGCAGAAATCGATACATCTAAGCATCTCGGATTGCACAGGGAGAGATACGTGAAGAAGAAGATTCCCGTATTTTCCGGAATAGGGACAATTTCGAGACCACGATCTCGGGCATTTTGATAACGCTGTGTATATAGGGTATGGATTTCTTATACCGCAAGATGCTAGTTATTGTATAAAAAGAGAAAAAAAAGGAAAGAAAGAGAGAACGCTCACTCATCGTAACTAAATTGTTCTGGTTAGCGATACTAGATCTTATATAACATGCAATCCAATTTGCAAGAACACGGTGTTATATCAATATCATATAAATACCGCATTTCGTGCAAATAATCTAACTCCATATTCGTAAACTTCAGCAATTGAAAAAACAAGAATCAGTGCAAACAAACGATTATTTTCTCCCCAGTATATTCACACGCTTTGATATTGAAATGCCTCCAAGATGGCGCTCCAGCTTAAAAATTCTATCTCATCGTCCAGGTCGAACGTTAGAATGAGAATATAAAATCTCGTATGAATTATTCCACCGGAAAGTGTTCAGGGTTCATGAGTAAAAGGATGGTTCACTGAATTCCATCCGAACTAGTCTGGAAAAGTGGAAATATTCGGTTGTTCTTTAATGATTGATCTAGATAACAGATATTATTCAGTATCTGCTGTTTTCAAGAGCGTCGAAATCCGAAATTATTATTCATGCTTTGCCAAGGATTTGTCAGCGATTATTGAAGTTTGGTTAAATATCTATCTATGCGTTTATTTTGTTCTCTGTCAGCAGATATGCCTATTTCTTATATACACGCGCAACCCACACACGCGCACACACACACATCTTTCTATCTATCTAATTTAAACATACATACCCGTGCACAGCACACCTGTCCAACCACTCTCTCTCTCTCTCTCTCTCTCTCTCTCTCTCTCTCTCTCTCTCTCTCTCTCTCTCTCTCTCTCTCTCTCTCTCTCTCTCTCTCTCTCTCTCTCTCTCTCTTCTCTCTCTCTCTCTCTCTCTCTCTCTCTCTCGACACACCCCCCCATCCCCACACACATGCTTACATCCTGGAGGTTTTCCGGCCGCACTTCACGATTCATTGCTACAACCATAAGTAATATTACGGTAAAACGAATGGAATAACATACACTACACAGTATATCGTATGACTCCTCGACACATTTTCGCTCACTCTGGTCATCGTCATCAAAAAAACATTTTGATTTTGAGATTTTGATAAAGATAGATATTTCGTACCGACTATGTTCTCATGGTATTATAGTATTACAATATTATAATAAATATTACAACATAAAAAGAAAGTTTAGAAATACTATTTGCTAATATGCAAAAATGAATAAGTGCAGCAAGAATAGGTAGTGTTTTCTAGTAATTGGTACAGTCATCCCCAAAATATCTAATTTTCTATGGTCCAAAATTTTACTGATGGGTAACTGATGTATATATTCTAATAAGCAAGTAGCAGACAATACAACAGTAATCGATAACATAGAATAAAAAAAAACTTGATTTAGGAAAAGCTATGGGGGTAAGAAATATTCATATATTAATAATTACATCAAGTGTAATAAATGTCGAATGAAAAAAACGTAAAACAACAAAACGGATACAAAGGGAATACATCATATTTGCAATTCTATAAAAGAAAAGATATATCTGTGAATTCAATACTATCTGACCTGCGGCGATTTTCACAGATGAGTGGATCCCTTCACTCCATTCAAATGCTCTCTGGTAGCTTTCCGTTGGACTCTTGTTTGCTTAATCTAACGCTGTCTGTCTACCTTTCTCTTTGTCTGTCTGTCTGTCTCTCTCGCTTTCTCCTTTCCTCTCTGCCTCTATCACTGTCTCTCTTCTCCATTGTTTGTATCTCTCTCTCTCTCTCTCTCTCACACACACACACACACACACACACACACACACACACACACACACACACACACACACACACACACACACACACATATATATATATATATAATATATATATATATATATATATATATATATATATATATATATATATATGTGTGTGTTGTGTGTGTGTGTGTGTGTGTGTGTTGTGTGTGTATGTGTGTGTGTGTGTGTATGTTTATGTATAAATATATATATGTATATATATAAATATATATATCATACTATCATACTATCTATATGTGTATGTATGTATGCACACACACATCCGCACGCACGCACGCACGCACACACACACACATACACACACACACACACGCACGCACACGCACACGTTCGCCTTTGCCAAGCTCTATTTCCCATCCAATGCTCCGAGAAATCACTTGAATAGCTTTCAATATTTGCATGAACTATGGGGTCCCTGGCTCCGTTATAGAAGCCTTGGGGAGGGAATAAAGCCTCTCTTGATAAAAGGGACATTTGAGAGGAGCTTAAAGGTAATAAAGTTTCTCCATTGCGCTTAATCATTTATTCGGAATTAATGTAACGTCTAAGAACTGCCACATAGTAATTCATCTTGAAATACAGAATGATAAGAATGAGTCACTTTAATAAGTCACATGAATCATTTTCATCACTTTATTGCTTAGATCCACTTAAATCCACTTCATAAGAATTACCACGTGACCAGTGGTATGTAAATCACCAACTTCCACTATTTTTTTTTTTTTTCATTTTTCATCAGTTTCATTGAAAAGGCATCATTTAAAATTCTCTCTTGCCCGAGAAGTACCAGAGAGATCAAATTCAAGAAGATTCATTACTCGAGATCGCCTCTCGCTGCGAAATATTCGAGATAGAATACTTCTCGGCTGATAACAGAGGAGATGAATCAGTCTTTTAAATGGAAATTTACGATGTACCTGAAGCATGAATCCTTTTTGAAGATTACAAGCCAGATTTTACTTGGGGTAGTTGTTATCGTTAGTGAATATCCTCGAAAAGTTGTGGGAGTAATATATATGTGTATGATGTAAAATTAATCGCTATATTATGGTGATGAAAATGGTAATGATGATGATAACAACAATACCAGTAATGAAAATGGTAACAATAATGATAATAACAATAATTATGATAATAATGGTAATGATACTACTAATGATAGTAATAATGATAATAATGATAATAACAACAATAATAATAATAGTGGTAATGATAATAATATTAATAACGATAATGAAAATAAAAATGGTAATGATAATAATGATAATAATGATAACAAAAAAAACTATTACTATAGCCGATAATAATTGTAATAATCATAGTTCCGATTACATTGACAAAAATAATGATAATGATAAAAATAACAATAATGATACAAATTTGTATTATTGTCATTATCAATATCAATATCATTATCATCATTATGATAATGATAGTGATAATAAGGATGATATAAGTATTATCATCATTATTAGTATTATTATTGATATCATTATTATTATCATTAGCAGTAGTAGCAGTAATATTCACTTTTATAATCATTATTATTGTCATCATCATTATCTTTATTATTATTATTATTATCATTATTACTATTCAATTACCATTATAATCATTTTCATTATCATTATCATTATCATCATTACCATTATTATCAATACTATTATTACTATTAAATTATCACAACTATCATTATGAATATAATACATTTAAAATTATCATTGATATTATTTCTATTATCATCATTATTATTATCCTTGTTGTCATCATTATAGTAATAATAATAAATACCGTTATTATTATTGTTGCTACTATCAATTTATCATAATTATCATTATCATTATAATTATCATTACCATTACTATTATCATCATAATCATCATAACTACTACTGTTTTATCGTTTCTGTTATCATAATTATCATCCTTATTATTCATATCTATTTGTTATTTGTATTATGATTATCTTTAGTATTACTATTTCTAACAATAATAATATTAATAATAATAAAAACGATGATGATGACGATGCTAATTATAAAAAAAGAAAAAAGTGATAGTGATAGTAACAATAATAATGATAGCAATAATAATAACTTTAACAATAAAATCAATAACAACAATAATGATAATAATGATAACAATAATAATAACAGTGAATGATAATGATAATAAGGATAATGATGATAATAATGAAAAAATAAAAAAAATAATAACAATAACAATAATAATGATAATAATAATAATAATAATAATAATAACAACAATAATAATAACAATAATAATAATGATATCAATAATAAGTAACAATACTAATGATGATGATAATAATAATTACAACAAAATCAGTGATAATAATGATACTACTACTAATAAAAAATATTATCCTTATTGTTCATATCATTATTTCTTTTTTATTATTATTATCATTACTATTACCATTGTCATTTTTACCTTCATTATCATCATTATTATCATTACCATTTTCATTTTTATTACTATTTTTATTGTTGTTTATAATAATGATAATAATAATAATAATAATAATAATAATAATAATAATAATAATAATAATAATAATAATAATAATAATAATAGTAATAATAATAACAAAAATGAAGCAAAAACAACAGCAATATAAACAACAGTAATATGATAAAATGACGATAATGATAATAATCATAATGATGAAAATAATGATAAAAGTATATGAATAATAGCAACAATAATATAATAATGATAATATGATAAATAATAACAATAATAATGATATAATTATTTATAATGATGGTAATAAAAGACAGATTAACTTTAAAAAGGAAATAAAAGTCTCTTCTTTCAAAATTAATCATGTAATCATTCACGAATTCCAGCAATAAAGTGACTATACAATGTCATCATAACCGCTCGAATTATGCAATGGAAACAATATGAAAAAATAATCTCGGTATAAGATTATTCTGCATTTTTCCCCCAAAGTTTCTAACAAGAGATGAATAATCATGCTGAAAAGACATTCACGAATTATACCTAGAGATACAGATCCTTAACTGAATGAATGAAAATCAAAAAACATATTCTGGTTACACTGTTATGTGATAGAACATGCTTTCAGTTTTCGCTAAATATCATAGTTGTCTAACTGCACATTAGCAATAAAAAAAAAAGATACAACATAATGTTATTGACTTTATAACTCGGGGGTCGTTGTGTTTAGATGGATGCAAGTTGAAAAAAATGGTAGGTTAAATCCTATACCTTGATGCAACAAGTTTCTACATTCAGTGTTTAACATATGGCAACAGCGATTTTTAATTCCATCGCATATACTTCACTTCACTCGTCCTGCTATAAATGATCTGGAAAAAACTCCAGTAATAACCTCAAAACCAGCTAATGTGAACGAATGTAGACAAAAATGTATGAATACGAATACTTTCACCAAGCAAGAGCTATATTTGGCCGGTTTTGACTTCGTACTCCGCAAAAATACATTTTTTTTTCAACCTAGACCGGCGTCTCCTTTATAAAATTCCTCAGGACTAAATCATATTAACTTATATATACACACCTCGGGAATGCCTTGCTCTCCCCTAGCAATACTCTCTCGTCTGGGTCATGGACTTACAAGCAAATCAAAATTACCTGTTGTGAGGTGCCATCCGCAAAACACAAGCAAGATCAATACCTTGCAATAACACTTCTTGCACAGGTGAGAAATCCAGACGCGTTTAGCATTTCTTTGCTTATGCATCGGAGCAATTCCAAAATAGATTTCGAAGGCATTAAACCAAACGCATCGGAAATCCCATTCCATCTTACATATTAAAACAAAAACAAACCCGTAAATCGCTAAATTACGAGACTCATCTGGAACCTGAAGGAAGAAAGGAGGCCAAACACCGTCTAAATAAAAAGGTTTTAAACTTTATCTCCCCCCGTTTTATTTCTCCTCATTTCGGAGTCAAGAGGAAAACGAGAACTTGTAACAGTAATCCTGTAAGGGAAGTCAAACAGAAGCTTGTTTTACGGCGGGTTGTCAAGATCCACTCGGCGCTACAGAGAGGAAGTAACTGGAATCGACGATTTCAGGGTCAGGTTTCACAATGCAAGGTCGAGAGAGGTCACGGGGAAAAGGAGAGGGAGGAGGGAAGGAAGGAGAAGGAGGTTGTGAAGGGGGAGGGAGGAAGGAGGAAAGGGAGGTTGTGAGGGAGGGGAGGGGTATTATTAGTTAAGAACATTTGCCTGCACATTAGCAATATTTATAAAGCAAAAAAGATACAACATAGTGTTACTGACTTTATAACTCTCCCTAATATGCACGGGGTCGTTGTGTTTAGATGGATGCAAGTTCAATCCTAAACCTTAATTCAAACAAGTTTCTACATTCAGTGTAGAAAATGTAGAAAATTCAAATGCGTCGTATCAGCAGTGAGAAGCAGATGATCAAGTCATGGTAAAATGAAATCATGCACTACACACGCACTCTCCCAGCCTGAGATATACACTACACCAAGAGACAACGCTTGCTTCAGACTGCTTGAAGCCCAGGTGAACCTTTCCCAGTGATGATGCCGTTAATTTATCCTCCGAAGAAAGGTCAACCTGGGCTAACGAGGACAAGTTCCTTTACTTCATTAGGCAGTGCTGGGAGGTCACATAAGAAATTTGGTAACAGCGATATTTAATTCCATCGCATATACTTCACTTCACTCGTCCTACTATAAATGATCTGGAAAGATCCTAGAATGTGAAAAAATCCAATCTAATAAAGTCAATAAAAAGCCATGTGATTTTTTTTTAGGTCGAGAAGGATTATTATCTGACTGCTCGACGTTGTTCAAATGATTCTAGAGTTTTCTATATCTGATTATAGACTTTTCCTCTTTTGTCCTTAATTTAGATCTCTAAACTACATTTTTTTTTACTCTTCAATATCCTTTGTCCTATGATTGCAACTATATTTTTTTACCATTACTCCAAACAGCGAAAACCCACTGATGTAAATACAAATACGAAAAGGGCAAGGAGAGAAACAGAAAAGAGAAGAAAACGGAAAAAAGCGAAAAACGGAAACGATTAAAGAAAAAAACTCGAAAAAATACAGAGCGAGCGTTGTTTTAAGAGACAGTTAGTGTAAAGCGATATGTGATTCAAAAATAGAACATGGAGGAATTTACAAAATGTGCGGAAATTCCGTACGCATGCTGGGACCAACTCTATATCATTATAGTAAACTTCAAGATAACGAAGTTGAAGGTTCATCAAATATCAAATAATGCACGATAAGAATCTATCTCTTGAAGAAAAGCGATATTCTCTGAATCTCTTTTTGCATGGAACAAAAGAACAACGAAAACAGAGTCCTGGATCGTGTATGAAAATGGTTAAGTAAATTAGCACTAAGACATCATACACACGACGGATACCATGCACAGGCTCGTTGGGAGAACACAAAGACTGAGTAATGAAGTTTTCCAGGCCCTGATGATGTTTGGCGTAGCAGGATAAAAATACCAAAAACAAAAAGAAAAAAAAAAAAGAAAAGAAAGTGGGGCGGGGGGAGGAGGGGGAAGAAGGGAAAAAGAAATCCTAATTGCAAGAAGTGCAGAACTGGATCTCAAGTGAAGTCGTTTTTATAAGCTCGGTCTAGTGTTATGCTGAGGTATAATAAGCTCGTGCTACGTAGCATAGAGAAACACACAAAGATGGTCACGTTAAAATGCGCGGAAGCTGAGTGGTCCTGGCGCTTTTCCTCCTCTTTCTATTCTTCGTTTGACTTTTTTTTATGCGAAATAGAAAAATAATGTGAAAGTTTTCATGAAATCCGTTTGCTATCTTAGTTTGCTATACATCCTCCTACACGCTAAAAATATTTGTCCATCTACGTTTTGGTTAGCAAAGTCCATATAAATACTTGGATCTATTTTTTCTACATTCAACGTCGAAACTACATGCAATTAAATATTCTTTCAATGAATCTTGTATTTATTCAATCGGGGAATCTTCCAGGAAAAAGTATTAATAAGTCTAACATATCATTATGCTTCTTGGAAGCCCAGGTGAACCTTTCCCAGTGATGCGGTTAGTAAGCCATCCTCCGAAGAAAGGTTAACCTAGGCTGGAATAGAGTCCTTTTCAGGATATTTCAGCTACAGAAGACCCCTCGACGCTTCTTTGAAGCCCAGGTAAACCTTTCCCAGTGATGCGGTTAGTAAGCCATCTTCAGAAGAAAGGTTAATCCGGGCTAGTATGAATAATTTTTAGGACATTTTAGTTACAGGAATTAGAAGCCCAGGTGAACCTTTCCCAGTGATGATGCCGTTAATTCATCCTTCGAAGAAATGTCAACCTGGGCTAACGAGGACAAGTGCGTAGTATCAGCAGGAGATGAATTCATATCGTCAGATTTGGACGAGTGCTGGATCTAGTCATGGTAAAATGAAATCATGCACTACATACGCACTCTCCCAGCCTAAGATATACACTACTCCAAGAGAGGAAGCATAGAGTCTAACAGGAAAAGAGGGAATCATGAAATATTTAAGTGGATAAAACAAAAATAATGAGAACAATTCTGGACTCTTGTCGGTTGCTCAGGTTGGAGTAAATTATAATTGTTGTCATGCTACAAGTTGTTTACAGCATGGGAATGTCATTCAATGAGAAAATCTTGAAATAATTCCATCTACAGAAGTAAATAGATGTAAATGCAATGACGAAGATTGAGAAACCAGCTTTTGCAACAGAGTCTGCCACTCTTTATCTTTAAAAGGCTTTGAAGCTTTTCATTTCTGTCAGTTTGCGGAACGAGAACTGAACAGGAACCGTATTTCTTTTGTCATTTAAAAGGCTTTGAAGTTTTTAACCTTGAACCAATTTACGCCGAAGCCCTTTATTTTCTTTGCTGTATCGTTTTCTTTGAAAGGCTTCAACTTTTCCCCTGTTATTCCGCAATGAAAATTTGTGTAGTGTTCTTTCACGGTTAGAGTTGGCCACCAGGGGTTTTTTTTTTGACAAAAGGAATCAGCATATCGATGTTTATATCCTTTCTTCGTATCCTTTTTGGCGTTCTCTTTAATTGGCAATAGATCTTCATTCGTGTTGATTCAAATGGAATACTCAAAGAAGTGTAAGACTACTATACATATCGTGACACAGTACCTTGAGAATACAAAGATATCGGAGTTTAAAAATAAATTTTAAGGTATATACCATGTATGAAAATGCAAGGAGAGTGCATATTTCAATTATTATAATATTGCCACCTGTTTTCGATGAAGGCAGGACATGAAAGCTCTGACCTTCTCTTTCATGATAAGAATCCTTAACTGTCCGTATAGTGAAACCGTGTTGTTTCATTCCTCACTTTACAGGACAGTCAAGAACCCGAGCTCTCTTAGATTTCCACGTCCTGGACCACAAAATATTTGCTCGACAGTTTCGTACCAATTTGGCATTCCTAGATATGATGCCGCAGATACTTGCGATGTTATATAGAATTCCTGATGGTCATATAAACGTAAACACACGCGAGTCAATTTGTGTGTCTGTTGTTTTGAGCGTTCGCGAGTAGTTTTAGGAATGAAAGGATTGGATATGAATTTTCCATTGTGTTTTATATTGCTTTCATGCCTGGCTTGGTGCGGTAATCGCATGGCAAATAATTATGTGAACAATCGTATGATTTGAAAAAGAAATCTTTATGCTCACATATATAATATTTTACTTGACTTTGTGTGCCTTTACTTCATTAGGCAATGCTGGAAAGTCACATAAGAAATGCACTACATTTCGTAAAAATGTATTCTATTAGTCAGATTACCAAAGCTATTCCTATAAAAAAAATATTCCCTCTTTAGCAGGAACCGAAGACTCATTAAGAATGTTCAGAATGGCAACAGACTCTGGATGCTTGTCTGAAATAATTCCAGGTAATGATACGTTTGTTTTACTTATTTATGGCAACAGTTACGAGTTTTTAAAAACGGTGAAAAAAAACTCAACAACGAAGACACTACAAACGCATCTTGCTGAAGTTGACTGGAATATTTTATTTCATTTTTATAAGGACCGACAAGTGCAAAGAATTTAATGACCCAAAATATTTCAGTGAATCAAAAAGAATGTTCGAACGATTTGATAAGAAAGGAAAACAATAGGACAATAAAACAGATAAGGATAAATCGACAGCGATAGGAAAAGAAAAAGAAAATAATGAAAAAGTTTGAATGTACTGAATGAGACGAGAGAGTAAATCAAAAGGACAGATACGATTTGATAAAAGGAAGAGAAAGCGTAAGGACTGGTAGCGATAAAGCTTGACAGATTTGCGAGATAACTCCAAAGCCTGTGATAGATGGATTGTGACACGTAAAGCGATAAAGTGATAGACTGCAAGAGAAATGCATGAGGCGGTGGGCGTGATATATGCCTAAAGGCCGATATATACCATGCCGTGGGCCGTTTCCGTCACGATAAAACTTTATGTGAATGATGTGGACAGTTGCTCGATTTTTCCTTCTTTTTTTCATTGTTTACACGGATTGTTGCTCCAAAGTGATGGGTCTCTCGGCTGATGTTGACGAACGGCTCAACTTTGCAAATGCCAAAAGGAATTTGCTTGGTTAAACACTTTCGGATAGTTGACTTAATGTTTCGAAGTGTTCCTGTATTCAGTTTTCAGTGTGAGAAACATGGACATGCACACAGACACAAACATGTATGTATGTATATGATATTTATATATTTATGTATATGTATACACATATATATGTATATGTATACACATATTTATGTATATGTATACACATATATTTATGTATATGTATACACATATATTTATGTATATGTATACACATATTATATATATACACACATCTATCTGTCTATCTATATGTATGTATAGATATCCAGATTCCTATACTTGGTAACTGAATACGAAGAAATAGATTTAATGTATGGTGACGGTAAGCAGAATGTCAGATTATGCCATATATTTTGCTTGCCTCCAACCTCCTATTTCATGAAAAAGATTTTCCATTTCAGCTACAGGAGACCTCTCGACGCTTCTTTGAAGCCTAGGTGAACCTTTCCCAGTGATGCAGTTAGTGAGCCATCTTCAGAAGGAATGTTAATCCGGGCTAGTAGTTTTAGGACATTTCAATTACAGGAATTTGAAGCCCAGGTGAACCTTTCCCAGTGATGCCGTTAATTCATCCTTCGAAGAAATGTCAACCTGGGCTAACGAGGACAAGTGCGTAGTATCAGCAGTGACAAGGAGATGAAATCATATCGTCAGATTTGGACGAGTGCTGGATCTTGTCATGGTAAAATGAAATCATGCACTACACACGCACTCTCCCAGCCTGAGATATACACTACACCAAAAGACAACGCTTGCTTTAGATTGCTTGAAGTCCAGGTGATGCTGTGAGTTATCGTCCGAAGAAGGGTTCAGCTGGACTCAGTGTAATGTCAGTCTTCAAGCACTGCTCAAATTTATACAAGAATCGAAGGATCAGATCATCCCCAATTGTCCGTCCGGATTGACAATTGTCTACTCGCGTCCCCATTTCCCACATATGCTTACGTTAATGTGATTTCCTTCAAAGTATTATCAATTTTTATGCTTCATCAACTTCATATTCATTAGCTATGAATATTGCCATCAATATATTGTCAATATCTATTAATATGAATATCATATCAGATTCTGTATACGTCCGCTAATTATGTATTTATATCATATTTCTTATATTAAACAGAAGATCGATTTGCATTGCTATCAAAGCAGCTGGAGGTCACTGAGGAAGCATAGAGTCTCACAGGAAAAGAGGGAATCATGACGAAATACTTGTGGATAAAACAAAAATAATGAGAACAATTCTGGACTTTTGTCGGTTGCTCAGGTTGGAGTAAATTATAATTGTTGTCATGCTATAAGTTGTTTACAGCTTGGGAATGTCATTCAATGAGAAAATCTTGAAATAATTCCATCTACAGAAGTAAATAGATGTAAATGCCATGACGAAGATTGAGAAACCAGCTTTTGCAACAGAGGCTGCCACTCTTTATCTTTAAAAGGCTTTGAAGCTTTTCATTTCTGTCAGTTTGCGGAACGAGAACTGAACAGGAACCGTATTTCTTTTGTCCTTTAAAAGGCTTTGAAGTTTTTAACCTTGAACCAATTTACGCCGAAGCCCTTTATTTTCTTTGCTGTATGGTTTTCTTTGAAAGGCTTCAGCTTTTCCCCTGTTATTCCGCAATGAAAATTTGTGTAGTGTTCTTTCGCGGTTAGGGTTGGCCACCAGGGATTTTTTTTTTTGACAAAAGGAATCAGCATATCGATGTTTATATTCTTTCTTCGTATCCTTTTTGACGTTCTCTTTAATTGGCAATAGATCTTCATTCGTGTTGATTCAAATGGAATACTCAAAGAAGTGTAAGACTACTATACATATCGTGACACAGTACCTTGAGAATACAAAGATATCGGGATTTAAAAATAATTTTTAAGGTATATACCATGTATGAAAATGCAAGGAGAGTGCATATTTCAATTATTATAATATTGCCACCTGTTTTCGATGAAGGCAGGACATGAAAGCTCTGACCTTCTCTTTCATGATAAGAATCCTTAACTGTCCGTATAGTGAAACCGTGTTGTTTCATTCCTCACTTTACAGGACAGTCAAGAACCCGAGCTCTCTTAGATTTCCACGTCCTGGACCACAAAATATTTGCTCGACAGTTCCGTACCAATTTGGCATTCCTAGACATGATGCCGCAGATACTTGCGATGTTATATAGAATTCCTGATGGTCATATGAACGTAAACACACGCGAGTCAATTTGTGTGTCTGTTGGTTTGAGCGTTCGCGAGTAGTTTTAGGAATGAAAGGATTGGATATGAATTTTCCATTGTGTTTTATATTGCTTTCATGCCTGGTTTGGTGCGGTAATCGCATGGCAAGTAATTATGTGAACAATCGTATGATTTGAAAAAGAAATTTTTATGCTCGCATATATAATATTTTACTTGACTTTGTGTGCCTTTACTTCATTAGGCAATGCTGGAAAGTCACATAAGAAATGCACTACATTTCGTAAAAATGTATTCTATTAGTCAGATTACCAAAGCTATTCCTATAAAAAAATATTCCCTCTTTAGCAGGAACCGAAGACATTAAGAATGTTCAGATTGACAACAGACTCTGGATGCTTGTCTGAAATAATTCCAGGTAATGATACGTTTGTTTTACTTATTTATGGCAACAGTTACGAGTTTTTAAAAACGGTGATGAAAAAACAAACAAACTCAACACACGAAGACACTACAACGCATCTTGCTTGAAGTTGACTGGAATATATTTTATTTCATTTTTATAAGGACCGACAAGTGCAAAGAATTTAATGACCCAAAATATTTCAGTGAATCAAAAAGAATGTTCGAACGATTTGATAAGAGAGGAAAACAATAGGACAATAAAACAGATAAGGATAAATCGACAGCGATAGGAAAAGAAAAAGAAAATAATGACAATGTTCGAATGTACTGAATGAGACGAAATCAAAAGGACAGATACGATTTGATAAAAGGAAGAGAAAGCGTAAGGACTGGTAGCGATAGAGCTTGACAGATTTGCGAGATAACTCCAAAGCCTGTGATAGATGGATTGTGACACGTAAAGCGATAAAGTGATAGACTGCAAGAGAAATGCATGAGGCGGTGGGCGTGATATATGCCTAAAGGCCGATATATACCATGCCGTGGGCCGTTTCCGTCACGATAAAACTTTATGTGAATGATGTGGACAGTTGCTCGATTTTTTCCTTCTTTTTTCATTGTTTACACGGATTGTTACTCCAAAGTGATGGGTCTCTCGGCTGATGTTGACGAACGGCTCAACTTTGCAAATGCCAAAAGGAATTTGCTTGGTTAAACACTTTCGGATAGTTGACTTAATGTTTCGAAGTGTTCCTGAATTCGGGTTTCAGTGTGAGAAACATGGACATGCACACAGACACAAACATGTATGTATATATATTTATGTATATGTATACACATATATTTATGTATATACATACACATCTATCTGTTTATCTATCTATATGTATGTATAGATATCCAGATTCCTATACTTGGTAACTGAATAGGAAGAAATAGATTTAATGTATGGTGACGGTAAGCAGAATGTCAGATTATGCCATATATTTTGATTGCCTCCAACCTCCTATTTTATGAAAAAGATTTTCCATTTTCAGCTAAGGAACCTCTCGACGCTTCTTTAAAGCCCAGGTGAACCTTTCCCAGTGATGATGGCGTTAATTCATCTTCCGAAGAAAGGTAAACCTGGGCTAACGAGGACAAGTGCGTCGTATCAGCAGTGACAAGATGAAATCATATCGTCAGATTTGGACGAGTGCTGGATCTTGTCATGGTAAAATGAAATCATGCACTACACACGCACTCTCCCAGCCTGATATACACTACACCAAGAGACAACGCTTGCTTCAGATTGCTTGAAGTCCAAGTGAACCTTTCCCAGTGATGCTGTGAGTTATCGTCCGAAGAAGGGTTCAGCTGGGCTCAGTGTAATGTTAGTCTTCATGCACTGCTCAAATTTATACAAGAATCGAAGGATCAGATCATTCCCAATTGTCCGTCCGGATTGACAAGTGTCTACTCGCGTCCCGTTCCCACATATGCTTACGTTAATGTGATTTCCTTCAAAGTATTATCAATTTTTATGCTTCATCAACTTGATATTCATTAGCTATGAATATTGCCATCAATATATTGTCAATATCTATTAATATGAATATCATATCAGATTCTGTACACGTCCGCTAATTATGTATTTATATCATATTTCTTATATTCAATAGAAGAACGATTTGCATTGCTATCAAAGGATCTGGAGGTCACTGAGGAAGCATAGAGTCTCACAGGAAAAGACGGATTCATGACGAAATAATAAGTGGATAAAACAAAAATAATGAGAACAATTCTGGACTCTTGTCGATTGCTCAGGTTGGAGTAAATTATAATTGTAATCATGCTACAAGATGTTTACAGCATGGGAATGTCATTCAATGAAAAAATCTTGAAATAATTCCATCTACAGAAGTAAATAGATGTAAATGCAATGACGAAGATTGAGAAACCAGCTTTTGCAACAGAGGCTGCTACTCTTTATCTTTAAAAGGCTTTGAAGCTTTTCATTTCTGTCAGTTTGCGGAACGAGAACTGAACAGGAACCGTATTTCTTTTGTCATTTAAAGGCTTGAAGTTTTTAACCTTGAACCAATTTACGCCGAAGCCCTTTATTTTCTTTGCTGTATCGTTTTCTTTGAAAGGCTTCAACTTTTCCCCTGTTATTCCGCAATGAAAATTTGTGTAGTGTTCTTTCACGGTTAGAATTGGCCACCAGGGGATTTTTTTTTTTTTTTTTTTTGACAAAAGGGATCAGCATATCGATGTTTATATCCTTTCTTCGTATCCTTTTTGGCGTTCTCTTTGATTGGCAATAGATCTTCATTCGTGTTGATTCAAATGGAATACTCAAAGAAGTGTAAGACTACTATACATATCGTGACACAGTACCTTGAGAATACAAAGATATCGGGGTTTAAAAATAAATTTTAAGGTATATAACATGTATGAAAATGCGAGAGTGCATATTTCAATTATTATAATATTGCCACCTGTTTTCGATGAAGGCAGGACATGAAAGCTCTGACCTTCTCTTTCATGATAAGAATCCTTAACTGTCCGTATAAGTGAAAACCGTGTTGTTTCATTCCTCACTTTTACAGGACAGTCAAGAACCCGAGCTCTCTTAGATTTCCACGTCCTGGACCACAAAATATTTGCTCGACAGTTTCGTACCAATTTGGCATTCCTAGATATGATGCCGCAGATACTTGCGATGTTATATAGAATTCCTGATGGTCATATAAACGTAAACACACGCGAGTCAATTTGTGTGTCTGTTGTTTGAGCGTTCGCGGAGTTTAGGAATGAAAGGATTGGATATGAATTTTCCATTGTGTTTTATATTGCTTTCATGCCTGGCTTGGTGCAGTAATCGCATGGCAAGTAATTATGTGAACAATCGTGTAATTTGAAAAAGAATCTTTATGCTCGCATATATAATATTTTACTTGACTTTGTGTGCCTTTACTTCATTAGGCAATGTTGGAAAGTCACATAAGAAATGCACTACATTTCGTAAAAATGTATTCTATTAGTCAGATTACCAAAGCTATTCTATAAAAAAAATATTCCCGCTTTAGCAGGAACCGAAGACTCATTAAGAATGTTCAGAATGGCAACAGACTCTGGATGCTTGTCTGAAATAATTCCAGGTAATGTACGTTTGTTTTACTTATTATTTGGCAACAGTTACGAGTTTTTGAAAAACGGTATAAAGAAAAAAAAAAAACAAAAAACTCAACAACGAAGACACTACAAACTTATCTTGCTGAAGTTGACTGGAATATTTTATATCATTTTTATAAGGACCGACAAGTGCATAGAATTTAATGACCGAGAATATTTCAGTAAATCAAAAAGAATGTTCGAACGATTTGATAAGAGAGGAAAACAATAGGACAATAAAACAGATAGGGATAAATCGACAGCGATAGGAAAAGAAAAAGAAATAATGAAAATGTCTGAATGTACTGAATGAGACGAGAGAGTAAATCAAAAGGACAGATACGATTTGATAAAAGGAAGAGAAAGCGTAAGGACTGGTAGCGATAGAGCTTGACAGATTTGCGAGATAACTCAAAGCCTGTGATAGATGGATTGTGACACGTAAAGCGATAAAGTGATAGACTGCAAGAGAAATGCATGAGGCGGTGGGCGTGATATATGCCTAGGCCGATATATATACCATGCCGTGGGCCGTTTCCGTCGCGATAAAACTTTATGTGAATGATGTGGACAGTTGCTCGATTTTTTCCTTCTTTTTTTCATTGTTTACACGGATTGTTGCTCCAAAGTTATGGGTCTCTCGGCTGATGTTGACGAACGGCTCAACTTT
The DNA here is from genome assembly GCF_003789085.1 of Penaeus vannamei. Classification (NCBI taxonomy): domain Eukaryota; kingdom Metazoa; phylum Arthropoda; class Malacostraca; order Decapoda; family Penaeidae; genus Penaeus; species Penaeus vannamei. The sequence goes on from NW_020871867.1 coordinate 144,331, forward strand.
GCAAATGCCAAAAGGAATTTGCTTGGTTAAACACTTTCGATAGTTGACTTAATGTTTCGAAGCGTTCCTGAATTTCAGTTTTCAGTGTGTGGAAACATGGACATGCAACACAGAAACATGTATGTATATATATATATGTGTATATGTATATACCATATTATTATATGATATATGTATACACATATATTATTATATGTATGAATATTATGTATACACATATAATTTATGTATGAATTAGAGACAGGTGAACCTTTCCCCAGTGATGATGCGTTAATTCATCCTTCGAAGAAAGGTTAACCTGGGCTAACGAGGACAATGCCGTCGTATCAGCAGGAGATGAATTCATATCGTCAGATTTGGACGAGTGCTGGATCTAGTCATGGTAAAATGAAATCATGCAATACATACGCACTCTCCCAGCCTGAGATATACACTACTCCAAGAGAGGAAGCATAGAGTCTAACAGATAAAGCGGAATCAATGAAATTATTTAAGTGGAATAAACAAAAATTAATGAGAACATTTCTGGACTAAGCATTGTCGGTTGAGGCTCAGAACAATAGGGTATGGTTAGGAGTAATTATAAATTTCGCTGGTCATGCATATACACGTTTGTTTACAGTCCATGGGTGAATGCTAATTCTTGCAATAGGGAAAATCTNTCTCTCTCTCTCTCTCTCTCTCTCTCTCTCTCTCTCTCTCCCCTACTTGTTTCACTCGTTCTTTCTTTCCCTTGAACATATTTATTATCAGAATTATTCTTTTGAGGAGATATAGACTCTGATAATTCTACATTTGCGACTTTAAAAAGATTACTATACAATCTGACTTCAGTTCTAAAAGTGTTATGAATCACAGAAGTATTGAACGAGGAAAGGTAAATAATGCGAATGTTTACTGTATTTTTTTAAAGAACAAAAGAGTTCTTGATAGCAATGAATTGCGTATATTGTAATTTTCTTTTCATGCATCTATACAGACATCATTGTCTGTATAATAATAGTAGTATATATAGTAGTAAAACACACATACACACTATCCGTGTGTTCTTCACCTCTCTCTCTCTCTCTCTCTCTCTCTCTCTCTCTCTCTCTTTCTCTCTGTGTGTGTGTGTGTGTCAAAGGAGTTTATTCATAGTCGAACGACGTTTCTCCGGATTCATATTTTCTTGTGCAGTTTTCTGCGTGTGATGGGGAGCGATCTGGCAGCTTCCACCGGATTCTCGTGCCAGAGTTAAAGGATGACCGTTATCCATTGACGATGAAAGAAGAGGGATTTCGGGCGAGGTATAAAGGGCAAAGGATATAAGAATGCTGTATTAAAGGGAATATGTTTCAGTGATAATTATATTCTTTTGTATGAAAAATGGAATTAAAGTGTCGAGAATTGTGTTTCGTATAAGTAATACAGAAAAAAGTAGTATTTCCTCTGTAATGCAGCATGCCCATCTACAAATACAACGAATATAAAAATAAAATGAAAAAGTCCTCTCGAACAGCTAATTATAAAATGTTTGTTGAGCAGGACGAGTCTGATAATAATGTGGATAATAAGGCACGTGGAAATGGCGATCGAGAGTCTGAGCGGTTCCCAGAAGACCTTCCATGTACGCTTGCATTTATATCAAATTCTTATAACTTAAACAGTCTGTATGCCTCTGTTATAACCTATACCTGTACCTTATTATTTCCCGCGACGCTTCTTTGAAGCCCAGGTGAACCTTTCCCAGTGATGAGGTTTGTAAGCCATCCTCCGAAGAAAGGTTAACCTGGGCGAGAAAAGAATCATTTTCAAAATATTTCAGCTACAGGAGACCCCTCGACGCTTCTTTGAAGCCCAGGTGAACCTTTCCCAGTGATGACGGCGTTAATTCATCCTCCGAAGAATTAATTCGTGTAATGTCAATCTTCATGCACTGCTCAAATTTATACAAGAATCGAAGGATCAGATCATTCCCAATTGTCCGTCCGGATTGACAATGTACTCGCGTCCCCAGTTCCCACATATGTTTATGTTAATGTGATTTATTTCAGCGCATTTTTAATAACGATCTTAATTGATATTTGAATCAGATTTGTTATTCGTTTGCGATTTGTGTTACTAGTATGTTTCTTACAATACTATCTCTGATAACTGCATGACAGTTGTGTTTCATGAACTCATAATTATTAGGTATAGCTTTAAATAAAATTCTAATAAATTATATAGTCAGCATCCCTTTGTAATAACCATTACTTATGCTTTATCATTTCCCGCGGCGTTTCTCTGAAGCCGATGTAAAACCTTTCCCAGTGATGGAGTTACTAAGCCATCTTCAGAAGAAAGGTCAACCTGATCGGAAAAAAAGAAAGATCCAGAGACGCTGCGACCAAACCAAACGGTCAGTTGTTTAACACGGGGTATCGACGTTTTGTCTTTTAGAGAGAACACAACTACACATCGCTGCTAAAGAAAATATTGAAATATATCTAAAAGATGAAAAAGTCTTGGACAGATGTTTTATATATATCGTTATATACTATTTATATTCCCATGAATTATCTTGTTTTTGTGCAGATTTTATTTAGGATAACTTACCGCCCACTTAATATTATAGATAGACTACAAGTACCTTTCTTTATCTTTGTTTTATTCATCAGTCGCCTAAGAGAATGTGATATCAAATGTCAGAGTAGAATGTAATTGATGGCTTCCAGGTCACCGTTCTGAAACACTTGGTTTGTTGGCTTTTATAATCCTAAGTTTAACGAAGTCCCTTTCATACGTAAGCTGGTGCTCTCGATCTTGAGCTTCCAGCATAACCATATTATCCATCTAGTTATCTCTTTAGTAGATGACCACGATTTATACAGGCTAATTGTATCCCTGTTCAATCTGGCAAGACCTTTGAGTTTCAACTGTTTATGGGGGTGATCCTGGCATAAGTTTTCTCTCTCACTGTAAGCAAGAACATATGATTAGTTTGCGCAAACTTTTATTTTGATTGCATACGTGTTTGTGATTGGAGGAGGTAAGGATACCTTTTTCATGGACATTTTTATCAGCATGTGTAAATAAGTGGAGCGAAGGGGTGGGGTGCTTCGTTTATATTTTGTTTAGTTGTATACAGCGGTGAAGATCGGTAACTGTGTGCGTTTGTACATGTGGTAGACTATTATTTACATGTTTGCGAATGCGTATTTGTTTTATCTCAAAGAAAGAAAAATATAAAACTGTAAACATGCAATTTCTTAAGGTTTAATAATCTATCTTTGTGAAGTGAAATAACCGTCTGTGCGTTCATTTGCAGTTATGTTAGCCTTTATATTTTTAATTCTAGGTCAGCAGTGTGTAATGTGGAATTAATTGGAAACCAACAATGCAAGGCTAATGGAGAGGCAACGAAATAAGCGATTCAACTAATGACTATATGCAGGAATGAATGTAGGAGCAGGATGAGAAATATGAATAGCGATATGAAGAGGAAAAGACAGAGGAAGAGAAAGAGAATGGGAAAGATGAAGGATGAGGGAGAGATAAATAGACAGAGAGAGAGAGAGA
>NW_020871867.1:160249-165249 GCF_003789085.1 Penaeus vannamei
AAAAGAAAGAAAGAAGAAAGTAGACAAGAAAGACAAACAACAAAAATGACCCCCCCCCCAAAAAAAAAGTATCCTCAGTAAAAAATAATAATAATAATAGAAATAAATAAAAACAGAATAAAAAAATAAAAAAAATAAAAAGAGTAAAAAAAAAAAAAAAGAAGAAAGAAATAGCGGAAGACAAACTCCTTGATCTCCGCGACCTTCCTTGAGCCAGCGTCGCGTCCTTCGCCAAGACGGGAGCGATACACTAGGACTCCCAGCGTCTTCCGAAGGACCTCTAGGGTGCGGGGAAAGGAGGTGGGAGGAGCCTAAAGGAGGAGGTGGGTGGAGCCTAATGCAGGAGGTGGGTGGAGCCTAAAGGAGATGGGTGGAGCTTGAAGGAGGAAGGGGTGAAAGATAGAGGATAAAGGGAAGGAGAGAAAGGAGAGGTAGAAGGACTTTTAGCTAGAAGCGGAAGGTAAAGAGGAAAGAGGGAAAGGAAGATTGGATAGGACAGAAGGAAGGGAATAGCGAAAAATACGCGATATAAAAACAGGGAAAGAAGGGATAAAGATAGAAGAATAAGGAGAAGGGAGAGAAAGATATGCGACAAAGGAGAGGGTAAAGGAAAGGGGAGGAGAAGACGAGGTAGAAGGAGCTGGATGGCTGGAGAGACAAGGAGAGGTAGCTGATAAAGAAGGGGTAGAAGTAGGAAATGATAGGAAGAAACTACAAGGAAATAGGGAGAGGAGGGAGGGAAAAAGGGAGAACAGAAAATGACAAACACAGAGGCAGCCAAACAGATCAAGAGACAGAAGGAGACCGACAGATAGACACCCCCCCCCCAAAAAAAAGGGGGGGGGGGAAATGAAAGTAAAAGTTAAAAGGGAAAAAAAGAAAGCAGAAAAAAACAAGAAATTATAGGGTTCAGTATGACACTGAAACCCCTCTCTAACCCCAAGTTAACCCCCCCCTCGCTCCCTTTCTCCTCTTTACTCCTTCACTTCCATTTTAAGGAAAGAAAAAAATGATTATAACGTGACTCTTCCGCACTTTGAATGATTATTTTTTTCCTTTTTTTTTTTTTCTTCTTTTCCGTATTTTTTTTTCTTATTTTCTTCTTTGCTTTCTTTTTCTTTTTTTCCTTCTTTCATTTTTTTCTTTTCTTTTTCTTATTTTTCTTTCTTCTCTCTCGTTTCTATTTTCCTTTCTTCTTCCTTTTCTCCTGTTTTCCCTTTTTTTTCTTTTCTTCTTTTTTTAATTTTTTCATTTTCTTATTTCTTTTCTTATTTCTTTTTTTTTCCTCTCTTTCACCCATGTCAAAGGATGATAGAAATAACGATAATAATTATCACCATTACAATAATTGCGAAGATATTTGATAATATTAATTATATTAACAGAAAGATTGATAATCAAAAAAAAACGAATAATCACTATAACAAACAAAACAAAACCAAACAAACCACCAAACATAAAAAGCAACAACAAATAAAAAAACGGAAAAAGCGAAACTTAATTCAATCATAATTCTAATATTGGATCTTAATTCCCGTCGGTCCGGTTAAGCGGGACTTCACGCATGGCGGGAAGTGACTCCGGTCGGCGGTATTGTGACTAATTCCCTAATTGGCTGATCTGTGTCGAGGTCATTAGCGGGAACCGGATGCAGGGATTTTTTTTTTTTTTTTTTTTTTTTTTTTTTTCTTTTTATTCTGTATGGTTGCTGGTTGTTGTTTGTTTGTTTGTTTTTGTTTTTTTTGGCTTTGTCTCTCTTGCACACTCTCTCTCTCTTTCTTCTTTCTCTTCTCCTCTTCTTTCTCTCTCTCTCTCTCTCTCTCTCTCTCTCTCTCTCTCTCTCTCTCTCTCTCTCTCTCTCTCTCTCTCTCTCTCCTCTCTCTCTCTCCCTCTCTCCCTCTCTCCCTCTCCCTCTCTTCCTCTCTCCTCTCTTCTCTCTTCCTCTCTCCTCTCTTCCTCTCTCCTCTCTCCTCTCCCCTCTCCCCTCCTTCCCTCCCTTCCCTCCCCTCTCCCTCCTCTCCTCTCCCTTTCCCTCTCTCCCCTCCCCTCCTTCCCTCCCTCCCCTCTCTCCCCTCCCTCCCTCCCTGCCCTCCCTCCTTCCCTTCCTCTCCTCTTTCCCTCTCCCTCCTGTGCTGGCGCAGCGGTAAGATGCTGGTCTAGCAATCTTGCGGACCTGCGTTCAATCCCACGCCCGGCCAGTGAGTAGTAACCCCGGCCACTCCTTGCACACAGGGGGAGATTTGGGCAAAATGAAACAGACAGCATGTCACAGCAAAGAATATCCAATGTAACAAATGGAATTAAAACTAAATTTAAAAAAAATATATATATATACATATATCTCCCTCTCTCCCTCTCCTCTCCCTCTTTCCCCTCTCTCTCCTCTACTCTCTCTTTCTCTATCTCGCGAAAAAAAGAAAGTCCGGTAAACTATTGTAGGATATTAACAAAAGACTTCGGGCTCCGCTTTACGTAGATTAAAGCGAGAAGAACTTAACACTTAAGTGGACTTTGTTATAAACTTTTATTCTCGTTCTTTTTGTTTCTATGTTTGTCTGTCTGTCACTCTCTCTTTCTCGTTTTTTTTTTTTTTTTTTTTTTTTTGGTCTCATTCTCAGTGTATGTCTCTTTTGTCACTGTCTGTCTGTTTCTCCGTCTCTCTCTCTTTGTCTGTCTGTATCTCTCTCTCTCTCTCTCTCTCTCTCTCTCTCTCTCTCTCTCTCTCTCTCTCTCTCTCTCTCTCTCTCTCTCTCTCTCTCTCTCTCTCTCTCTCTCTCTCTCTCTCTCTCTGCTTTTTACAACACAGTGCAATCTAAATGAAAGCACTAATTAAATCAGATTAATTAATACTGTAATTTTGTAAAAGACAAAATTCAGAGGTATTTGTCATTGACCGGCTATGATCTGATAAATAGTTCATTATATCGCGATTATGTATTGTTGAAAAAAAATACATTGGTTCAGAAATCATGACATTAAATCAATTTCAGACATAAAATTGTAGAAAAAAAGATGATTTGATGTTGATTCAGAACGCACGATAATGTTGGTTCTGCAATGATAGTCGTTTATAGTTTTGTGCGATATTGGAGCAAAATTAAGATTGGTGTTGGTCCGTTTTCTGTAGTAATATTGGTTAGAAATAGAGTAATATTGGTTGAAAATGCAGAGTAATATTAGTTGGAAATACAGAGTAATATTGTTAAAATACAGAGTAATTGGTTGTGAATAATATTGGCTCAAAATACAGAATAATATTGGTTCATAATACTGTAATATTGTTCTTAAACTCATGATAACATATGTATATAGGCCTAATTCTTAATGATATTTTGTTCAAAATTGATGATATTTATTCTAAATTCACAATCACACAAAAAATCATATACATTATAGTATTTATATAGTATAAGGTAATTATTCGTATAGACTATGTTGCAGTTAAGTATTTTAAGAATACAATAGAACAGATAAAACACCATGATGAAATACAACAGATGAAACACCAGGATGAAAAAAACGAGGCATAAAACGCCATAATAAAATACAGCAAATAAATCATGAGGATAAAATACAACAGTTGAAACACCAGAATAAAATACAACAAAATAAAAAAAATACGAAACACCAGAATGAAATACAAAAAAAGATACAATAGATGAAACGCCGGAATAAAATACAATCAACAGGTGTCTAAAGAAGAGAAAATACATTTGAAATACAGCTGGAATTTCCCTTATTGGCGTATACACTTGTGCCAGACATTGCATGCATAAGTAATGACTGTTCCGTCTGCGAATTTTTAAACTGCGCTTTTTCGCGAATTCAGAAAAGGGAAGGTTTTTATTTCCTGTGTTAGAATGTGGTGTCAGCTTACAGATTATATCACACGCACGCACGCACACGTACATACCGCATACATACACGCATGCACACACATAGACGCATGCACACGCACACACGCACAAGCAGACAAACACACACAAATAAGCAAACAAACAAACAAACACAAGTAAACAAACACACACACACACATATACACACGCTTATACACACACTTATACACACACACACACACACTATCCACTTTCTTTCCCCACCAAGCCTTTACCCAAGGAACCCAAGAGGCCCTAAGATAAGAGATAAGAGGCCCAGAGATAAGGGAAATCAGTACCTTTTAAAGTTCTTGTTCTTGTTCTCGAAGTAATGGATCGCCTTTTAACTTATCATAAGAGGGGGAGGGGGGGAAGGGTGCGAAAAGTAGGGAGGTAGAATCGATTAGGGGTTCTTCGTCCATTAATACGTGATGGATTTTGGTCTTTATGTGCCTTGGGAGAGTTGAATCGCCTTTCGGTGTCTGCCGTAAATCAAATGATAAAACAGCAGAGAAAAGAGAGAGAGAGAGGGAGGGAGAGGGAGGGAAGGAAGGAGTGAGAGAGGGCGGGAGGGAGAGAGAGAGAAGGAGCGAGGGAGTGAAAAGTAGAGAGAGGGAGGGAGAAAGGAAGGAAGGAAGGAAAAGAGGGAGGGAGGGGGGAGACAGAGAGAGGGAGAGCTAGAGAGAGAGAGAAACGAAAAGTGAAGAGAGGGAGAGAGGAAGAGAAGAGAAGAGAAAGAGAGAGAGATCGACAGGAGGATCCGGAGAGAGCACAACAAAAAAAAAGCTGAAAAAAAGAAAACGGGAAACAGACAAACAGACAGACAGACAAAGACAGTAACAACCCCCCCCCACCCACCCCACACACCCAACATTCCCTAAAACCCCTCATCCCACGTACTATTAGGCAGGTAACCCACCATCGCAGCGGAGTAAAGGCGGTCTCAACACACGCGAATTACATCTGCATCTCTAACAGGACCTCAGCAGCGACGCCTCATTGCAGCGGCTGATTCATGTGAAACCAATAGGCGCCGTCAGCAGATTTAAAGGCGGGCGGGGGTGGGGTGGGGGAGGTGGGGTGGGGTGGGGAGGTGAGGGGGTCTTGGGGTGAGATGGGGTGGGG
>NW_020871867.1:175249-185249 GCF_003789085.1 Penaeus vannamei
ACCTACTAGGAAAAAATAACAAAAAAAGAAGAAAATTTATCAAACATAACATAGACCAAAGACAATCATTAAAAGCAAATCCTAAGAATTTCAAAGTAAAAAAAAAAATTAAAGATCCTACTCTCCCCATCAAAAAAAAGAAAAAAAAAAGAAAAGAAAACGAGAAAACACCAAACCAACCGTGTCAAAATTGGCCCTTTCCCTCCCCCCCCCTCAGTGCCAGTGCCAGTGCCAACCCCGCCGGCCCTCAGCCCCAGACGCAAGCAACAAGTGGAATCTGCTCCTCATGGACTCGCATGGCACCTGACTCTGGCCCGCACTCTGGCCGCCTGAACGCTGCTCTTTCTATCTATCTATCTGTTTGTCTCTATTTCTCTGTCTATCTCTCTCTATATCTATCTGTCTATCTATCTATCTTTTTGTCTCTATATATCTATCTATCTGTCTATCTATCTCTATTTCTCTATCTATCTATCTATCTATCTATCTATCTATCTATCTATCTATATATATATATTATATATATATATATATATATATATATATATATATATATATATATATTATCTGTCTATTTATCTATCTATCTTTTTGTCTCTATTTCTCTATCTATCTATATATCTATCTGTCTATCTATCTATCAATCTTTTTGTCTGTTTATCTATCTATCTATCTATCTATATATCTATCTGTCTATCTATCTATCTGTCTATCTTTTTGTCTCTCTATTTCTCTATCTATCTATCTATATATCTGTCTATTTCTCTATCTATCTTTTTGTCTCTATTTCTCTATCTATCTATATATCTATCTGTCTATTTATCTATCTATCTATCTTTTTGTCTCTATTTCTCTATCTATCTATATATCTATCTGTCTATCTATCTATCTATCTATCTATCTATCTTTTTGTCTCCATTTCTCTACCTATCTATATATCTATCTGTCTATCTATCTATCTATCTATCTATCTTTCTCTCTCTCTCTATCTATCTGTCTATCTGTTTTTCTCTATCTGTCTATCTGTTTGTCTCTCTTTCTATCTATCAGTCTTTTTTCTTTCTCTGTCTATCTATTTATCTCTATCTTATCTATCTATCTGTCTGTCTGTCTGTCTGTTTTTCTCTCTCTGTCTATCTGTCTGTCTGTCTATCTGTTTTTCTCTAACTGTCTATCTATTTTCTCTCTCTCTATCTGTCTATCTGTTTTCCTCTATCTTTTTGCCTCTCTTTCTATCTATCTATCTGTCTATCTATTTGTCTCTCTATCTATCTATCTGTCTATCTGTTTTTTCTCTATCTATCTATTTGTCTCCCTTTCTCTCTATCTATCATTTTTTTTCTCTCTGTCTATCTATTTATCTCTCTCTCTATCTATCTATCTGTTTCTATATCTATCTGTCTATCTGTTTTTTTCTTATATATCTATTTAACTCTTCCTATCTACTACCTATCTATCTATCTGTCTTCTCTCTCTCTATCATCTCTCTCTCTCTCTCTCTCTCTCTCTCTCTCCTTCTACTCTTCATCTATCTCATCTCATACTCTCCCTCCCTCTCCTCCCCTCCTCTCCTCTCTTCTCCTCTCTCTCCTCTTCTCTCTCTCTCTCTCTCCTCCCTCTCCTCTCTCTCCCTCTCCCTCCTTCATCTCTCTCTCGTCCTCCTCCTCTCTCTCTCTCTCTCTCTCCTTCCCTCTCTCTCTCTCTCCTTCTCCTCCTCTCTCTTTCCTCTCTCCTCTCTCTCTCTCTCTCTTCTCCCTCTCTCTCTCTCTCTCTCCTCTCTCTCTCTCTCTCTCCTCTCTCTCTCTCTCTTCTCTCTCTCTCTCTCTCTCTCTCTCTCTCTCTCTCTCTCTCTCTCTCTCTCCCTCCTCCTCCTCTCTCTCTCTCTCTCTCTCTCTCTCTCTCTCCTCTTCTCTCTCTCTTCTCTCTCTCTTCTTTCTCTCTCTCTCTCTTCTCTCTCTCTCTCTTTCTCTCTCTCTCTCACTCTCTTTCTCCTCTCTTCATCCTCTCTCTCTCTCCCTCCCCTCTCTCCTCTCCTCTCCCCCTCCCCCTCCCTCCCGTACTCCGCCGTCATTTTCATTTCAGGTTTTTCGTTTTCGAGACATTTGAACTTGGAACTTTTATCTCGAACTTTTGCCCAAGGACTGCTCTTTGGAGAGGAAGGAGGGCAAGGGAGAGGGGGAAGGAGGGGATGAGAGAGAGAGAGAGAGAGGGAGGGAAGGAGGAGGGGAGAGCGGGAAATGGGGTGGAGGCAGGTAGGGAAAAAGAGAGGATAGAGAGAGAGAGAGAGGGCAGAAGAGGTGCAAAGAGAGATTGATAGACAGACGGACAGAGAAAAACAAACACACACACACACACACACACACGTGCACGCACGTACGCACGCACACATTCACACATACAAGCAAAAAACACAAACACGTAAACAAGCAAACAAAATAAACACAGAAAAAATCCAACTTCAGAAAACCAAACCAAACAAAACAAAAACAACAAACCAACATTAAAAACAACACAGTCTCCCCTCGTCCTCTTCCACCCCGCGCCGGAGGAAAAGAAAACGGGCGATTGAATGCCTGATAGCTCGGCCTGTGACTGGGTGATTAAGCTTTTCAATCACGTGGTGTCATTTACAGTCATCTAAGGCTTCCTCCCTTCCGAGGCGGGGACGCTTCCTTGTGTCTTGTCTTGTTTATTGGCTGCTGGGACTTGTTTTTGTTGGGGGGGGGGGAGGCGGTTCCTGTGATTGTTTATATCGTTGGTGGTGGTGGTGTTTGGATGTTTTGTTTGCTAGAGTGATTTGCTTATTTTGTTTTGATTTTTTTATTAATTTATCTATTTATTCATTTACTTTTGGTGTACGTAGTTTTGAGTTTATTGAAGATACGGATAATTGTACAAGTGTTGAAGTATAACACACACACACACACACACACACACACACACACACACACATATATATATATATATATATATATATATATATATATATATGTATGTATGTATGTATATATATGTATGTATAAACACAAATAAGCAAAATAAGTACATATAAAACAACTCACACGAAGAATGAAGGACGCAATATTTTTTTTTTTTTTCACCTGAATATACAAAGTAAAAAAAATTCGGCGCGAAGATGCGGCCGAGGTTACGGTGAGAATAACGAACAGTATGGTTACAGCAGATGACTCGCCGACATGTGACGCATCTTAGCCGCTGTCATTAACGATTATGGTCGTGAGAAATCTTTTTTTGTGTCTTTGTTTATGACAGTGTGTGCGTGTCTATCATCTGGTTAATGAAATGGTGATTAATCTACGCGGTAGAATTATCTTCACCGGAGAAGTTCAAACTCGTCCGAACAGCTTGTTTCATATAAGACTATTCCTCTCTTTTTTTGGATTTTAATGCTTTTCTTGTGCATTTTTGAGGTTTGAGCATTGCTGTAGTTCTTTTTTATCTTTCTTTTTTTTTGCCTATCCGATTTCGTACGTAAACGTGACATGTGTTCTTAAAGTCTACTATTTCTGTTATGTTATGCGATGACGTGTTCGTGTCCAGGTAACGCTAAATGTTTTTTTTCTTTCTTTCTTTCTTTCGTTTTTCTTTTCTCTTACTTTTTTACCACAGTTGCGCTTACTTAATATTATTGTCATAATCATATAATTTTATGTTATTTATATTTATTTATATAGGATTTCTTTCTAAATTCACGGTTATATTCTTTACTAAACAGACTATCATCATTAGTGTTTTTATAAATACATGGGTAGATAGAATAATAGATAGGTTGATTTATAGATATATTAATTGGTAAATAGAAAGATCTAATAGATATAGATAGACTGATGGATGGATAGATTAATAGATTCTGCATGTATTGATTTCTTTATACATCTGTTATCATTTCTTTTTCTTATGTTTATCCTCATTATTTATTTTTTATTTTCGTTTTTTTCCTCGCGAACACATGTCTGCGACTTCCATATTTCCCTTTTCTTCGTAAACCCTGAAGTTGGTGCTTATCTTTGTCTTTCCGCGAATTTCTTGGAAGATAAATTCTTTTGGGAAGCCGTTTGGTTAAAGTTTTTTTTTTTTTTTTTTTTTTGAAAGGGGGGGGGGCGTTTCTCTTGAGGCAAAGAGCTTTCAAGTGGAGGCTAGATTATCTTTCTTTTTTTTTCTTTTTTTTTTATCAGCACTTGGTGCACAGGAGAACGCATGCACGCACGCACGCACACGCACACACACATACACCATATATATGTATATGAAAAGAAATATATATTTATATATATGATATACATACATACATACATACATACATACATACATATATATATATATATATATATATATATATATATATATATGTTGTGTGTGTGTGTGTTGTGTGTGTGTGTGTGTGTGTGTGTGTGTAATCTTCTATATCTGTATCTATCTATTTATCTATCTATCTGTCTATCTCTCTCTCTCTATGCATACACATGTATTTATCTGTATGCATATATGTACATATATATATATGTATATATTATATATATATATATATATATATATATATATATATATAGACACACACACACAACAAACAAACACAAACACACGCATGCATACACGCTTAAATCTCCATAAGAAGAGGTATGTCGGGAAGTGTGCCACTCGGGAGACGAAGGAGGGGAGGGGGAGGAGGGGAGGGAGGCGGCAGCGGAAGAGAGGAGAGCAGAGGGAGGAGGTAGGGGGAGAGAGGAGAGCAGGGGGAGGGGGAGGAGAGGGAGAGCGGGAGGGGGGAGAGAGGAGAGAGGGGGAGGGGGAGAGGGAGAGCAGAGGGAGGGGGAGAGAGGAGCAGAGGGGAGGGGGGGGGAGGGAGGGAGAGAGAGAGGAGAGGGGGAGGGGGGAGAGGGAGGAGAGGAGAGCAGGGAGGGGGGGGGGTCATTACCCGCCGGAGCCGCGGGCGCCGCTTAGCGCAGCGAGGCAGCGGGTAATGGCGGCGCCGCGACTGCATGGGAAGCTGGCTAATGCGCTCGCTCCGCCCGCGGCGCCCGGGCGGCTTTGGTGGACGGGCGTGCGGGCGTGCGGGTTATGTGGTGTGTGTGTGTGTTTATATATGTATTCATTCATTCATTCATTCATTTATTTATGTTTATATTTATGTATATACATATATTCATATATTCATGTATACATGTATACATACTTATAAACGTATATACGTACATAAACATACACACACACACACACACACACACACACACACACACACACACACACACACACACACACACACACACACACATATATATATATATATATGAAAGAGAGAAAATGAGTGCTATGAAAAATATGTCCTATATAGATTAAATCATTCGACCAACAAGACAAAACATAAAGAAATATCCCCATCGTCAACGTTGAAAACAACTTAATACCACTTATGAAATAATGATAATAATAATAATAATAAAATGAAATTAAAAAAAAACTCAAAACGTATCGGGAAAAAATTGGCTCCCGCCATTTCTCGCGAGGAACGAGAAACGGCGAGATAAAAGTGCGCGCTCCTCGTTGGCCTGAATATTCGGTGTTGCGGTGCTAGATGTTGCAAAAAGGTTGCTAATGGCTATTACCCGAAACGCTCGGCGGGGATCATTACGAGACCGAAAATTCGAAACGGATCGGTGATTTTAGGAAATGGAGGGAGAGGAGGGGTGGGAGATTCATGGGTGAAGAGAAGGAGGGGGGGGGGGGGGGGAGCGACGAGGGAGAGAGATTGAGGAGGGAGGGAGGAAAAAGAGAGAGTGAGTGAGTGAGAGGGTGTGAGGGAGGGAGGAGAGAGAGAGAATGAGTGAGTGAGAGAGATAGAGAATGAATGAGAGGGAGAGAGAGAATGAGTGTGTGAGAGAGAGAGAGAAGAGAGACGTAAGTGAGAGAAAGAGAGAGTGAGTGAGAGGAAGAAGAGAGAATGAGGAGAGAAAAGAGAGAGAGAATGAGTGGTGAGAGAGAGAATGAGTGAGTGAAGAGAGCAGAGAGATGAGTGAGTGAGAGAGGATGAGATGAGTGAGTGATGGAGAGAGAGTGAGTGAGAGAGAGAGAGAGATGAGAGAGAATGAGAGTGAGTGAGAGAGAGAAGAGTGATGTGATGAGAGAATAAGAGTGAGTGATGAGAGAGAGAAAGAGTGAGTGAGTGAAAGAAAGCGTGAGTGAGTGAGATAGAGAATGAGTGAGTGAGTGTGAGTGAGGAGAATGATGAGTGAGTGTGAGAGAATTAAGTGAGTGAGTAGAGAGAATGAGTGAGTGAGAGAGAGAGAGAGAGAATGAGGAGTGAGAGAGAGAAGAATGAGTGATGAGTGAGTGAGAATGAGTGAGTGAGAGAGAGAAGAGTGAGTGAGAGAGAGAGAGAATGAGTGAGTGAGTGAGAGAGAGAGAGAATGAGTGAGTGAGTGAGAGAGAGAGAATGAGTGAGTGAGAGAAAGAGATATGAGAGTGGAGAGAGAAAGAGAGAGTGAGTGGTTGAGAGAGAGAAAGAGTGATGAGTGAGTGATGAGAGAGATGAGTGAGTGAGTGAGAAGAGTGAGTGATGAGTGAGAGAGAAAGAGGAGTAGTGAGAGAGGAGAATGATGAGGGAGTGAGGAAGAGAGAGAATGAGTGAGTGAGGAGAGAGAGAGAATAAGTGATGAGAGTGAGTGAGAATGACGTGAGTGAGAGAGAGAAGAGAGAAATGAGAATGAGTGAGTGAGAGAGAGAGAGAATGTATGTGAGTAGAAGAGAGGAGAATGAGTGAGTGAGAGAGAGGATGAGAGTGAGTGAGAGAGAAAAAGATGAAGTGAGCAAGAACAGAGAGAGAAAGAAAGAGAATGAGTGAGTGAGAGAGAGAGAGAATGAGTGAGTGAGAGAGAGAGAGCTGAGAGAGAAATGAGAGAGAGAAGTTAGAGAGAGAAGAGAATGAGTGATTGAGAGAAGAGAAAGAGTGAGTGAGAGAGAGAGAAAAGTGAGAGAGAGAGAGAGAAAGATGAGGTGAGTGAGATGAGAAAGAAGAGTGAGTGAGTGAAGAGAGAGAGATGAGTGAGTGAGAGAGAGATGAGTGAGTGAGAGAGAGAGAGAATGAGTGAGTGAGTGAGAGAGAGAATGAGTGAGTGAGAGAGAGAGAATGAGTGAGTAGAGGAGATGATGTGAGTGAGAGGATGAGAGAGAGAGAGAGAATGAGTGAGTGAGAGAGAGAGAGAATGAGTGAGTGAGAGAGAGAGAGAGAATGAGTGAGTGAGAGAGAGAGAGAATGAGTGATGAGAGAGAGAGAGGTGAATAATGAGTGAGAGAGAGAGAGAATGAGTGAGTGAGAGAGAGAGAATGAGTGAGTGAGAGAGAGAGAGAATGAGTGAGTGAGACGAGAATGAGTGGTGAGAGAGAGAAAATGAGTGAGAGAGAGAGAGAATGTGAGTAAGAGAGAGAGAGAATGAGTGAGTGAGAGAGAGACGAGAATGAGAGTGAGAGAGAGAGAAGAGTGGTGAGAGAAGAGACAATGATGAGTGAGAGAGAGAGAGAGGAGTGAGAAAGAGAAAAAATTGAGAGAGAGAACAGAGAGAAAAAAGAGAGATGAGTGAGAGAGAGTGAGTGAGTGAGTGGGAGAGAGTGCGTGTGTATGTGTGTGTGTGTGTGTGTGTGTGTCTAAGTAAACATCAACCTTTTACGAAGCTGCGAACAAGAGTTTTACAAGAAAAAAATAAGCGAGAGAGGAGGAGAAGTGGGAGGAAGGGAATGGAAGCGAAAGAAGGGAGATGGAGAGAAGGGAAGAGAAGGGATAGGAAGGAAAGCGAAACGGAAGGAAGGGAATGAGAAGGAGGGATAGATAAGGAAAGGAAAGAAGAGAAAGAAAGGGGAGGGAAGATAACGCAGGGAAGGGAAGGGAGGGGAAGAAACGGGACAAGAAAGGAGGGAAGAAGGGATACACAGGTAATTGGTCGCAAGTTGCAGGAATTCTCGCAAAATTCTCTTAATATTTCACTCATATTGTTGGCCAAGTCTGACGAGGAAGTCTTCCGTTTTCCCGAAGAAGAAAATCTACCCACTTGTTGTTGTTGTTAAGATTCATACTAATTTCGTTGTCAGTGTTGCTTGTATTAGGACAATATTTATCAATGCATAGATGATTTTTGTTATTGCCTTGATAATTTTCATTATTAACCTTACTGGCCGTTAACATACATATATACATACATAAACACATAAATACATACACATCTATTGTCTATCTAGCACACACACACACACCGTATATATACATACACACATATATATGCAGAAAGAGAGAGAGACAGAGAGATAGAGAGAGAGGGAGTTGTGTGTGTCCTGTATCTCTCTCTCTCTCTCTTTTTTTTCTCTTTCTCTCTCTCTCTCTCTCTCTCTCTCTCTCTCTCTCTCTCTCTCTCTCTCTCTCTCTCTCTCTCTCTCTCTCTCTCTCTCTCTCTTTCTCTTTCTCTCTCAGTTTTATACTTTTTAATTTTTTTTTCTCTTTCTTTCTTTCTTTCTCCAATACCGCGAAGGCCGCGGGGAGCTGTTTAGAGCTGTTAACCCGCTTTGCCATTTCACCGCCGCGAGTTGATGCAGCTTGCTGGGCACTCCGGTTCCCCCCTCCCCTCACCCCTCTGCCCCCACCCCCATGCTCGTTCTTTTTCCTTTTATCTTTGCTCTTTATCCCGTGTTTCCTGTCCCTCGTCTCTTTCTTCTCTATTGTCTTTCTCTCTTTCTCTCTTCCCTCTCCTTTCTTGAAAAGATGAAAGAGAGTAAGGAAAGAAAAGAAAAAAATAAGAAAGAAGAAAAGATAGAATAAATATAGGAATAAGGAAGAAAGAAAAAGAAAAAAAATTGAGAAAAAGAAAAGATGAAAAGAAAGAAAGAAGACAAAGAAAGAAGGAAAAGGAGAGAAAGAGAGAGAGAGAGAGAGAGAGAGAAGAATATGGGGGGGAGAAAAAAGCCCACCAGAAGAAGTGGTGTGGGCGAAGGTCGTCTGTGTAGTGGGGGTGGCGTTATGGGGGGGGGGGTGTGGGGGGGGTTGGGTAGGCGGTGGACCACCTGTGTAGTTCCTTAAGTAAGTCACTCGTGTGTTTCTCCTTCTAGTTGTTTTGTCTTGTTTGTGTGTGTGTGTGTGTGGTTGACAAGGTTTGTGTGCGTGTGCGTGTGTGTGTGTGTATGTGTGCGTGTGTGTGTGTGTACGTGTGTGTGTGTGTGTGTGTCCGTGCGTGTGTTGTGTGTGTTTGAGGTTGTTTAGTAAAATGAAATATACATTATATGATGACGTATCTGTGCGTGTGCGTGGGCATGTACGTCTTTATGTGTATATGCATATACATCCGTATATATTCCACACCCACCCCTCCAGCCATTATACACAAACAGACCCACAAACAAACAAACAAACACAGAGCCAAACACAGCCATCCGTCAGGCCAGGAAGGTATGCAAAAAAGAGAGAGAATTAATAAGGCAGCCGTGCTAGGCGTGGCGAGTTCCGGGGTGCGAGGTGAGGGAGAGGTGAGGGAGAACAGCTGTTTTACACACGGGGGAATGGGTGGCTGTCTCACGTTACACCGGGGGAGGGGATAGGAAAGGGGAATAGAGGGGTGGTGGTGTGGAGGGAGGGATGAGTTGATGGGGAAGTGTATGGGTTGGTAGATAGATAAATAGGTAGATAGATAGTCAGATGTATATACGGAGAGGGGGGAGGGAGGGGATAGGAGGGAGGTAGAGCGATAGAGTGGTAATATGCACGGGTGTGTGGAAGGATAGAAGGGTGGATGGAGGAAGAGTGGGATGAGTAGATGTGTATATATAGAGAGGGGGAGGCAGGGGGTAGAGGGATAGAGGGTAGATAGATAGATAAAAAGATAGATAGTCAGATGTATATATAGAGAGGGGGAGGCACGGGGGTAGAAGGAACGAGGGATAGGGAGAGGGTGGTGGAAGAAGAGAGCGATGAATAGTTGCAGAAGTTAGTAGATAGATAGATAAA